>CM047810.1:91824959-92424959 GCA_026214975.1 Gentiana macrophylla
TAATATCTATATATCTACATATATATATGAGTAAGCTAAACTTATTATAGTCGAATCATGTAAAATTTGGTGAAATCAACCCTTGGAAAATGAAATAGGGAGTGTGTAAGTCTTTTATTGTTATATCTCACATATTGCACGTCTTAGAACTTTGTTATAGCAGTTTGGGCTAGATTGACAACCTGGGTCAAAAATCACACACATCACTCTTGAGAGTTGTTCAAAGAGAGTGGTGTGGGAAAAAGGGTTCTAAGATCGGGAGGTAAAACATACCGGGTTTTAGGTCGTGAATTCGGGACCGCGCTCATCAATGTATTATTATCAGCGTAATAACTTGAGTGTGGTAGTTTAGATTAGTGTAATTTAGTGTTAGACCCGGGGTTGAACTATGAAGTGCGGGTGGTTCTTGAATAGCGATGACAAGTTGTTTCATGGAGTCTTTGGGCGGACCATGGATTAGGTAAAGCGGTTCTTTGCTTTGACACATTCTCGTTAAGATGTTCGATTGTAGTACATTGGTGAGTATCCGGGGTAATGCGTCGGCCGAGTAATTTTGGACTTGTTTCATACTTGAGGTTTTTACGTGAAAGCGGGCGTGTCACGACACTTAATCATGTTAGATTGTCGGTTTTCTAAAGGAGAATTAGTTAACCTCACATAGGATGTTGAAGGAGAGTTGTTGATTTTAGCATCGAGAACTAGGAGACACGCACCGTGAGATTGAATGTGAGAGTTCATTTGTTATAATGCACACTTCGAGTTTGTCTATCCGTGGGGTTGAAATTAACTATTTTGATCATGGATTCGGCTATGTCTTTTAAAACCAAGTAGTTTAATTTTATTTCTTTTCTATCTTTAGTATAAACAAACCAACAACTTTGATACGCCTAGACTAAGAAACACGTTCACTTTGGTACTCACAGCCACATTTCTCTTGGGATCGACCTCGTACTCCTGTGGCTATTCTAACAATCGACCGGTACTCTGCTTTGGTTAGAGAGTTAGTTTACCACGATTCTGAGTCTTTATAAATTGTATTTTTGAGTAGGTAGATTTTAGCTCATCAAATTGGCGCCGTTGCCGGGAAATTTGTGATATTGTTGTGATATCTTGTAAGTGAACGAAGGCTTAGGCCTAGGTTTTTATTTTCTTCGTTTTATTTAGATTTCGTGTGTGTGTGTGTAAAAAAAAGCGAAGAAAAAAGAAAAGAAAAATTTTATTGTTTTCTTGTTGTTTTACGAGATCTTTCGAGTTTGAGCTTAAATGGATGAATTTTCAATCAATACCACTCACGAACAACAATACCGCTACCAACCTTATCAACAGCGATTAGGTATGCGAGGCCTCGGTATCAGCGGGTGAGAATAACCAAGGTTCTTGGTCACTAAAATTGCTTACTAGTGCATACCGGATCAGAATTATGGTTATTCGAGTTATGAACCACAATATTATGAGGGTTATCGAACCTAGTGCTTATCGAGGTTATGGTGTTCATACTCGGTGCGTTGATAAGCTTCACCCAGGTCGACCACGATCGATTATGCGGAATGGCAAGAGGACTACTACTCACCTCCAATGAATCAAAGTCAATACGATCGAGTTTTCCCCGTGCCACAAGAAGACTTCACCGGCAGTCATATAGAGCAACTAGGCGATTGGACCGAGATCTTGCAAAGCATTGTTGGACATGCGAGGGAGTTCAATGTAAATCTTGACTCCGCCATATGAAATCTTCAAGACAAGGTGGGGGAAATTGATTGAATTAGTGAGGTATGTGAAAAGCGAGAGACATGTGAGGTGGTTAAGGATGATGATGTTATCATTGAAGAAGTTGGTCGAGAAAAGGTTGAGGATTGATTTGCTATAATGAGATTTGAGTTAGAGGAGCAAAGAGATTGATCGGCCATCTTGATAAAGCCAGCCAGGAAAGTTGGTAATAGTTGATTTGGCAGTCCGGATTACTATATTCGTCCCTCTGTGAGGATGAATTTTCTGCGATTCAGTTCATATACTCCCCGATGGATGAGCTTTATGGTGATTTTCAAAGAAGATGGTTCGACATCTTTGATAAAGAAGATTCTCTGGTTTGGGAGGAGATAACATCGAGGGCCAAAGCGAGTGCGTTCTAGACAATTTAATTTCGATGGTTCTCGCATTGTTAATTTTCTTAAGCTATTGATCTTCTTGAGTTACGATTTTGGTTGATTGAGTGCATTTAGAGTCACTGTCGAGCAAGCGGCGTTAAACAAAGCGCCGGCGGCACTGTTAAATAATAATAATTTGGATAAAGCCTGATCTGAATGAAATGTAGAATCATGTATGAAAGATGAACACAAATCACAACCAAGTCTCGGGATGAATGTTTGAATGTCATTAAAAGGAGCGATTAGGTGGTTATCGAAAATCGATGGGAAAAGAAAACATTCAAATACATCATTTCTTGGACTTAGGTTGTTGAACCCTTGAAGATACAGGTATAAAGACTCAATACTCTTTCATACATTTCATTTTTGATCTAAAATCTGTTTCAAATTTACAAGTCGTTGTAGTATAGTGGTGAGTATTTCACTTTGTGTGTAATAAAAGGAATCTAGGAATAGTGACTATGAATTGATGTTTTATGCTCGTTGCTTAGATGTTACGTGCTTAACTTTGTGAAGGTGATTTTTCCATCTAAAGCTATTATGTGATGTGCTATATATTGCTTATCGAATTTTTGATGTGGTGGGCCATTTTCTTATTCTTCCCGTATCCACTATTGCATATTTTGCACGAGGACCATGTCCGTGTTTGCTTTGTGTTAGTTGTTTTTGTTTTGGTATAGGGATTCGGAGCGTGCTTTCTCATGGGTACATTACGGGTTCGATAGCACGCTACGCGATTTATCGGCTAAGTCTTTCTCTACATCTGCGGGAATAATGCAAAATCGTAAGTGGGGGGTAGAAGTATGGTTGGTATAGAAATGGCGATAAGTGTTTAAACCCTTAGTTTTGATTCTTTTTGAGCATTATTTAGTTGATTAAAATAATACGTATAAGGTATATATTTCATGGATTTAAAGATGTAATGATCAATTTGGATATGTATAACCAATGTGAACCGTAAGTGCATTTTAGCCTAAATTTATTTGTGTAACATGAATTCCTTCACATAAGCCTTTGATATTGAGCGAAAATTTTAAATTGTACCCATTCGATTATTCTAGTGGTTTATCCTAGAAATAGCGGTAGCTTAGTACCTAATTTACGAACATGTCTTGTGAATATCGAAGGTTTGAATGTGATAGAAAGAATGTCAAAATAAGTAAGCTATTTATATGCGGATGTAGCTACCAATGATTTGAGTGTAGTAGGCGTTATCACGAAGCGTCTATATCACTATGAGGTTTAAAAAGCTCCCATTGCTGATGATATTAGTCGGCTAGGGTGTTATCACGAAACATCCTATTCTTTGGGAATGAGGGCATATGCTACATGTGAAATTAAGTGAAAAGTTAGATAGGTATTGATGTATTCGATCTCACCTCATGGCGCTTGAAAGATAGTCGATTTTGGCAATGAGTTCGGATATGTTAGTGTCTATAAAAAAAAAAAAAAAAAACCTAGTTATCTTGACTATCCAAGTATAAAGCTGAATGATATGCTTTAGGGATTATCTAATAAGTACAGGAGAGGGCGTTGTGTGGGCTATTCTTGCTATACCTAGGAAAATCATTGGGGTTTATACGAATGGATATTTGTGCGTTTGCTTGAATTATTCAAGAGAGGATAGTGGAAATTGAAAATGCTTATCATGTTACGCACTCTGTTATACATTTATATTAAGGTTAACGTGTAGTTATGATTCGAATGGTTGCATCATCGATTGTCATTTTATATCTTATCTTCATGAATTTTTCCTCATTCATTTTATTTTATCGCTTATTTTGTTGAGGGCGTCCAAAAGCTAAGTGGGGGGTTGTGATGGCGGAAAATTTCAACATTATTTTATAACTTTTCACCCGTTTACGATATCATTTTGAGCACTTTTGTATCATTTGAGTCTTTAATTCCTAAATTTCATAAAAATATATAAGTCATGAATATTTTATAAAATATTGTGTTTTATGTGTTTTATTAGTTTTATACGGTTTAGTAACCGGAATGTAAATGTCGGTTTCGTTTGGTATTTTGGTGGTTTATTTAGAATTATAGGTTGACCAAAATCGAGTAATGACATGTTTGAGGCCTAAAGAGGTATTTTTAAGGATATAAGTGTGTGCCACTAGCAAGTGGTCAAGTGGCTCAGTGGTTAGTGGTACCACTAACGAATTATATCTTCGACGAACAAATGGCTCATTAAAACGGAATTTTATGAAGAAGTGTCCTTCATGAAAGTTGTAGATCTTTGAAAGAGATTTCCAGCGCATTTTGAATCACATCAATCGGAGTCTACAACTCAAGATATGCATTTTCAAGTTTCAGACTCAAAGCGATGTTTTACGATCCCGGATCGATCCGGCCCTTTCCCGGATCGATCGGCGTATCTTAAAAATCGACATAATAATGATTTTACATGGTTTTGTAGAGGATAAGCCGGGGATAATATTTTTATTGTTCCCGGATCGATCAAATCACTTTCGGATCGATCCGGCTGTCGATTTTATCAATAAATAGGCCTTCATTTCATCAGAAACTTGGCCCCTTCTTCCCCCATCCCTTCTTCATCTTTTCCCTTCATTTTTTCTTTCATTTTGGGGCTATATATATATATATATATATATATATATATATATATATATATATATATATATATATATATATATATATATATTTCATTATAATTTGAATAATTATCGTTATAATATAGTTTCCGTTTTAGTTCTTTCTTTCTTGTTTTCTTTCATTTTGTTATATATATATATATATATATATATATATATATATATATATATATAAGTATCGAAATCGGCAAATGATTGGATTAAGGTTTTAATTTGGTTTTATAAGTGGCATTGTGAAGGCTATTATAAAACTTCCGCCGTGTAATCCATGACATTTTAATGATCGATCTGTAATATCTATATATCTACATATATATATATGAGTAGCTAAACTTATTATAGTGAATCATGTAAAATTTGGTGAAATCAACCCTTGGAAAATGAAATAGGGAGTGTGTAGTTACTTTTTATTGTTATATCTCACATATTGCACGTCTTAGAACTTGTTATAGCAGTTTGAGCTAGATTGACAACCTAGGTCAAAAATCACACATCACTCTTGAGAGTTGTTCAAAGAGAGTGGTGTGGGAAAAGGGTTCTAAGATCGGGAGGTAAAACATACCGGTTTTAGGTCGTGAATTGAGGACCGCGCTAAATCGATGTATTATTATCAAGCGTAATAACTTGAATGTGGTAGTTTAGATTAGTGTAATTTAGTATTTAGACCCGGGGTTGAACTATGAAGTGCGGGTGGTTCTTGAGCCAATGATGACAAGTTGTTTCACGGAGTCTTCCAGGCGGAGACCATGGATTAGGTAAAGCCGGTTTCTTGCTTTGACACATTCGTTAAGATGTTAGGTGTAGTACATTGGCGAGTATCGGGGTAATGCGTCGACCGAGTAATTTGGACTTGTTTTCTTACGAGGTTTTTACGTGAAAGCGGAGGCGTCTCACGACACTTAATCATGTTAGATTGTCGGTTTTCTAAAGGAGAATTAGTTAACCTCACATAGGATGTTGAAGGAGAGTTGTTGATTTTAGCATCAGAACTGAGACACGCACCCGTGAGATTGAATGTGAGAGTTCATTTGTTATAATGCACACTTCCAGTTTTTTCTATCCGTGGGGTTGAAATTAACTATTTTGATCATGGTTCGGCTATGTCTTTTAAAACCAAGTAGTTTAATTTTATTTCTTTTCTATCTTTAGTATAAACAAACCAACAACTTTGATCGCCTAGACTAAGAAACACGTTCACTTTGGTACTCACAACCACATTTCTCTTGGTATCGACCTCGTACTCCTGTAGCTATTCTAACAATCGACCCGGTACTCTGCTGGTTAGAGAGTTAGTTTACCCACAGTTGCGAGTCTTTATAAATTGTATTTTTGAGTGGGTAGATTTTAGCTCATCAAACCGCCACATAGTGTGACACTTACTTGATTTAAGCCCGAGTCTAGCGTCGTTTTCTCTAATACCGTCCACGTCTGAGGTCCAAGTGTCTCTACACTTCAATAAAGCGAGATCTATCCACTTACTTAAAAGCAGAAGAAATCTAATACGTGCTACTTTGTTTGTACTATCAATACCCACATTCAGCGATACATAAGCTTTGAAGACATTTAAGTATCAAACTTATTAAAGTTATTAAAGATATCATCAACCATAATCGCCTATCATGGTTTCTCTATCACAATTTAATACTAAGGGCGTTATCATATAACAATTCATAATTGGTTCTTTAAAAGATCAAATATATGATAATGGAAAAGCCATTTATATATATATATATATATATATATATATATATATATATATATATATATATATATAGATAATAGTAAGAAATGAGTAGAAATGATCTGTTTAGATCGGTCCAACTTTGATTGGGTTTAGGACACTATTTCAACAATCTCCCCACTAGACCTAAAGCCAATCACTCATACACACAAGACCAAGTTGAAACACAAGAATCTCATGCAATACTCATAACCAACTCCAAGCATGAGCGGATCACTATCCGTGGGGACTCGAGAATATCTTCATATCATGCTCCAAATGATCAAGTCAAAGGAACCACCTCAACACACATGAATCTCCGATGAGACCACTGGTCCTTGCTTCAAGCAATGTATCCACTTACTATATCATTTATATAGAAAAGATGGAAGAACCAGTACAAGGTTCAAGAATGAACTTACAGATCCATGTCTTTGCTCCCACTGCGCCTCCAAAGGCACTCTTGTCGGGCGCCCACAGAGAGCCAAGGGGGCCATGGCCCGGAGCCCCCCGAAAATCCATGAATTTAAGGGCCCCACAAAATTTTGACCTAATATTACATATATACTGTATTTATATGAACAATGAATGCATTATCTTAGTGGTTAGCACTCTAGTATCTAGCCAAGAGACTCCGGTTCGAATCTTGCTTCCTACAATAATTTTTGTTTTTTTAAAGGAGTCAAATAAGTAGCTTTTTTTCACTTCCAAACCCTATCTCATGCAGTTTTTTGTAATATATTTTTTTATATATATTTTTTTGGTTGTCAAATGACAATCCCCAAAAATCTACGCAGCTTTTTTTGTTTTATTCTTTTTTATATTTTTTTGTTGACAAATGACAATCCCCAAAAATCATATTGATTTCCCTTCATATTCCCAAATATCTTATTCTTTCTCTAATTTTGCCTCCCTGCTCCCTCTCCTCTCTGTTCAACTTCTCAAGCTTAAAAAATAAAATAAAAATCTCTTCTTCAATTATTTAACAACAACTAAGAAAGTTAGTAACACGAATTGAGTTTCAAGATTGTTTCAAGGATCAAGATGATAAGAGGATGATGATGAGGATTCTCATTTTTCCCAAAATAAAAAACCCTAATCTTCAATAGTTCAATTGTTTAACATTAGCTTTAATAGCTATGTTTTTAATTTCAATTTCCCAATTTATTTTTGATATAAGCATCAAATAGTACTAGCAATATTAATAGCAGTTTTTTTAAACTTGTTTAATTGTTTTGTTATTTGTTACTTGTTAGATATATTATTTATCAATTGCAATTAGGTTGTCGTTGTTACTTTGTTGCATTGCCTACAAATTGTTTTGTTTTAGGCTTTTAGCACATTTAATTGTTGTATTTTTATAATATTTACTTATGATATTGTTGGTGGTTTATATTTTTTCAAGTTGAAAAGCGAAATGGCGATGCATATTTCTCCATTTTTAATCAAATTCGAGGATTCTTCGATTGAAATTAATTTTATTCGTTCTTTTTCCGGTCAGTTGTTCTTATGGGACCTAGAAAATATCCTTCGGATATGAAAAAGGAAGAAGAAACAAAAGGTGGAAGCATTAATTCAATCACAAAGGGGCTATTCTAAGTTTTTAGTAGCACGAAACAAGGTGAAAGCTCAACCGAAGATGTGTTGAATATCGAGAATGAGAATTTAGTTGGCGATCATATAAAGCTGTCAATTTGAGTGAAGCTTGTGGAAATGAGCGAAGAGGTAAATTGGTATTTGGACCTCAATGTATTGATGATCCTGCTAATTGGGGCAAGATTAATCAAGAATTAAGAGACATGTTAGTCAAAAAAGGTCGATGAAGTAATAATCTTGTCTTTCCAAAGGATAATTCTAATAGGCATAGGCATTTCTCACTATTCACTTCACTCGTCATTTACCAAATGGTGAGAAACAAGATAGAACATGGCTTGTCTATTGGAGGCTTTGGATAGAGTGTTTTGCTTTTGTTGTAAGTTGTTTAAAAGATGAAAACAAGTCTCAATTAAGCATTTGAAGGGTTCAAAAATTGGAAACATATTGGTGAAAGACTTAAAAGCCATGAAAGTAGCGGTGAGCATATTAGATGCATGGACAAGTGGATCGAGATGAATTTGAGATTGGAAAGAATGAAACCATTGATAAGCATCGTTGGTACATATCAACAAAAGAAGGAATATTGGAGAGCGGTGTTATTTAGGATTCTTTCACTTGTCAAGACACTTGCTAAGAGAAATTTAGCATTTAAGTGGAAAAAAATCAAAAGTACATGATGATAACAATGGGAACTTCTTAGCTTTCATTGAAATGATTGCCTCATTTGATCCAATAATGGAAAAGCACCTACAGCGGATTGAAAATGGTGATATTCAATACCATTACTTGGGTCTAGAATTCAAAATGAATTGATACAAATTTTAAGTGGTGAGGTCAAAAGTACAATTATTGCAAAAATCAAGGAAGCAAAGTATTTCTCGATTATACTTGATTGTACACGGATATAAGTCATGAAGAACAAATGTCTATTGTCATTAGATGTGTGGATATTTCAAGCAATCAATAAAAGTGAAAGAGTTTTTCTAGAATTTTTGAATGTAGATGATACATCGGGGTTGGCGCTTTTGGTGAACTTCAAGAAGTTTTGAGTAAACTTGACCTTGATATTCAAGATCTAAGAGGTCAAGGATATGACAATGGCTCAAATATGAAAGGAAAACATAAAGGTGTGCAAAATCGACTACTTCAAGTAAATCCAAGAGCATTTTATACACCATGTAGGTGTCGTAGTCTTAGCCTTGTTCTTTGTGATATGGCCAACTCTTGTTCAAAAGCAGCGTCATTTTCTCGGTGGTGCAAAGATTGTATGTCTTATTTTCTTCTTCACGAAGCGGTGGAAAATTTTAATGAGATAATGTGAAGAATCTCACGTTAAAGTCATTGTCACAAAACTTATTTGGGAAAGCCGTCTTGAAAGTGTTAAAGCCATAAGATATCAAGCTCCACAACTAAGAGATGCTTTAGTTGAATTTGCAAATCTGCAAATCAAAGTGAAGCGATGGCTAAAAGTGAAGCAATGACCACTTGTGAAGAATGAACTTGAAAATTTTGAGTTCTTGTTTGGCATGGTTATTTGGCATAACTTGTTATTTGTTGTGAATTCGATTAGCAAGCACATTCGGAAAGAAGATATGCATATAGATGATGCGGTTGAGCAATTTAAAGGACTCATGGCTTTTCTTGAAGATCTGAGAGATGTTGGTTTTATGGAAGCAATGGTGGAAGCAAAGACATTGCAAGTGAGATGGGTGTTGATCTGTATTTGTTGAAAAGCGCAACATTAGAAGAAAAAACAATTTGATGAGGATGTTACCGGCGAGTGAACTGGCAATTTGAAGAATCCTTCCGGGTGAATTATTTTTGTATGTTGTGGATCAAGCAATTTCTTCAATGAAAAGCGATTCGAGCAGTTGGAAGTATCACGAGAAAAAGTTTGTCTTTTGTTTGATTTAAAGAAGTCAAAATATTCCAACAATGAATGTTTAATGAAATCTTGTGCTAGTCTTGAAGAGTTTTTGACACATGATAATGTATCGGATATTGATGGTAAAGACTTATTCATGGAGTTGAAGTTCTTGAGAGAATCATTACGGAGGAAGTGAAGAAGCCAATTAAAGTTCTCAACTTTTTGAAAAAGAAGGAAAGATGTTTTCGAATCGTGGATTGCTTTTAGAATCCTTTTGACAATCCAGTCCACGGTTGCTTCGGAGAGAAAAGTTTTCAAAGTTGAAGTTGATTAAAAATTATCTTGGTCAACAATGTCACAAGAAGCGGTTCAGCGGTTTGGCTCTATTGTCAATTGAACAAGATATGGTTGATGACATTGACTACAGCGAGTTTGAGTAGTACTTTTGCTTCTAAAAATGCTAGGAGAGAGGTGTTTAAGTGATTATATGTAATAATACTTCCAATAACTATCTCTTTTGTTTTGAAATGTTTACAATGTTCTTATTGGACTTGGAAAATTTCTACTTTTTGTTAGTTTTTTTTTTTGAAGGCGAGGCCTAAATTTTTTTGCCCCGAGCCTAAATTTAGACGAGGGGCGCCCACGACTCGTGTTTTGGCCTAGTTGTAGAATCTCAGGTGATTTCTAGCTAAGAACATTTCCATGCTGCATCACTCAATCAAAGTGACTTGAGCCCATTTGTAGCTCTACTCACCGCCCGTAAGACTCGGGATATCGTACGTATATCTATATTTATCGACTCAAGTTTCGATAAACTAGAAACCAACCTTAACTTGTTTAAGGATATTCTCGACATTCACAGTTACTTTCATACTTGCTCGTGACTCTTCATGGACTATGAGCATCGGCATTACTTTTATGATGGTTTCTATCAGCGGTAGCAAAGGAAACCCTTCCATAAGCATCATCTCACCTTATCTTTAGGAAACATAGAGCGAGATCTTGAGAACACGGCTAGTAGTATCTCTGTCGCGATCTATGCTAAACTCTTTTAGCATCTCATATATAGGTAAACTATAAACTAACAATGATTAAATCTATCACTTTGTAGATTCTTATTCCAAAAATAAGAAGCTGCTAATCCAAGTGCTTTCGTAAAGACCTTGAACTACCATACATTAATTGACTGTGATATGGGGTGATAATTCCTGAGAGATATCCAATACCTTACTCAAAAATTGTAACACACTCATACTATCCCTCTTGTCCATTGGGCGTATCCCTTCTTTTGACTAAATCAAACTCCTTGATTATCAAACAAAGAAATTGTCTAGAGAAACCTGTTTGAATCCATAAATGGATCTCGTTGGCTCACATACCATGTTATCATCTATGAACATCGAGTTGTTTGCCCAACGTCTTCAACACTGTCATATAGCTATGATACGAAGTTATAACAAGCATGGTCTGAATAGAATTGGGCTTAGCTGGTAGCATAATGATAATTACAAGGTTTATACCCCGTACCCTTTAGCCGTCACTATAGCCTTATGGTAATCATATTACTATCCATGTCGACCTTTCGGGGACATTCCTTACAGGTAAGGCAGGACTAGGTTCACAACTTTGGTTGTCTTTGATGGAATCTAATTCGGATATTATGGCTCTGGCCATATCTCTCAATCTTGCCTTTCAAACATTCCCTCGTAAGTCGTGAGATATTCATTCTTCAAGATGAACATACCATGACCTTTTAGGGCTTGAGGTTATCCACAAACTTATAGAACATTTGTGTGCCTTGGGCGGTGTTTGCACCTCAAAATATGTGGTGTGCGCTCACGTTCTATGGTTGAATCTCTCATTGTGGCTCTCAAACTCTTTTGAGATCTCAATTTACTTCCACTTTATTTCCTTTTGGAAGTAACACTTTCTCAGAAAACTGACATGTTTGGAGATAAGCGACTTTTGCTCAGCGGGTGAGTAAATAATATCTGCGTGCTAGCTAAGATATTCCACAAAGTTGCACATGTCATACTAAGCTCAAGCCTTTCGGACATTATGCGCTTGCTAGAAACATGAGATGGTATCCTTAAGTCAAACTCTATTTAGACGACAGAAACACCGAGGTATTAATTGCGCAATCAATTGGCGATTCGCCTAAAAGCTCATTCGGAACGTGCGGCCATCCCGCCATGCGAGGACATAAGTCAAACTCTTTCAAGCATAAGGGGCGCCAACTTCTTGGCCATCCGCCATCATCGCTAAGCATAAAGGGCCCGTTCTATGCGGGCCCGTTCTATGAGAAACTCGATTAATGGAAAGTTCATAAGCTTAGATAGAATGCGGGGCCAAGCGCCATCATCGGGCATCGGCGCGCTTGCTTACGAGTAGTCTTTTCTGACTTTATCCTTTCACTATAAATACCCCCACTATGACATTAATGAAGATATAGAACAACTTTTGTGCATTTATTTTCTCGGCCTTTGTTCTCTCTCTCTCTCGTATTTATTGTTCTCATATTACCACCGCGAGCTCATCACCAACATCGATCGCGCCACCGTCCGGCGGCGATAAACTCATTGATCGGGCTCCACGAAGAGGCGGATATCCACGTCAAGTCTTCCTTCCAAACTACCCGGCGAAGCAGACCCGTCAATTGGCTCCGTTACGGGAACCGTTTTCTTCAAAAGATTCAACACGCCCGTGGACTCCATAGTTGCTCGGCTTGTGCCGATCTCCGTCTCCCTTGTAAAGCAGGTTTGTTATTCGAGTTTATCATCATCAAATCGGTTATCTTTGTGTCTTCACGATCCGTTGAAAAATAGCTCATGTGTTTATGTAGACTATCCCGATCTTGCGTTTGAAGATTCACCACTATTGGGATAATCTTATATGAACGCTAAAAGCAATTTGTGGTTAGCGTTTTCCGATTTGCATGTTGATCGGGGACGATGTGAGCGCCATAAAAATCAACTTGTAGCATATACGTGTTGGGATCATTGCTTGTAGGAGGTTAAAGGTTCATCGGATGTTGCGTACATAAAATCGGCGGCGAGATCCGTCACGTCACGTCCATCAACTACCTTTTGAAAAGGATACTAGAGTTGGCTTGTGTCGGAGGCAATAATCCCACTTGCTACCTTGGAAAGCTTGTTGTCGAGGCTTGCATCGGACCTCCATCATGGCTAACCGCCCGCTAACCCGTCACACCCAACCGGCGAAAAGCGGTCGCCCAGCGAGGTCGTGAGAAGCGACCCGCCCGTACAACCGTCGATTACGCGAGTTCTTAGAGTTAAGAAAGAAAAACACTCGATTAAGCGAGCTCGCCCGAGGCAGATTAACACGAGGCCCGGACAAAGGCCCCGCCCGGCTGGTTTCTAGCGAGGTGTCGGCAGAATAAGAGTTATGGTGAATCTGGCGGCGAAAATGAAAGCGACCAGCGAGATCTTAATCTCCGCCCGGCCAGCCCAGCTAGCAATTGATCCTCCCCGACCGTAGAGGGCATGAGCGCGGACCTAACGTCATCGCCCCTCCGTGGAAAGGGCCAAACATGGGGAAACAACGCGAGCTCTGCGTCCACGAGCATCGAGGAAGCGTATCCTCCTGCCGACGCGGTGAATCTGACCAAACTAGAATATCGGCGCCACGACCGCTGGGAAAGCGTAGAGCTTTACCATCACCACCGAGGTTGAAGATAAAGGCGTGAGGCAGCGTCAGGCGGAGGTGGGTCCCCTCGGTGAAAATCCCGGGACATCATCACGAGAGAAGAAGAGCACGGGCGAAGCGAAGGCTCGGCGATGGCGAGGGCGGCGCCCGCTCTCGGGCGCACCTCGAACCAGACCAACCGGCGATTTGAAGATCCGGGGTGATGGTTACGGAGATGAAAAAGAATAAGCGAGAAGAGGATAAGGAACCTAAGCGGCTGCTATGGATGCACTTTCGGACTCGCTTATAGCGAGCCTCCAGCGACGCCGAGTCTCGACATCAACATATGATTATCGGGGTAAGTCGGACCCATACGAATGGATAGCCTCGTTCGAGAGCAAAATGATGCTCGCTACTCACCATAAGCGCGGCGGCTGGTGCGTGGCTATGGTGGGTTGCATGAAAGATAGAGCATCATCTACATGGCCCCAAATTGCCCGGCCGGATCGGTTAAGCAATTTGGGAGGATATGCGGACAAAGTTCTGCGAAATTCAAGGCGGGCGCATAGACCTCGCAAGACCACAACCGATCTGTTTTTGATAAAGCGAGGACAGCTGGGAAGTCCGCCCGGTCGTACGAAAGTCGTCAAGTTCACGATCAAACACGGGGCGAGCCGAACCCACGGTCATGATGGCATTCTTAAGCTGGGTGGTGGGCGGCGAACTTAAGACACATAACGATGCGCGCCGACCAACTTGGGGACATGTTGGAAAGCAGGCCGGAAGTTCACTACCGTCGAGTCATCCCGCCGAAAGCGGGGCCTTCAATATGATCCACGGCCCGTCCAATAGTACTCGAGGCGATCCCCAAAGAAAGGAGGAGGCCGTCAATCCAGCGAAAGAAGCGGGCGACCGTGATTTCAAAAGCGCAAAAGTTCGGCGTAAAGATTACATTCATTTGAATGCCCGACCGTCGGCGATCTGAGCGAAATTTGAACACATCGAAGCCCGCGACAATCGTAGCGAGCGAGGGGTTAAATAAAGCGGACACAAGCAAATTACGTGAGTTTTTCATAATTATCACGGCCATAACACGGATGATTGTTTTCACGATAAGGATCTGAACAAAATGGCCGGGAGGAAAGTTAGATCGATTCAAATTGGCGGCGGTGCCAACGAGAGACTCGTCGCGGCCCGATATATGGCCTTGAGCTTAATGTCATCCACAGCCCGCCTAGCAGCGAGGCAGATAAAAAACGAGATCAACTCGATCAGCGAATTTGGGCGTGGCGGCCTAGAACTCTGCGACGAGATGAAGAGGCCTTGACTTTCACAAAAAAGCGAGCTTAGCTTTATTCACGGGAGCAATGGAGATGCCCCTCGTAATCAAAATCGGGATCGGCAAGTGCGGGGGTTATGAGTCTGGTGAATCCTGGTGCGCCCGGAGACATCATCTATCTTATTTGCCTCAAAGGTTTGAATTTCACGAGGCCAATCGAAACCGTGCACTGGGCTCGCTAGAGGTTTTACCAACCATGAGGTAAAAGTTAAAGGAATGATTGACCTGGAGGTCCGCATCGGAGACTTGAGCCCTTCGGATCGAAAAAATAGCATTTACGGTGGTCGATCTTCCATTTCGCTACCACGTGATCTGAGGCATACTGCGATCGCAAATTTGAGATGGTGTCTTCCATTCCGCATCGAGAGGTCAAATTTTATCTGAGAAAATGGCAAGATAGGCAGGCGATTAGCCGACCACAGACTTATCTTGACCACTTGGCAAAATCAAAGCGGGGTTGAAAAGAGACACGGGGCCGAAGTCAAGGTGTGCTAGGACAAGCTCATGCTACACCTCCCGTCGCTTTGGTGAGGACTAACCAATCATGAATTCAATAAATCTGTTGGAAGAAGCTTTAGTGATAATCGTCTGGTGAGAGCCCAAGTACCGCCCGGCGACTCAACCCCGGATAAGTGAGTCCATGGCGAGTTAGAGCAGCGCTAAGAAAAAAGCGTTGGAAGCCCATATTGGCGGGGACAAGACCACGAACGACCCTCCGCGGCAGAAACAACAAAGGAAATTGTATCGACACATTGCGAATCTGAGATGATCAAGCATTGAAGCGAGAGGAGCTCGTCGAGGTAGTCATCAATGAGAGATACCCGACCAAAAGATCAAAATCAGGCGCACCTCGGTGAGGCCGATATATCATAGCGATCAGCGTCTTTGAAAGAAAACCTGGAGGCCTTTGGCAGGAGGTCAGCGACATGCGGCGTCGACCCCGAGTCGCACTCCACCGTCTTAACGTGAATCCCCACTTCAAGCCAATTGGCGGTGGGCTGCGTAATTTTCAACCGCAAAGGAAGAAATTTGTAAAAAGTGAGATCACAAAGCGCTGCGGCGGATATCATTGAAGAACTACAATATCCTACTTGGCTAGCCAGCGTCGTTATGGTTTTGAAGCACAGCGGCAAGTGGCGAATGTGCGTAGATTTCACCGACTTGAACAAAGCTGTCCCGAGGATCACATGAGCTACCCGCGTAAACGAGAATGGTAGATCGGATAGCGGGCTTTGAAATCCTCGGTTTCGTCGGCGCTAATGCGGATACCATCAGTCCGTATGGCCGGGGGCGAAAGACAACTTCTTGCTTTGGTGGAGGTGGCATGTATTATTACAAAATGATGCCCTTTGGCACTGAAGAATGCGGGTTCAACATTCGAGAGGATAGTCAACGGGTCTTCCACACTCAAATCGGCGCAACATGGAAGCTTACATAGATGACATGGTCATCAAATCCAATGAATCGACTTCATATGATTTGAGGAAACTTTCGTGACGCGTGTGAAAAAACAACATGAAGTTAAACCGAGTCAAATGCACGTTTGGGGTCAAAGTGGAAAATTTTAGGCTTCATGGTCACCTGGTAGCGGCATCGAAGCAAATCTGAGAAAATCGAGCCATTACGGACATGGCGCCTCACGGCTTGTGAAAGAGGTTTGAGGTTGAATGGAAGGATAACCGCTCTGAGGCGGTTCATTTCGAAAATCGCCAGACAGGTGCCTTCCTTTTTATAAAATTTTGAAAGCGGCAAGGGGTTTGAATGGGTGGAGAGAATGCTTTGAAGCCTTTGAAGAGCTCAAGCAATACACAGTCGACCCGCCTCTTTTAGTAAGTCTATCATGGCGACCGACTTTATTTATATTTGGCGGCCTCGAGATAGAGCTATCGCGCGCGGTTCTTATAAAGGAAGGGGACTCACGAGAAGCCCGTTCAAAAGCCCATTTACTATGTTTCTAAGGCTCTCGATCTGTAGAAGGTCGATATTTTAATGCGAGAGAAATTGGCTTACTCTCTTGTTATAAGCGGCTAGAAAGCTCCGTGCATATTTTTAAATCACATCGATCATTGTACTATCGGATAGTCGGCTGCGTCGGGTTTTACATAAGCGGACCTGCGCGGTCGTCTCGAGAAATGGGCAATTGAGCTCACTTGAATTCGACATCAAGTCACGAGCCTCGAAGGGCAATCAAGGCCTGAGGCCCTGGCGAGTTCATTCTTGAAGCAAGCTTCCGAGAGCCCTCGACAACACAACCCACTTCCCGCCCGACCAACTCGCTCGACAAACCGGCTCTAGCGGCCCCGTGAGGCCCGACCAACTTTGTTGGCGATTGTTCGTTGGCGGCTAGTGGAATTGGAGCTTGCGGGGCGGTATCGTCTTGCTCGAGCGGAGCGTCGAAGAAATTGAAAGCGCTTAACCCGATTTCCGCGGCGTCAAACAACCAAAGTGAATATGGCGATCATCGCCAGGCCTTGAGCTCGCCCCGCAATGAGAGTTGAGAACATACCGTCTTTTGCGACTCTGGCTGGTTGTCAATCAAGTGAATGGAGGTTATAAGATTTATTGTTTAAAGCTGCGGCGATACATTGACTGGTCGAGAAATACGTCGTCAATTCGGATATTGCGAGCTCTCTTATATACCACCTTTCGGAATTTGAGGCGGACTATTTATCCAAGTTATCCGGCCCGGCGGCGCTCGCTCTGACATCCCTTTGGAATACCTCGAGGAACCTTACATCAGCAGATGCGAGGTCATGGATATTCAACCCTCCTCATGCTTCTTTGGATCGATGAGGTCAAGGATTATATTGAGCATGGAGTTTGCCTTGAGACAAGATAGGCGAGAACCTTGGCTCGCCGAGCGACAAGATATGTCGTGCAAAATGGGATACTTCTGAGCGCTCTTTCTCCAAACCTCTGCTCCATTGTGTCGGGGCGGAGCAAGTAGAGTATCCTCCATGAGCTTCATCAAGGAGTGTGCGGCGGGCATCGGCTGTCGAACCCTCGCCTGAGCGATCACCGCGAGATACTCTTGGCCTACCTTGTTGAGGATGCGGATATATTCGTTAGGGAATCGACCCCTGTCAAAATGCTTGAATATACCAGGTTACCCTCCGTAGAAGCGAGCATCGTCACGCTTCATGGCCTTTCGAAATGTGGGGCATCGACCTCGTCGGTCCAATGCTAAAGAAGCGCGGAGGATCTGATACGTAGTAATGTGGTGATTATTACACCAAATGGGCGAGGCGAAGCCCTCGGAGAAGATCGCCACCACCAGGTCATCTATTTTTAATGGATCAAGTGTGGACTCGTTTGAGGTACCTCGCATCATCATATCGACCATGGACGCGATTGAGCGGAGTCGGCGAGTTTTGTAAAGAGCATGGCGTCATTCATGCGGCGTCTTGGTCGGCTATCCTCAAAGTAATGGTCGAGTGACGCCAAACAAACAAGTGCTCGAGAGGCACTGAAAGCACTCTATGCGGAAAGAAAGCGAGGTGGGTAGATGGTGCCCGCGATCTTATGAGTCGCTCGGACCGCCAAAAAGTCCACCACAGGAGAAACCCCATTCTCACGACTTATGGTTTGGGCGATGACACGATGGAGATGTCTCTACCTAGCATCAGTGTCGCATTTCAGCGAGGACACCAGCGAGCGATCGCGTGAGTTTGAGCTTGACATGCTCGAAGAAAAAAGGCGCAGCGGCGACCCGTTTGGCTAACTTCAAGATGGCGCTAGCGACATCACGATAAGAAGATGCGCCACCATTTTTCAAAGCGGGAGATTTCGTATTAATTAAATGTGAGGCCGCGGACGCAAACCCAAAAGTTAGACAACAATTGGGAGGGACCCCTTGGATCTCTCATGAGCTAAAGAAGGGACATATTATCTCAAAAGCAGGAATGGCCGTGAATATGAGAATACTTGCGCGCCGACAACCTCGAGAGATATTACATGTAGTCCTCTCGTTTTTGGAAGTTTTGTTCCTTGTGTATATATTTTCTTCCTTTTTGCAAAAAAAAAAAAAAAAAAAAAAAAAAAAAAAAAAAAAAAAAAAAAAAGGAGTAGGGGGTGTGCCCGTGCGCAGCTTGGAGGAGCGCCTTGATCAGCGCCTGAGCTTGTGTATTTTGGGTTAGCAAAAACAAAAACAACTCAAAATACCAAAGCGAGAGAACAAAGGCATAAAGCGAAATGGCCATGCGGTGGCCCTGATGTGCCTGAAGGAAAAGGATCAAAGTTAACAGGGTGGCGAGCCCCCGCGTCGACCCGGAAACAAAGTTAATATTACAAATCAACAACGATAGTTTTATCAATAACAAAGGAGAATCAAGCGCTTCCGGAATCAAGGCCGACTTGCGAATCTCGGTGCGCCCCCTCCTCACCACACAGGTGCTGATCCCCTCTGTGTTGGCCCCGTCAAGATCGCTGCCACAGTGATCGCATGTTCTCTTTCTTTGCCATTTGGAAATACCGCCCTTTGTAAACCATCAACCTACATCGCTCGCGGTATTCGCGATCTCCTCCTCGGAGTATGGAACCACGGGATGATATTGAATGAGCTCGGCCTTTGAAGGAATTCTCACGAGTCACGCCGCCATATCATGTAAGTTGGGGACCCTCTCTTTGGTGCATCGACCTCTGAGACACACCTCGCCATATGATAGCGACCTTGGTCATAATTATCACCCAGATCCTTCCAATATTGGCCTTTGTCCTTATATTCGACAGAAGCGGCCTCAATTTTGGCCTGGACATCGAGGCAAGGTCCTCGGCCCTTTTGATAGCATCCTCGGTTTCCTTAGCGACATCGGCGGCGACATCTCGGCGATTTTCAACTTTTGCTCCACAGGCACCGGGCGGCCGACCGACCTTTGCGATGATTCTTCGTGAGTAACTTGGCGCTCAACTCCGCTATCTTATCCGCCCGGTCTTTTCTTTAGCGGTATATAGAGCCTTGGCATCGCCAACTTTGCCCTCAGGTCGCTTCATCGTCGCGCCAACTCCTGGTTCTCCTGCGCCTTAACCGCCTTGACTCATCGTTCGTTCATTTGTTCGCTCTCCACCAACTTCTCAGCTTGATATCTAAAGCGGCGAGCATGCAGCGCGAGACCTAAGAAAGACACGATAAGCACTTGGAAAATAAAGAAATTCGTGCGAGAAACATATTTACCTTATCGCCCGACATCCCGTACTCGGCGGCGGCGGCCCCTCATAGCCTCGCGAGGATCAATAAATTTATTGCCGATGTTGGCGAGAGCAATCCTTTTATCGATCCGGTCCCCACGGATGGCGAGCCTCGGCGCTCCATTTTACGGTAAGTAGAGGAAGAGGAGGAACGGCCCGCGCGGTGACTCCATCATCACACCCGGTCGGCGATGATTGATCGGCGGCGTGAAAGCCTCGTCAAAGTATAAAGGAATGTCGGCGCTCGCGAAGCTTCTTGCCGTGTGCGCTCTGCGGCACGAAATCATAAGCAGTGCAAGGTTGAGAGGGAGAGTCGGGACCCTCTGGGTCGACAACCTCGGATAGCGCATCCACTCTTGGTCTTTTCGGGAAAGGGGCGTCTTGAGAACATCTTCAAACTCTTGGTGTTACTTACGGGCGGTGCTCGAGAGAGCCGGTGGCGGAGGCGGACTTCTGTATGTCGCTCTGGCGTCGCAACACCGGAGAGAAGTCCCGCCTCGAGGCCATTGTGCCCCGCGCGACAGCGGTCACTCACGATTGATCCCCGCATGAGCGAGTCGGTATGATCACGGGATGCGCCCTCGCTAACTCTTCCTCCCGCGTCTTCCTCGCGGCATTAGCGGCGGCAACATTAGCGCTCTGCGAGACCGGATGCGGCATCAGCGAAAAAAGAAAAACAAAAGAAGCAATCGAGAAATGTACAAGTCAAAAAAAAAAAAAAAAAAAAAAAAAAAAGAAATTTGTGCCCAGCGCCACCCAGTGTGCCAGCGCCGCCCGATCCAGCGCCGCAGGCTTGTGTATTTTGGGTTAGCAAAAACAAAAATAGAAGAAATGGTTTTACCCTGGCGGCTCGACCAATCACCGCCACACTCTTCGCATTGCGTCGGAAAGTTCTACCCAAATGGCACTCGCCGACCCGGTCGGGATCACTAAGCTCCACGGATGGCGGGGAATGTTCACGGCAGGCAAAATCCCGACTCAAGCAGCCGGGATCCACTGCCATCCTCGCGCTACCCGACTTCGTTCGTCAACATCGAGCGATCATGCGCGGACTGTGCGGATCATCGCGAGCTTATCAAGGCCTGATCGCCTCTACTTCTTGAGGACTTGCGAGAGAGCCACTCGCCTTTGAGCCACTTGGAGTCTAGTCGCGTGCGGCCCGACTCCCAAAATGCGGGAATGGCCATCCGACCCTGGATTGCACCCGCATCACTCTTTGGCTCCAGTTGTAGATTTTGTTGTCGGCGGGGTAAAAAGGGCGAGGCCTCCCCTCACGCGCCCTCACGCTCACCTGACCCGGAGTTTGGGTGCCGGCGAAATCATGGAACTCCTAAGCAGGCCCAAGGAGGCTCAATTCCATTAAAGCGACGCGTCGCAATAACGCGCCGCCGAGTCTAACGACATTAGGGTGAAAGTCCCGCGGCAAGGCTTAAGCAAATACATCACCTCCACCAAAAGGATCGAAGGGGGCTGAACCCGCTTGAGAAGTGTCGAAAGGAACATACAAGCGGTCACTGGTAGGCGCCCACAAGTATAATCATAATGTAATTTGTCCATGCCACGGACAAAAATGATAGTCGTCGGAAAGCCGGTATCGGGCGCGGATAAGCGGTGTTAAAGTCGGCGCCCGCGGTCAACAAAGATCTCCATTCTACATCGGCAGTTGCGATGCATGGCCTTGACTTGCCACCCTCTTCCAAAGACTCCATGATCTCAAGGCGTCTGGATTTTCCCCTCTGCGGGCGGAGCTAGCGAGTTTAGGTGCCCCACGGGTGTCCCCCCGCGCTGCGGCAGGCGGCGCCCGTCTGAATCCTTTCACGGCGGTCTTAGAAATTCGCTCTCTCTGGGAGCTAAGTCTTTGCAAGGACTCGAAAGCGGTGAGTGCCCCTCGTTATAAGTAGCCTTTGGGCTCGCCCGATCGCGGGCCTTGAGTCCTCTTCGTCGAGAATGGGAAGGTGAAACCTCGCCGCTTGACCCTTTCCTCGGCCCCGCCATCCCCATAACTAAATTCCTCTTTATCATTTATCGTCCCATTTGTGCGACATGCTTTGCAAAATGAGAGAGGTGGATCAGCAACCGTTCGGTCGACACGCCCCCCCATTTCGCGCAAGCCAACGGCCTGAGGGCAGCGGGGTCATAAAGAAATACTACGGAAAAATTGAAAATTGCACCACACAATCACTGAAGGCCTCAAATTCACAAAAAAGAAGGGCTTAGGCATACGGATTCTATCACGGTTAGAAAACCTCAAAAATCCGAATATCTACGGGACAAAAGCATACTTATGATCTATACAGGCCAGAATCAACCACAAAAGGCGATCAACAAAGAAAAACCCGGTGTTAGGTCGGATGAAGATGGTACCTTTATGATACGGATGGCGAAAATTGGGAAGACAAGGATGATCGCTCCGATCATTTGTAAAAGACTACTCCGATGAAGTTCAAACACGGCCTCGACCTCGAGTGCAGAAACTTGGTTACAAACCACCACAGGATGCTCTTGATTTCTTGCTTGATCGGCTGGGAATTTTGGAGAAGGTTTTGAAAAAGTGGCAAAAGGAGGGCAACACCCCTTAAATAGACCGGCGATCAACCAACCAGCGGATGTGATTATCTTCATCAGCGGTTCGGGTTTCTGGCGGGAAGCGAAAAGTTTGAATCCGACACGGCGCTTTGAAATTTGAAATTTGCGTAGAAAGCGAAGCGCCATCATTACCGGCCGTCCGTCCTACGGCGAAGCGTCACCTATCGAGGCGAAAGGGCGCCATATTTAATGGCACGCGGCGTTACTGCGGCCCATTTGCATTGCTCCGCGTGGCACGCCACTGTAAATAGCTTCGCTTATGCGGTTTTCGCTCTCGCCAACACAAATGGCGTCGCCATCGCTTTGGGATCGCGAAAATGATTAAATCGAAACTCAACACTCAACGACCTCGGTCGGACCAGCGAACGCAGACGATTTACGCGCCAAGCTCTCAAGCGCGATCGCGGCGACGACGAGGCGACTCCTCGCGGCATATACGGATCGCTACATCTTTGTGCACCTCAACATGTCGACCTCGGTCGGACCAGCGAACGCGGACGATTTACGCCGCCAAGCTCTCAAGCGCGATCGCGGCGACGGAAGCGACTCACTCGCGGCATATACGGATCGCTACATCTTTGTGCACCTCAACATGTCGACCTCGGTCGAGACGAGACCAGCGAACGCAGGCGATTTACGCCGCGCAAGCTCTCAAGCGCGATCGCGGCGACGAGGCGACTCTCGCGGCATATACGGATCGCTACATCTTTGTGCACCTCAACATGTCGACCTCGGTCGGACCAGCGAACGCGGACGATTTACGCCGCCAAGCTCTCAAGCGCGATCGGCGGCGACGAAACGACTCACTCGCGGCATATACGGATCGCTACATCTTTGTGCACCTCAACAAGTCGACCTCGGTCGGACCAGCGAACGCAGACGATTTGCATCGCCAAGCTCTCAAGCGCGATCGCGGCGACGACGGGCGACTCACTCGCGGCATATACGGATCGCTATCTTTGTGCACCTCAATATGTCGACCTCGGTGAGACCAGCGAACGCAGGCGATTTACGCCATAAGCTCTCAAGCGCGATCGCGGCGGCGGAAGCGACTCCTCGCGGCATATACGGATCGCTACATGTTGTGCACCTCAACATATCGACCTCGGTCGAGACCAGCGAACGCAGGCGATTTACATCGCCAAGCTCTCAAGCGCGATCGCGGCGACGGGCGACTCTCGTGGCATATACGGATCGCTACATCTTTGTGCACCTCAAATCGCGATCCGCGGTGTCATCACATCTCCCAGCTGCGTCCCTGGCTGTCGGTATCCCAGCGGATGGAGCAGTTCAAAAGCCATCATTGGTGGTCTTCCGAGTTTTAGCCGTGTTTAATAGGGCTACTTTGACTAGGGTCTAATGCGGACGAAAAATAGCCCATGATTACCCACCATAAATAACCGTCCGCCGAATGCTCATAATGGCGGTAAACTTCTCGAGATAACCATCATTCGCGGTCATTATATTTGTCTCTTGAGATAGCCGTCGTTACATGCATCACCATTATGGTAATCCATGCCAAACACGCTACCTCCTCTATAAAAGCCGACCATTTCACTTGCCTCCTCCACGGATGCTTCTTCTCCCATTCGAATCACTCGTTTCTTCTTACACAAAATCCCGAGAAAAACAAGAATGTCTCGGTCGGATAATGTTGAATCTGAATTTATGGAGGATTACAAAGGCAGCGAGCATGGAATCGGCTTGCACTTCCTCCATAACCGCCAGGGAAGGACAACCCCAATTTCAATACCACGAGTGGAAATGGAGCAGAATCTTGATACATTTGCGCTTCTTTGCTGCTGAGATTACGGAGTTAGGCGTGAGGAGGAAGGCGAGATAAGTGAATCGAGTCTGCGAGCTCGCGGGAGGATCGAGAGGTATTCATCGGCGATCGGATCCTGAGACCGCACAAAGCAAAGCTGTTCAAAAAGTTTGTGCGTCTAGTCGAATAGAAGCGCCAGGGGCCATGGTCGGTATTTATGCTGGGAAGAATGGCAAGCGTCTTTCACGAGTGGGCCTCTTACAATCACCGAGTCCATGGTGAGGTCAAGATGAGAGAGGATCGCTTCACATATGAGGGAAGAGCGACTGGTAGGCGCGGATGAGAGAAGATCGCTTTCTATATCACGAAAAAGGCGGCTGGTAGGTCGAGATCCACTTGTTGCTGCGGCCCATTGCGAACTACCCGGCGCGGCGGCGACTCGAGATCACCACTGCGTGTACTAGGAGGAGAAACCGGCTTGTAGTGATTGGCAAGCCTTTCGTATAGCTTCAACTTTCTGGCGCTCGCGGGATATGTTGCATCAACCGTATCGCATAACCCGCCTCGCCTCACGAAGGAGGCGGTCTTGAGATTTACGATACAAGCGAGTACTCTTTTCCACTTGCTTAAGATTTTTTCCCAGGTTTTTTCTTAGAAAGGTTTTGATGAACTCTACGAGTTTGTATCCACAATCTGAGTCCGCTCAACTTTTGTCTTCAAGAGTGTTCGACAGCGGAGACTCCTCGACCCGATATACTACTCTACGCGCAACAAATTTCCGCCCCTTGAGTAGGGGCCGTGATAATCTGGAACGACACGGTCCCATTATCCCGGTCAACTCGTCGAGGACATAAGTCAAACTCTTTCCACTAAGCATAAAGCGCGCGGCGTCGCCAACTTCTTGGCCATCCGCCATCATCATAAGCATAAGGGGGCCGCCCGCGTGCTGCTGGGCCCATTCTATGAAAACTCTCGATTAATGGAAAGTTCATAAGCTTAGATAGAATGCGGGGCCAGCGCCATCATCGGGCATCGGCGCCGCTTACGAGTAGTCTTTTCTGACTTTATCCTTTCACTATAAATACCCCAGCTATGACATTAATGAAGATATAGAACAACTTTTGTGCATTTATTTCTATCAGCCTTTATTCTCTCTCTCGTATTTATTGTTCTCATATTACCACATGAGCTCATCACCAACATCGATCGCGCCACCGTCGGCGGCGATAAACTCATTGATCGGAGCTCCACGAAGAGGCGGATATCCACGTCAAGTCTTCCTTCCAAACTACCCGGCGGAAGCGGACCCGTCAATTGGCTCCGTTACGGGAACCGTTTTCTTCAAAAGATTCAACACCCCGTGGACTCCATAGTTGCTCGGCTTGTACCGATCTCCGTCTCCCTTGTATAACGCAGGTTTGTTATTCAGTTTATCATCATCAAATCGGTTATCTTTGTCTTCACGATCCGTTGAAAAATAGCTCATGTGTTTATGTAGACTATCCCGATCTTGCGTTTGAAGATTCACCACTATTGGGATAATCTTATATGAACCGCTAAGCAATTTGTGGTTAGCGTTTTCCGATTTGCATGTTGATCGGAGACGATGTGAGCGCCATAAAAATCACATATATGGTCACGCCTACATATATATATATATATATATATATATATATATATATATATATATATATATATATATCTAATATTAATATAAGGTAATACTATTAATTAAATTACACGATCTAAGTATATCTTAACACTAGAAAGTGGCGCCCCATATAGCCATTAAATGGCTTCCGAAATATTCTTTAATTAATCAATATAATTAATATCTTGTATTTAATTTATTCATAATAAATAAATACCACCATATTAATTTACCACTATAACCTTTAAAGTATGAGATAAATTCCTTCCTTATTTGGTTATCAACTATAACCCCATTTTAACCCGACTTCATGTTCATATGTGTGTGACCCGATAGGCTTCCGAATATGTTGGCCGTAGGCACAAAGTGCAAATTACGAAAATGCCCTTCATACCTAACGATCACGGGATAGCGTCTAGCAACACACCGTGACCCCCAATCATCGGAAGAGTCAAATGCAATGACTACTACCTTTCATGTGAAACGGTTACCGTGTAAATAGAATCTTATCACTGTAATAATATCCATACGGTCATCCGTCGAGTGTCAAACATCAACGACTGTATCTTATAATTTGAATATCTATTATGTGAAGTAAATCATTTACTTCCACTTTGCAAAAGATTCGACGAGTAAGACATTCCTTATAATAAGGCACTTTCGGATATTCACTCTTCTTCTTGATAAGTGCAGCGATTCCCGGATGACCAAACATGTATACTCTGCATGCTTGATATCACACCCAATCAACTACCGCATGATCACCTTATGGATGGGGAAACCTTAATAGTCTTAAAGCATGACAATCCACACCGTGATGCCAGGTAGACTCGGTCCAAAGATAATTACACAACCGTCACATATTGTGACACATGTGATGTAAGTGAGTCGATTATAACATATGCATTCTACAATACCGTCCACATACTGGTCAAGTGTCTACACACTTGATGAGGCGAGATCTATCCTTGCCCTTAAAGACATAAGACATCTAATATGTGCTTGCTTTGTTTGTACTATCAATGCCACATTCAACGAGTACATAAGCACAGAGACATTTAAGTATCAAACTTGTTGGTCCCTTGGAAGGCTAGCACAAGTTTAGAGGGGGGGTTGAATAAACTTGTCACCAAAAACTGAAAGTACCCCGGAACTGAGTTTTTCCTAAAACTCAAACTAAACCAGCAAACAGATGTGTAAAGTAACTTAGCTCAGTTTTGTTCCTACCCTTTAACCCTGTATAGGAGTTAGTTAATTCGACAGCTAGCACTTAAGTGAAGCCCGACTTCTGGCCGAATAAAATCAAGCCTTTCGTGCAATAGATGTGTCAATAAAAATCTAAGTCTCCTATGTATCAGTTTGTGCTAACTCAGTTTCTAATGTTTGCTGAGTGTAGTGATGATAATGCAATAATTAAAGCAATCACAGCACAAATATAAATACGTAAAGTAAATCAACACAGAGTTTGTTTATGGAAGTTCCGGGGTGGTGTAATCCCGTACGTCTCCCCTTCTCCTGTGGTGTAGGAGGTATCACTAGAATCTTGAGATACTTGATTACACAATCTAGCCTAATAGCGATCCTTCACGACACCCTAGTTTCCTTTGTCTACACATAATGAAGAAAGGTGAGATTGCTCCTTGCACTGCACTGCTGCCTGATCCTTTGGAGGTGGAATTACTCCTTCACCCGGCTCACCACTAACACAAACCACAGTCCATGTTTGCTGCTTGGTTGTGGCATTGAGTTGCAACCGTATGAGGAAAGGTGGAGTTGCTCTCCTCAAACTATGCACATCCAACCCTTTTTACACAAAGGTTAGGTTTAGAATTAATCAAGAGATTAATTCAGTGAGCTGTATGATTCTTCTGGATATGGCGTTGTAGCTCTAAGATGCCTTCTTCCAACTTAATGGGTTACTGGATATTTCAAGGCAATTTTTTTGGCTTCCCCTTTTCTAGATATGAAATCTGATTTTCTGGATCTGGATCTTTAGATATATGCTTTTTAAACTTTTTCCCAGATCTATCTTTTTCAAGCGCTTCCCTCTGTGTATTTATAGGGGTGATGTAACGGTCAAATAAATCTTATAGCCGTTACATTTGTTGTTTAGCCAACGTTCATATGTATGACCTTTTGTCGTTTTGTTGTTTCAAATACAACAAGGCCTTAAGTTTTCTACTCTTCTTCAAAAATGAGTACCTCGTATACATGACATCTGACTTCAATTGACGAAGTCAGAGTACACCATTCAGCTTCTTTTCTAATGGCGATAATCTTTGTCTTTAAGATTATTGACTTTACATGATCATAGTTCGATTTGAGTTAGCACATACTTGCACGATTCGACTTATAGTCACGGCGTGTCGACTCTTAGCGAGTTTGCCACCTATGTTCTTGATCTTCAATAAGCGAGTGCGTGTCCTCGGTTCTTCACTATATGAGTCTGTGTCCCTATCACGGATTTTATCTAACAAAATAAACAAGTAATAAAATTTATAAATCCGGTATTCCCCAAGTGTAGGGATCGTAGTATAGCGATTAATACCGGAGTCGATCTCAGGGAATCGAGGTTGTTTAATCTAGTTCTTATTAATTCTTCTAAAATTGTCACTACTATTTATTACTAAACCTAAACTAAAGCGGAAAATAAAGCTGAATGAGAGGATTGTCGGTCAAAGCCAGGAAAATATGGAATTGCGAACAAAAGCAAATAAAATAAAACTAAAACTAAGAAAACAATAAAACTAACTATCATGATAATGGTGAAGCAAATCAACATAGAACAAACATGATCCACCATCCATGACCCTTAATTCTTCACTAGATTATCTTATGATGATTCAATCAAAGTTGTGGTTCACACTAATCAAAGGTATGAATTCTACTTCCGTAAGTAATCCGTCTATCAATCTCATCATCTTCCGATCTATAGAGATTAACGCTCTCAAAACAAGATGCAAGATTTATTAGATCTAACAACCTAGAGATCTAACCTATCAACTTCCGTTATGTCAAGGTTAAAAGTCTAATCTTTCTATGGTGATCTAAGGTTTACACGATTTTCATCATACGGTAAACATCAAATAGCAATACATCTTTCGATATCGATTGCATAAACAAATAAACAAAGGAGAGATACAAACTCTAAATAAAATCACTCACAAGATTATCAGAGAGAAATCAAAAGCAGCTCTTTGAAAAGTAACCATGGATGCTCAGAGTTCACGGCTTGAAGGCCATCGGCATGGGCGAACAAGAACGAAAAAAAAAAAGCGAAAATAAAACCTAATCTAACGCCACTGACCTCCCAAAAGAAATTTTGGCGCTAAAACTCCTCTACAATGTTTGTGTGTCAAGAGGATCGAATTATATATCCATTAGGGTAGAAATCGAAATTGTATTTATAGACTTTTGAGGCGATTGCTGCAATGGCGGTGGGCGGGCCTTCGTCGAAGCTTGGATGCCCGTCCAAAGTTCTTGGGCGGAAGTGGGCCTTGATCGACTTTGCACTGGAACTCTACGATCGATTTTCCTCTCTGAGCGCTTTCGTTTAGAAGGGTTGGGCCTTCGTCCTTTGAATAATCTTGAGACTACGAATTGTATTCGCATTCGGACGCCTTGATTCAGCGATCTTCTCGGTGGGCGCTTGATTCACCGCCATACGGGCGCCCGTCCGGTGGATCAACACCACGATTCTTCATCTACATCCTCAATCCATTTCATCTCTATCTTTTCTCCTCTTCATTAATCATCAAATAATTGAACTTTATCATCTTTCTTCATATAAATCTTAAATTAAACATTATCAATCCTCCATTGAGCGCATTATGGTGTATCTACAATCATCAAAAACATGCGAGTGTAACCATATCCAAATAACCATAAATTCATCAATAAAAAGCATAAATTAACTAATTTTGTGAATCAACCATTAAAAACCTCACTTGCTTAATATTTCAATATAAAGCTAGATTTCTATGAAAACAATACGAATATGGGGAAATTGATATAAAACATATCCTTATAAAGCGTATAAAATCACCCTTAACAACTCCACACTTAAACCTTGCTCGTCGAGCAAGACAAGACATAATCAAGACTCGAGACATATAAACATTCATGCAACCATAAAGCATATTCAATAGTTTAGAGGTTCACCCAAGTGTGTGTGCATAGCCATAATAAATTTCCACTAAATCCACACTTGAAATTGATTCAAGCAAAACTAGCCAACATCCCATTTAGATCAGAAATATAAAAACGATTATAACATGCACCTCACAAAACATACATATTCGAAAACAAATAATAAGGAGCATTTAAAATATTTCCGACATACTTAGAGGATAATCCCTACAACATATCTTTCAGTTTATACTGCGGATAGTCAGAAGATGACTAAGGTTTTCACCATCTTTTCACAATACCAATTGCTAATTTTTCTTAAAGTTCTCTTAATTCCACATACGTATAGCATATGCCCTCATTCCCAGCAATAGGGCGTTTCGTGATAACACCACTAAATTTGGACTACTATCATCGAGCGATCGGGAGCTATTAACCTCGTAGTGGTATAGGACATTTAAGTGATAATGCCTACCGCACTCAAATCATTAGCGACTACATCCGACATATACATATATTATTCATATAATTCATCTTAGAGTGGTATTCAAACCTTAGATTATATCCTTCTATCACATTCAAACCTTGAGATATTCACGGACATGTCATACTTTAATATTAAACACAAACTATTAAAATTTTCAAAATTCGTATATACATGAAGAATCATGCGATAATCATCAAATATCTACAATCAAATGGGCATGACTTTAAATTATAGCTCATCATTTACTATAGCACGTGAAAAATAGTGTTGGGTGAGACATCTAAATTTACTAAATATGCAAAATAATGCACCAATGATATAAGAACTCAAATAAAGATATGCCTTTGCTTACTTGGGACAAAACAAACAAAAATTTAAAATTTAGCACCTTTTCATAGAAATATAATAAATCAAGCAAATGATATGTAGATACCCCAAACCATTCCCCTCCCCCACACTTAAGCCACAACATGTCCTCAGGTTGTGCAGAATTAAAAGGAAAAGATAAAGAACTTAGGTGATTGTAGTTCGAAAAGGAGCAGTGCAGAAGTGGCGAGATCAATCGAAGCGCTCGAGGAAGCGATAAATAGCACTGGCGCTATCGACAATATCTGCACACTTGAAAAACAAGGAAGTATCTCGGGGACACGGGGGAATATAACAAGCAACAATAATGATATAAGCACATGACATAATTTCTCAGATGGAAAAATCACCATACAGGGAAAACACAGGACATCTAAGCGTCTAAACACAACTGAACGGAAGTTTGATATAAGCACAAAAGAAATAAAGCCACGAAGCTTGTAGAATAATATAGACCACATGTGCAAGCGAAACATCAAACTCCAACTAATAATGATAGAGGATTATACATGGAAAAGAAGTCATAGAGATTTTTCAAATTAAGCCCATATAAAGATGGAAATTATACATGGAACATTACAAAAGCAGTAGGGCTAGGTGCAACTACATGAAAAAGATATTACAATGCAATCTACATGATAAAGTGGTAGCGTCACGGCAAGCCCGGCGGTAACTACCCTCAAAGAAAAAATAAAGAAAAATAAAAAAACAATGCAACTAGAGGACATGCAACTAAATGATATGCAAAAATAAAAGAAGATAAAAGAAAGAAAACTAGCCCACTCATTTGCAACACGACATGTATATCATAAGCGTCTACCAAATAATGATAGTTTACGATAAGCAGCGATACTATTCATTACATGCGGTGTAAGCGGCGCCTTAAGACTCATCAAAGGTGATAGCATTATGGAAAACCAACGATTAGCTATACTAAGCGGATATAACTCATAAGAAGACATGGTATCATCACGGAAACCGGCGGTAGCTACCCATATGAGTTACAAAAATAACAAGAAAGCACATAAGTCTCAAAGCTCACAGGATTCATCACAGCGATTGTAGCATCACGAGCCGACATTAGCTACTAAATAACAATAAAAACGGTTATAGCATCACGAGAACCGGCGGTAACTATAACATGCATGGATGAAATCTAACACCTAGATGAGCGACAACGAGGAGCAGCATAAGTCATATTAGAATCACGTCTAGCTAGGTGAATTACTCAACATGGATTGCAATAGATGGGAAGAAAACCATAGCGGTGAAAGAGCAGGACATCTACGCATATACAAAGGCCTGAGGCTCTCATTAAAACATCCATGTCAATTAATGTAGCATGTATATAAAAATTAATCAATTATTTAACATAGATTCGTAGATGGAAATATGTAAACATGCAAGTTGAACATCTACGTAAAATAATTAACCCACGAAGCTCATATGAAAGTATTCACGTCAAATAAAGCATTAAAAATCAAGTCAAGAAAAATTTGAACTGAGCGTCGTTCAACATACCAAGCAGGCGTTACTTTGGAATTTATGGCTGGGCGGGCGTCTGGATTAAACCGGACACTCGTCTAGTTGCCTAAGACAACGAGCAGATTGCATGTTGGATGGGCGGACGTCCACTCACTATGGGCGCTTGCGTCTGGTTACCCACAAAAGTGGCGGGCGTTCACGAGAGTAGATTCCCGTGCGGTCTTAGCATAAAGCACTGTGATTTCGATTGATACTAGAAAATAGCGGCAACCCTAAAATCATAACCTAATACCATATCATTAAAGCGAAAACCTAGTGTGTATTAAAAGCGAAAACAAAACTATGAAACCTAAATTCACGTTTCATAAATTGAGTAAAAAACTTTTGCACATTCTTAACCAGCGGTCATTGAAACATGGCAAAAATAAAAACTCTCAATTTATTTAACGCTACTTTTATTGAAAACTACCTAAAAGATCTTGAAGCGAAACCTAAACCTAAACTACGAAAAATTTAAAAGCAGAAAAAGCAGAAAACACAAAAAAGGAAAAAAAAGCGTGTTGAAATCTTGAGCCCAAAATGGAAGGAAAACAGTGGATTTTGACCTCGAAAATGGCAGCTGAGCGGCCCTCGGCATTCACCACGTCGTCGGCGTCGGGCGAGCTTTCGAATTGGGGTCTGCGTTCCAAGCGGACACTCGAGCGAAAGTTATGGCCAAAATACTAACAAGTGCTAAAGCGATCCCTTTTATCACGAAAATTTGACCGCGGCGTGGAGTCGGATGATTCAACCTCGAGAACCCTACCTCACTCTGAAACCTACCTACAAAAGCGAAACCCTAGTACATTTATTTAATAAGCAAAGAAAGACAAACCAAGATATCTTCCTAAAACAAAAAAAAGCTGGTGTGAGGCAGGCCAGGCAGGCGTCTGAATTCTTTGGGCGGACGTCTGCTGGAGGAAGAAGAACAAGGCAGGCGTCAAAATTCTTTGGGCGGCTAAATGCGCTGAAAAAACACAAGCGAGAGCGATCGATTTGGGCGGACGGGCGTCAATAGCTCGGGGGCGCCCGTTTACGTTCAAAGCGAAACACATAATATGGCTGCTAAACACAGCGCAGTCCAAACAAAACACGAAAACTAAACAAAACCTAATTGGAACCTAAACATAAACCTATGAAAAATTAATAATCACTAGATAACACAAACTACCTACGAAAAACAAAATAGAACAACTTTAGAAAAAATTAATAAGAAACTAGACAACGTACGATTCCCGGCAGCGGCGCCAAAAACTTATCACGGTTTTATCTAACAAAACAAACAAGTAATAAAATTTATAAATCCGGTATTCCCCAAGTGTAGGGATCGTAGTATAACGAATAATACGGGTCGATCTCGGGGAATTGAGGTTGTTTAATCTAGTTCTTATTAATTCTTCTAAAATTATCACTACTATTATTACTAAACCTAAACTAAAGCGGAAAATAAAGCTGAATGAGAGGATTGTCGGTCAAAGCCAGGAAAATATCGTTGTGAACAAAAGCAAATAAAATAAAACTACAACTAAGAAAACAATAAAACTAACTATCATGATAATGGTGAAGCAAATCAACATAGAACAAAGATGATCCACCATCCGCAACCACTTAATTCTTCCACTAGATTATCTTATGATGATTCAATCAAAGTTGTGGTTCACACTAATCAAAGGTATGAATTCTACTTCCGTAAGTAATCCGTCTATCAATCTCATCATCTTCCGATCTATAGAGATTAACGCTCTCAAAACAAGGTGCAAGATTTATTAGATCTAACAACCTAGAAATCTAACCTATCAACATCCGTTATGTCAAGGTTAAAAGTCTAATCTTTCTATGGTGATCTAAGGTTTACACGATTTTCATCATACGGTAAACATCAAATAGCAATACATCTTTCGATATCGATTGCATAAACAAATAAACAAAGGAGAGATACAAACTCTAAATAAAATCACTCATAAGATTATCAGAGAGAAATCAAAATGGCTTTGAAAAGTAACCATGGATGCTCAGGTTCACGGCTTGAAGGCCATCGGCATGGGCGAACAAACAGAAAAAAAAGCGAAAATAAAACCTAATCCAACGCCACTGACCTCCCAAAGAAATTTTGGGGCGCTAAAACTCCTCTCTACAATTTTTGTGTGTCAAGAGGATCGAATTATATATCCATTAGGGTAGAAATCGCGATGTATTTATAGACTTTAGAAGCGAGCTGCGCAATGGCGGTGGGCGGGCGCTTCGTCGAAGCTTGGGCGCCCGTCCAAAGTTCTTGGGCGGAAGTGGGCGCCTTGATCGACTTGGCTGGAACTCTACGATCGATTTTTCACTCACGAGCGCTCGTTTAGAAGGGTTGGGCCTTCGTCCTTTGAATAATCTTGAGACTACGAATTGAATTCGCATTCGGATACCGGTTCAGCGATCTTCCGGTGGGCGCTTGATTCACCGCCACGGGCGCCCGTCATTTGGATCAACACCACGATTCTTCATCTACATCCTCAATCCATTTCATCTCTATCTTTTCTCCTCTTCATTAATCATCAAATAATTTGAACTTTATCATCTTTCTTCATATAAATCTTCAATTAAACATTATCAATCCTCCATTGAGCGCGTTATGGTGTATCTACAATCATCAAAAACATGCGAGTGTAACCATATCAAATAATCATAAATTCATCAATAAAAGCATAAATTAACTAATTTTGCGAATCAACCATTAAAAACCTCACTTGCTTAATATTTCAATATAAAGCTCGATTTTTATGAAAACAATACGAATATGGGGGAAATTGATATAAAACATATCCTTATAAAGCGTATAAAATCACCTTATGAGTCCTCGGTTCTTGGATGTACACTCGGTTTGCTTGCTTTGTGACTCAATTTGTTTGCCTAGTTTCTTTCTATTACAATGCTTGTCTGAACCAACCTAGACAAAGTTCAGACTCTAGGTAGAACTTATACATTTTTCTCTAGACTATTTCTTGCTTCTTCATTCATTATGCACTATAACAGTTAGTTATGACTTCATCATCATGGGTTATAAGTGAACTTTCTAAATATGTGACGAATCATCATCAAAACACAAATATTATTTCCAACAATTTCCCCCTTTTTGATGATGTATCATAACCCTCCCTAAAACCAATAATAAGAGAATAATGCAAGAAATCAGAACAAATTAAAATAACAAACTAAAACAGCTGAGTTCATTACAAAGTTGTACCAAAACAAACTGAGTTATTGGATTCATTACAATTTTTCTCTTTCCAAATACAACATTTTTTCACCAAGAAAGATACTTCCTTTTGTTTCTAGAAGCCTTCTTTCTTTTCCTTCTTCTCTCGATTCATCATCTCTGGGCTTAAGGCCTGTTTGTTTACACCACTTAACACTTATTCTTAAAAGAATAAGTGATTATTAAAATAAGTGTTGTTTGATAATGCTTTTTAACACCTCTTAATTAATTAAGATCTTGACAATTTCTGTGAAAAATTATGGAAAACTTTAAGTGGTTGAGGAACTACTTAATCTTTGAATTATTTCAATAAATCTCGTTAGGTAGGTACACCCCACACCGTACCTACCTTACACTACACCCCCCTCTCACCTACCTGACCCCCCCCTATCCACCCCACCCATACCCCCCACCTGCATCCCCACACCCACACAACCCGTACCCCACACCACACACCGCCGACACCTCACCCACCCATTACCCACCCCCACACCTCACACCCTCGTACTACACACCCTCACTTTTGCTCCAACACCCCCCAGCTCCCACCCTCACTACACCCCACCCACCATGCACCACACACCACACCCACCACCACACCACACACACACCCACCCCTACACTACACCCACACCCACCACGCACCACACACACCACACCCACACCCATTTATTACGCACACATACACACTCACGAAACAAATTCTAATATCAAATATAATAAATGTTACCAAGCAGTCTAATCAATTTCGACACTTAAAATATTCGATTACTTAATTTATTGAAATTAAGACTTGATTCGGACTTGATTTAGGTCTTGATTTTAACAAAGCGGCCCTTAATATCCAAATATTCATTGATCATACGATTTGCTTCTTCGTTATCTTGGTTCTTGAGTTTCATCAAAATCTCTTTAATCTCCTCATCCATTATCTTCTCTTATTCTTTTGATATAAAACCAAGTTCCTTTTCTTCTGGTTTCACGATATTTTCCCCCTCAGTTTTTGTCTCTTTGTCTTCAACTGCCTTTAAATTTTCTTTCAATCTGGCACAAATTGCAATATTCTTTCTGATGTTCAATATAGCTTTAACTGAGGCTTCTTCATTTTCCTCAGCTCTTGTTTCTTTAAAAGCTTCTTCTGCAACTAACTCATCGATCAATTTATCAGCTACCTATCCATTTTGTTGAATAACAAGTAAGTCGGTATCCAACATGCATCTTGTTCTTCAATCAACGATTCTTACATATTTCTTACTAACTTTGTCTTTGTCAGTTCAGTTTTAACTTCAGGACCTTCAATTTTATCAGCATCACTTTCAGTTTCATCTTCCCCCTTGTTAAAAGATATGCTAAAGCTTTCTTCAAATAATTTGTGCAAGGTGATGATGTTGGAGTATTTGTTCAAACCTGAGTAGTGTGCTGTTGAGATAGATTCATGTAAGTTGTAGAGCTTCTTTTGTAGGGTCTACATCAGTCTCTCGATGATCATCTTTAATCCTTCCAATCTCTTCTCAGTTTCCTTTAACCGTTCCTGAGTCTTTTCAGTTGCAAGATAGGTGATGTCCTTCAATATAGATTCGCTTGTAGACGCATCTTGAACTTGAGATGAGGAACTGACTCCATGATGATGAGAGTCATGACTTGACAATTTTCTCTCATACTCAGTTCCACAAAATTCAACATCTTCCAGATTTTCTCTCGGCTTCTCAGTGTATCCTTCATGTTTATCAGCTGAGGATTCACTTCATTCAGTTTCATCTTCAAATAGAATTAAGTCCTCTGTCCCAGTTTTCTTTTGAGTCAAAGAGAAAAATTTCCGCACCATCCTCCTTTGTCTTCTAGCTGTTCTATCATCCTGGTTTTCAATTTTGCCAGAAACCAATGTTTCTCTTATGACTTCATCATGAACTTTTCTTTTCTTTGCTCCACTAGACACTGATTTCTCTATTACCTTTGATTCTGTAGGTCTAGAGATGGAGAAATAGTTCAGTATTCTTTGTACCAAATATGGAAATCTCTTTTTCAACATGAACTTTTCTCGAATAGCCTTTCTTCCTTGAACTTTTGCTTTTCATCCGAAATTTGCTTTAACATTTGTTTGAAGACAAATTTATTCCAGTCCAGTTTCGTCTCAAACAAAATATTATAGATTAGTTTCAGCTTTTCTGTTGAAAGAGTGTAGAGATTCCAAGTGTGACCAACGACGTTTTTGGTCAGAAGAATTGTCAAAAATCACGAATTCTTGTTTTGTTGATGAATAGATCAATGAAATTCTTCTTATCCTTGTTGATTGATGTGACTTTCCAAAGTCTGTCTTTTTCTTCATTTCCAAAAGTAAGAGATGAAGATTCTCCAAATATGTCCAATCCAAATACTAGGGAAAGAAGATGTTCATTAATAGTAATGCTTTTCTCTTGAATTGATGTCCTGAAGCTTTTTTCATCATCGGCGATTATGGCGTTTCTGTAGAAATCTCTGATATCTTCTGGGCACAGAGTATTGACCTTTGTATCAATCAGATTTTCAAGTCCTCGAATCTTTTTGATTTTGTCTGCAATCTGAATTGATAGGATGGAGTTTGAATTTTTTTGACTGTAGTCGTCCAGACTCATGGTGATTCCTTCATCAATGTTATATCGCTCCATGGATTTTCAATTTGAGATTTCTTGGGGGAACCTTGAATAACTTGAAGTTGATTGTGCAAGACGTGGTCAAGATTGTAAGAACGGTATGTATTTCTGAGTCTTTCAATATACTCAACCGTTTAAATGAGAGTCGTGTCACAATCAATGAGATTTGTAGGATTATACATCTACTTCTTCTGTTTTAAAAGTCTCTTAGATTGACACGTGGCTTCTGCTGATTTGTCTGTCAGCCCATGCGTCAGATGGTAGCTGGAGAATTTTCAGCTTTTGACCATGTTGCCCTTCATCAGCTTTTGCATAGTTTCTTTCTATTACAATGCTTGTCTGAAACAACCTATACAAAGTTCAGACTCTAGGTAGAACTTATACATTTTTCTCTAGACTATTTCTTGCTTCTTCTTTCATTATGCACTATAACAGTTAGTTATGACTTCATCATCATGGGTTATAAGTGAACTTTCTAAATATGTGACGAATCATCATCAAAACACAAATATTATTTCCAACAAAACTTATTAAAGTGATTAGAGATCTCATCAACCATAACACTTTATCATGGTTTCTCTATCACAATTTAATACTAAGGGCGTTATCATATGACAATTCAAAATTGGTTCTTTTAAAAGAACAAATATATGAAAAGTCATTTATATATATATATAAAATATCATTATATATATATATATATATATATATATATATATATATATGTATAATCATAAAGAAATAGTAGAAATGATCCGAACCGGTCGGATCGGTCCAACCCGATTGGGTTTAGGACAATATTTCAACATAATGTTGCGGCTGAAGCAGTCACACATCCACTAGTCTAAGGATACTCCATTTATCGGACAAGGAGCCTAAAGGTGCCCGGGTCTCCTAGTTTGTCTATCACATCTGAGTCCGGGTAATTCTCGGGTTCAGATAGCATAGAATCGGGATCCTTTTCAGGATTGAATCAGAAAAGGTAAGATTGGTAGCCAAAGTTTATCGACAGAAAGAAGGTCTTGATTTTTTCGATACATATTCACCAGTAACTAGAATCACTTCGATAAGGGTTCTTATTGCGATTGTTGCAGTCTATAACCTTGAAATCCATAAAATGGATGTTAAGATTGCTTTCTTAAATGGTGAATTGGAGGAAGAAATATACATGGAACAACCCGAGGGGTTTGTAGTTCCGGGTCAAGAACACAAGGTGTGTCGACTCGTTAAATCGTTGTATGGGCTAAAACAAGCGCCAAAACAATGGCACCAAAAAATTTGATCAAACACGATGTTGTCAAATGGGTTTAAAATTAACGAGTGTGACAAATGTGTCTATATCAAGAACACTTCTAATTCTTATGTGATAGTATGTCTCTATGTTGATGACATGTTGATCATGGGAAGTACTCATGATATAATCATGAATACTAAGAAGATGTTGACACAGAATTTTGATATGAAGGACATGGGAGTTGCTGATGTAATTTTGGAGATTAAAATCTCTAGAATGTTTGATGGGCTTGCGTTGTCATAGTCTCATTATATTGAATCTGTTCTAAAAAGATTTAATGTCTTTCATGAAAGTCCAGTAAAACCTCCAATTGACTTAAGTTTGCACTTAGTCAAGAACAAAGGTGAACCTGTGTCTCGGTTGAAATATTCACAAATCATAGGTTATCGATGTACATAACCAAGCATCTTAGACCGGACGTAGCTTGTCTTTGTGAATAAACTACAGCGAGGTTTACAAGTAATCAAGTGAGGATCATTGGAAAGCTTTGAATAAGTCTTGAGGTACTTAAAGTTTACAATGAATGTGGGATTACGATATACAAGATATCCAACAGTATTAGAGGATATTGTGATGCAAATTGGATATTTGATTCAAAAGATACAAAGTCCACAAATGGATATGTATTCACTATTGGTGGTGCAGTAGTGACATGGAAATCCACAAAGCAAACGTGCATAGATCGTTCCACGATGGAATCTGAGTTTATTGCAATAGATAAGGCATGAGAAGAAGTAGAATGACTTCGTAATTTCTAGAGGATATTCCATCTTTGGACTAAGCCTATTGCTCCGATGTGATCTTGATCATTTATAAGTCGACACAAAATAGTATGTATAATGGTAAGTCTTGACATATACGTCGTAGACACAATACTATTAAACAATTGATCTATAATGGTGTGATTTTCATTGATTTTGTTAGATTGAAGGAGAATCTTGCGGATCCGCTTACCAAAGGTTTACCTAGAGATCAAATGTAAAAATTGACACTCAGAATGGGACTAAAGCCTATTATGACAGAAACTTTGTAATGATAACCTAGCCATGTTGACTGGAGATCCAAATATCATGGTTCAAAGGGACAACTAAGTTACGAAGGTTCAGTGAACACTTACCCATTCGGTGAATAAAAGTTTTATCTGTCAATGGTGTAAAGGTTAAGTGAAAACTTTTAATGATTCATATAACTTGGTGAATTCAAGTGGGGTATGGCAGAATACTCTTGATAGGCGATCACCTATGTAAGTGTGAAGTGAGACCGCTTCTGTGAGAATTCAGAGGCTAGAATTCTCTAACGCACCTAGCTACGAAACCAGGGGTGATTCATGGCCAATATGAACACAACCATAAGAACCAAATACGGTGTTAAGGAAATATTGTGTGAGTGTTATTATGCAGTTTTACAATAAAAATTTGACGATTCAAGACATAGTTCTTTGAATAGCCGAGTAGATCGATAATTCACTTAAAAATTTGGTTCAAAGCGAAGCAACCTCTCTGATGCAATATTTTTATCGAGAAATCTCTTGAGTCTGCATTTGCATTAATTTCCATTCATGTGGGAATTGTTGGAGAAAAATAGAGGTAAAAGAAAATGATTTTTAATCATTTTAAAATGATTTTAATCATTTTACAACCACTTTGAGCGGTTCGATTAGACTCTTGTATAATTTATCAAGAGGTTATGATGACTTTGAATCTATGTGTGGCGTAGATGAAGATAGGTATTTGAATCATTAAATTTGGATTTGGGTGAATGAGAAATTAAGGCTTAAAGTTGGTTAGTTGAAGAAGTTGAAGAGTTGGAACTTGGAAGTTGAAGAGTTCAACTTCCTTAATCTACATTGGGAAGTGTGCTAACCTTTTCTCAAAATTTAGCGAGAAAATGTTAATCAATTGTATAAGGTCCAAGAAAAGGGAGAGAGTTCAGAATGGTTTAGTTAGACGACGTTCTGCTAAAATTGCAACAGGCGCGCGCTCCTCCGCCTGCCCGTGCCCGAGCCCGTTGAACTTGGGCTTGGGCTTATGCTTGGAATTGGTCTTAGGGAATTGGGCCTTCGTGGGCTGAGGCAATACTTACTTTTGGACAAAGTTACAATGGATTTTGTCAAATAATTAGTCAAGCTCATTTACGATTTGAGTTGAGAGTCCGAGGCTTGATTCGGTTCAATTCTGAGGCTCGATTAATTTGTCTCTTCATACACTCTCTTGGGCAATAATGTTGACAATTAGTGGATTTAAGTAAACTCCTTCAATTGATGGAGTTAAAGTCATGTTAGTGAAACTCTTGGCTTGATACACTTCAAAGTTGATGAAGTTACACGGTGCTTTCCTCACATATAAAGGTTTTCTCTTGCAATGGAAACAATACGAGAAATACAACACAAATCATATACATAAAATAGTGAAGACTCTTTGAGCCTTTGTAGAGTTCGTTGTAGTTCGGGAGTTGAAGTGCCTCTCTCTTGAGCAAGTGGCGAGTAATCTAGGAGACAATTGCTTAAAGCGTAGGTACATGCGAGCAAATTTGTCTTGGGGCGAGTTCATCTCGCCTCGATCCGATCCATATATCGTTCTTGTTTTTATTTCGATTTTTCCATTACTGTAATTGTTCTTGTTCAGATAAATAAATAAAAGTTTTCTTAGTTTTCTTTTTCTTTATTTTATTTCGCGTATGATACAGAGGGGATAACAGAAAGCTCGGCAATGATAGGGGAGGACGGTTAGCGATTTGTAATTTTGAAGGAACTAGAAATGATAATGGCGTATAGCGAGATTTGTTTGTTGAGGTTTTTTATTTCATTGTTTGACTTGTGTGTTTTTTTAGATAGGGGTGTGGCATGATCTTTTGAATTACAAAACTTCGTAATCATTATTTCTCATGTTCAGATCACTTGAGATATAATCATATATCCACTAAACTCTTATTATTTGTAATTCACCGTTTATGTTGTCTGATTTTGGTGTTAAATAATGTGTTAGTAACATCAAATGGTAGGTTACATCTTGGCCCGGCCCCCAAAGTGATAGCTTTATAGGGTGGGGGTAGATTTTTTGATTTAACAGTGTATTGATACTATGGCTTTATAGACATGTAAAATGGGGTATCAAATAGCGAGTTTAACGTAGACAAATTATTGATTTTCAGCTTAATAGCCCTTGGAAGTGTTTTTTTTCTTATTGGAAGATCAAGCAAGTGTCATCAAGTTGAATTAATGTGCACTGATAATTGTTAAGTTACCATAAGAAACAAGGATAACCATCCTCTGAATTTTCGGGTCAGGTCACATATCAAGTTCATAGTTCATATGTCATGTCATTGACTTCCTTTATATAAAATATTCAGCTTACTTACTAAGAGGACTAATTTAGCAAAAACATATAATGAATATATTTTCTAAGAAGGCCTACTGGAGCATTTGTTTTTACAGAATCATGGGAGTTGATTAAAAGTGGGTCAGCTTAGTGGTCATACAAAGAATATGGTTGTGTCTAAAATAAGTTGCCCTCGTTTGTCCTCCTATCTTTTTCGTATGATAAATAGATTCATACATTTGCAGGTGTATGAAGCTTCATGAAACTGATATGGCAATGACAATGAGGTTTTGCGGTCTGTTCATTATGATTCATATGCGAGGAGGTCTAGCCAACCACTAATTTTCGCACGGTGGAGTTCGAATCAGAAAATGCGGTTCAATTTAGCGAAGATGTATGTAAGATAAATGTGAAAAAAATTGTTGGGAAGATGTCTTTGTTTACGTGTTGTATCTTGATTATTTGTAGAACATGAAACTTTTACATTAAATTTACGTAATGATGGTAAATATTATTAAGAAAAGGGAATATGTTTGTTATTCAAATCCCCGTGAATAGCACGGGTTTTTGACTAGTTATAAAGATGTATAAGAGAGTTTATATTGGATTAATTAATAACTTTTGAAACGAGAATAGAAGTAAGTTATAAGTATCAAGCGGTCCTCTTAACTCTGCACAAAAAAAAAAAAAAAAAAAAAATTATTATTATTATTATTATTATTATTATTTCTTACTAGCATCAGTAGTTTATCAAAAAAATGGAAAATAAATAAAGTAGAGAGCACATGTAAAGCAGTAAACAATAGAATTAGTTGTGTTTGGTCAATTCCCTTGACGGAAAAAGACTAAGGAGGGCCCCCAAGTTGGATTGATGGACTGTTCTGATAAAAATAGGACTGTCCTTCCCATGATGTCGCGGTCTGAAACAGAAAGGAGAAGCGGGGTAGGGGATCGAGCGCGGGCCTCCAGCTGCAGTGTAAAGCGCGGTGTCAGGATGGCGCTTATCTTTCAAAGTGGTTTTCATTCATCGTTTCATTTTATTTTATTTTGGGAAACTTTAAAAATATGATTAAAAATTTGTTTATTTGTGTGGTATGCCTCAAAAGATAACATTCGAAAAATATGCTTGTAAAGCAATTCGTAGCGATTACGTAGCTATTAAGTAGCGATTGGTGGCGAATCGTGAAATCTTTTAGGCGTATTTTGAATGTTATTGTTTTGAAGGCATCTGCATATAATCTTTGTTTTTAAGAATATTTTTCAAGTTTCCCTTATTTTCTTATTTTTTGTGGGCTATTCATCGTTTCATTGAAAGGTATATAAAATTGACATGTATGACCATCACGTTAAATCTATCTGAAGCGTCGCATCGTGGTTTAAAAATAAGCATGGGAGTTATTAGCGGCTCTTAATTTCTCTTGTGCTTTTTATTCTTGTGCGCGCAAAAAATTCTTGGCGTCGGTGATTTTTATAAAGGAACGTCGATCGCGTTGGTGTTCGCTTGTGGAGCACCAACATCTGTGTGTTCCATAATGAGCAATTGTGGTGGCGTTCATATATAAAAGTGTTAAAAGCTTTAAAGCGTCGATCGCGACTTCCGCTGGTGTTCCTTGTGGCACACCGACGTCAGTGACAAAAATGTTGATGTGGCGCGAGAGCAGCAGGTGTGGTGAGCGTTTTTAAATCAGAAAAAAAAGTCACGAAGCTAAAAGCGGAGGTCTTAATAAATTGACTTAAACATATACCGTGTCTTTAAGGACAACAGTACGTATATTTAGTGTGATAATCTTAAAAGCTCTCATATAAAATAGTATTTTGAAGAGAATGAGATAAGATGGAAATGAGTCAGGATCCTCTCAAATACGAGTAATGATCATCTTAAGTACTGGTCTTAAGTGATCTTTCAAGTATAATTTTTTTTTTAAATTATCAATAAAACAGCATGGTTTTAAAAGAAAAAAATCTATAGATAGAATATTTTTCATATTTTAATCGTGTGGTTATATCGTTTGTACTTAAAAGTAGCATTTGAGGAGATGGAATCCCCTCCGATGCTCTAAGTTCAGTGATCAATTCTGTGACAAAATTCTGAGCGCCCACGTGTAGCTAAATCATCACAGCCATTTCTTTTCTCCTTTTTTTGTTTATTTTTTACACTATCCGTTATAAAATATAGAGAAAATCCATTGAATATACATTAAAAAAATTAGTTTTTTCATACACCCCTCTTTTTTGATTTATAATTTATATACACCGCGTAAAATAACGCGATACCGTCGTATTTTCTCATAAAGCCGTCTTTATTTTATTACATATCTGGATTATTTAACAGCGATGCAGTGTTGTTTTTAACACGATACCGTCCTATTTAAAAAAATAAGATTATCCAATTTATATTAAAAAACAATAAACAGATAAGCCTCCTGCCTTCCGTCTTCTCCACTTTTTCTCAAAACCCTCCTCCTGCTTTCCCCTTCTTCTGATCTCCGGCACCACTCTCCGGCACCACTCTTCTGAGCATCAACTTAATCTACTTGCTCCTTTACTACCAAATTAAACAATAAAACACATTTGTCTATATTTATTACCATTTGAAAGTCATCTTTGACTATTCAATCAAAACTTTCAATTATCAGAAAACTCCTTGCCTATTCAATCAAGTAGCATCTTTTTACCACAGAAAACTCTCATCTTTTCTGAAAATTGGAAGTCATTCTAGTTATTTCGGGTTCAAATACATTTATTTATCTTTCTTTGATCGGTGACGGAGATCAGAAGAGAAGGGAAGCAGTGACGGAGCTTATTTTTGGAGGATGAGTGGTGCCGGAGCTTAAAGGAGCAGTGACGAAGAGAAGAGAGGGGAAGCGGGAGGAGGGTTTTCAGAGAAGTGGAGAATGGGGATGAAATAGCACGGATCTGTATGTATAATCTTATTTTTTTAAAATAGCACGGTACCGTGCTAAATATAACGGTATTCCGTAATAAAATAACACGGTTGGAGCTTATAAATAGCACGGTTTGAGGTGAAATAGCACGGTATCATACTAATTTGGACGGTGTATATAGATTATAGATTGAAAAAATTGGGTGTATAAAAAAAACAATTTTTTTTTAAATATATATTGAACGAGTTTCCCCTAAAATATAAGTCCGTTTAATTTTTCGTTTGTTTAACGGAAGCATCCAATCAACAGCTTTCTAGGGTAAGGAATGGAACTTCCCGGCACGCAGGAGTACGTTGAAATCTTCGCTAAGACAATGGAAGGAGACCACCTACCTCAGATAGTAGTAAAATCCTTGCTGCTTTCATCTCCGGGCTAGGGGCTGGGTTTGCAACAGGTCGAAGAGAAACTCAAACCGGCGCTAAAGAAGACTCCTTATTTTATTTGGTGTAAAATCCATTTGGAAATAGTCATCGTCAAATTCTTGACATACCGAGTGCGCCGTACCCACAATCGAGTGAAGTCTTCCTCTCACATTCTTGTTTATTAATTAGTCAAAGTTCCATTTATAAAACAAATGAAACATTTATTATATTTTTTCTATATTTTATCCTTCATTTATTATACATCCGTCCATTTTTCACAACTTTCTATTATTATATTAATGACCGTTACGGAGTATTTTAAACTTTTATCATAAATTAATGAAATTTAATCACTATCTTAAACTTTATAAAAATTTCAATTTGATTTATATTTTGGGACAGAAAAAGTATTTTGCATCGGTCAACAACCAAGGGCACCGTATAACCGTATAATATCATCCATTAACTTCTTTTTTTCATCATGCTGTGTACAATATATCTTCATCTTTTCAATTTATTCTTTTTGTATTGTTCAAAACCGAACCCGTTTAGCTAGCTTACTTCGTTTTTTTTTTTTTTTCCCTTTTTAACACACACAATTTTGTCCTTACTAGGATTTGAATCTGAAATCTCCAGATTATAAATCTCAGTGATAATCACTGGGCCAATGCATTATTAACCGAGCTTACTTCGTTTATTTTCTCACGCTGAGAACATTAAATCTTCCACACACAAAAAAGAGTATTATGTAATAATATATTTTGGATTGTCTATTGATTGATTCTGATTGATCTTTTGTAATATTACGATTATATTCATTTATTGTATTCACACCCTAGAATGTACTATAAATACCCCATTATACCATTGAAATAATACACAAGCAATTTTCCTTTCTTCACGTCTCAGATCATCAAAAATTGTTTTGATGAGTTTGGAAACCCTCGAAAGAAAAGAAAAAAAACCCACAAGAATCACCTTTCATAGATTGCCACAAGGACTTAAGCCGGTCAATTGGTATATTTTATATCTCCACGTCTCGATACATGTAAACATTAACGTAAAAAAATTTATTTTTTTAAATTATTCATCGTGATTAATTATATTATTCTGTAGATATATATAATATTGATGCTAGTGGTATTGACATCATCAAATAATGATGGATCAAGTGAATACCACGTAAGAAAAAAAAGAGTAATACTCATCCGAAATATGAAGCCTTGAAAGCTATATTCCTTAGACAAAAGAGTTTGTCTTTTGTGCAAATTGGAAAAGAAGATATGATCACATTAAGTTGACCAATATTTAAAAGAGCATATAATGGACCAGAAATCCATATGAAAAATAGAAAGCTCGTAAAATTGAATATAAAATTCACATATGTGGGCAGTCAAAAACCGGCGAAAGTGAAAATTAAATTCACATAGATAAATTTCAGACATGTCAAAATATCGTGAAAGTGAATTTGAAATTCACAGGGAAAAAAATACAGACATATCATTCATATAAATTGTTGGACTTATTTTAAGTTTTAATGATGAGTGCCAGACTAGCTGTTATAGAGCAAAAGCAAAAAGATGTCTAGATCAAATGTATAGGTTTATTAGAGTTTGATCTTTGGGTTTGATCAAACAAACATTGTATTTAAGTCGGTGACTTTATCGTGCAGACTTTGTCACAGTCGATCAAGAAGGTAACTAGCAAAGTAGACTAGTTAGAGAACTCCTTTGAACATCAAGGCTGAGGGTTCAAACTCAGTTATTGAAGACTAAGGGATCAAACATAGTATTTAAAGTCAAGGATATGGAAACAGAATTTAGGGAAGTCTGTGTAATGACCTAAACTGATTACATATACCTTGTGTACAAGGTCTAAGTTTCATATGTTAAGTGGTGTTTGGAACTTAGTTATAACATGGTGTACTCTAACTTCATAATAAAAAGTTAGATGAAAAGCATTCAGCTGAAGTGTTTCATAAACACAGCAAACTTAAGACAGCTGACTGACATAAACATCAAGCAGACCAATATACACAGGTGTCTGCTGAATGTAAATCTCGATTTAATCAAAGGTTACATTGGAATATTACAAGGACAATGATGGATTACAAGCCTTGAGATTGTCAACAAATCAATGGCCAAGATGAAAAGAACGTTGGAAAGATTCAGAGGATTAACCAATGGACACAAGTCAAAGGGTGGACAGACCAAAATCGTCAAAAGCAACCGGCAGTTGTCGAGATTTATGTCTGAGGGACAGAAAGAAAGTCAAGATGGAGACAAATCTGAAACGGCTATGTTTGGAATTCAAACATAAGTCACATGATTCTCACCTATAAATAGAGGACTCCTGACTCGGATACAAGTGATGAAAAATAACAATCTATCCTACGCTATCAAGATTCTTATCAAGAAATCACCCTGCTGACTTACACAGAACTTAAAGCTACTGATCCAGAAAAGTCTTCAAGTGTAACCTGCTATCAAGTTACATCAAGTTCACACACTTGAAGATATCAAGTTGCTGATCATTTCATCCTAATCAAGCTGCTGACTGTTGAATCATTTACTTGATTCAAACTTTATCTTACAAGAAACCTGCTAAAGACAGAGAAGCACTTAGGTGTCAAGAACTGTTGTTTGTGGTGGAGTTCGTGAAGAGGCAATCCTACCCTTCAAAGACCAGTGGAATACTATGGAGCAGCAATCCTACCTGTTTCAAGTGTTCAGTTTGTGAAGCCATAGTTATTAGTGAATGACAGACAGCTTAGGGATTTTTGTAACTGCAACCTCAAAGATCTCTAGTAAATTTCCTCCAACATCACAAGAGAAGAATGGACTGACAGGATTACACCACCTGGAATTACTAGAAAATTTGCCTACTTACTTTCTGCATTTAATTTCTGCATTTAGTATACTGATTACATCAACTTAATGAAACTAGCAACTGAATGACACACTTACACTGCTGAGTATATAATACTTAGTATCATATTTAAACAACAAGTAATAAGGCTTAATTTGAATATATTCTGCTACAACAAATTCAGTAATATCTATTGTCACAGACTCATCGAGTGGTCACAGACAATTGAAGCGATCAACAAGAAAGCATCTGACCTTCTTGAGTTTGTTAACTCCAAAAAATTTATGTGTTAAGTTTATTCAACCCCCCCCCTCTAAAGTTAACCAAAGCCTTTTCAAGGGACCAACATAAATAAATTAGGACCCAAAGTCCATAGAGAAAGACATGTTCCACGAGTGATCTCAAATTTGAGATAAAAAATTCATCGAATATATCATGAGATTTCATGATCACAATTGGAAAAAAAATTAAATCACTTTTTATCATGATGATATGCTCCTGAAGTAGCAATATCAATCAAAGTAATTTATGATGTACCAGAAATTGATTATGATTTTGTATCATGAATGACAAATAATAATCCACTGATGTGGAATTATGAAAATAAATAATGAGTCATCATTCATATGATTAATGAGTCCCGACCGAATTATGAGAGTTCATACTTTATAAAGAACGTGATTTCTAAATATTTGGTTATGGTCGTGGAAGAGGACATGGTTGATACAGTCCTCACAAAATTATTTTTATATGATTAAGACAATAATCATGACAAGAAACAAAATGATTTTTTAGAAGATCACGCCACATGTCAGTTAGTGGCGATTTCCAGAAATTGTTTATATGATGCATTTATGCATCGTTTATTAATAAATAAATTGTTTCTTGTTTAAAAATAATAATAAATAAAAAAAAATAAATAAATTGTTTAGCCTTATTTGTCTTAGCCTTATTTTGATACGGCTAAAGTTTTTTTGTGATATATATATATATATATATAGTAGCTATGGAAATTTATTTTATTGATTGTGTATAATGGATACACGTTGCTAGTTTTCTTCTAAAAAAAAAAAAAAAAAAGGAAAATAAATGTGTTGTCATGTATTTTTGGTAAGTAGATCTTGATATTGGCACAATAATAATATATGATTCTCAATCAATGGATTAATTCATGTATATATTAGTTTTGTCAATCATTCGCATAAATGATAAATGTATTTTTAAATAAAATCATTTTAAATTGTTAAAATTAAATAGATTATACTCTACATGATTGTGTAGTTATGTTAATCACTTACGTGGTGCGCATATATGATCTTTATTTTGATACGGCGTGAGATTTTTCTATATGTTGCTTTACAACTTAGCAATATATTTTCCCACTAAAGGTTGATATTGTAAGAAAAAGAAAATACATGATATTGCCATATCATTTAGTTAATTGGATTGATATTAACCATAACTTTACAATATTTGCATGATCATTGTAGTAATTGATGCATACATATTATTTTTGGCAACCGTATTTGCATTAAATTTAATAAATAATATCATATTTGTTCATTTAATGAAAGATATTATATTTCTTGATTAATTGTCAGAATAATGATAATCAGTAATATGATTATTTATACATATCTTTATTTACAACAAAAAAATATTCAACTTGCGGTTTTTGAAAAATGAATACCATGTATATGGTCATTGTTTGTAAGGCGCATTTGCTCTATATTGTTATTAAATTCAAAATTCGTTGTCTAGTTGTGATAAGAATTATATGACAACAGATTATAATGCATCATTAGTGTGTAAAATTTATACCTGTCATAACTAGCAAAATGATGATTCACAAATTGTAGTACTGAATAATTATATCTCGGGTCCGTTAGCATTTATAATATCAATTTGATTTTCTTGAATTGATACATAATATAATTTGCTATTCGAAATAATTAATTATTGCAATTCATTTATATTATGTGACAATCGTCATATTTTGGGAAAAATTATTGCTCATTTCGTTCTGATGAAGAAATGGAGCCGGAACGTGAGATCAATTAATTTGTCTCATCGATAGTGCGACATGCACGTTATATTGAGAAACAAGTTCTCAAAAGATATATGGGATCGAGATGCAAATGTTAGTGCAATATGCAAGTGTTATATTGAAACAAAATTGTTTGAAATAAAGCACTATGCTCTCTCAAGTCTCGATTTTTTTGAGTAATATGGGTATTATATCGAGATTGAAATATTTGCTTTATATACTATTTCCTAATTTAAATGTGTATAAACAATATGTTTGAAAATAATGAGATATGCTCATTCCCACAAAGAGAATGCGAATGCTACTATATGCATCATTTAAAACAATGATATGTGTATGAGATGCATCACATTCATTCTCAGTAAATGAATGCGATAAAATTAAATATTCAAGATTCATATAATGATTCTAAATATTTTGGTTATTGTGGTTATGATCATTCTTTAAGTGGGAATCCCACTAGAATTGGATCAGTGATTCAAGAGCATTGATATACTCGATATATTGTATCCATAATTGTGAGAAATGATATAATATCTCTATAGAGACAATATTTCTCCTCGAATCAAAAAATATTAAAGAAGTTTGTTGATACTCACACAAGAGGATCTCACATTAAAATGTTGAACACAAGGGTTATTGCAAATTTTCTAGTTATCGGTCGTGAAATAGTGTTGTCCGAGATTAAGAGGAGGAAAATTCATTATGAATTATATCTCGTGACAAACATTGACATATATGAACCATGAGTTCATATATTATTTATTGACATAAAACCCACGATGGCGGTAGATTTTATGCACATTTGGCATACATCAAATATTTTCGAGAAAATGGATAAATGAACCAAAAGTTCCATGTCTCATTCTACTAATTTCTTTACATATGATGTGAAAAAATATTTGAAGGATTCTTAAGTAATCTATAAAATCACATAGTGGTATGTTAAACGCATGAAGCACAAGTGAGATATTGTTTTTCAATAATCTCATAGAATGAGATATTTACCGAAACCACTATGTAAATAGCTTGAAACAAATAAAACAGCATCAAGGTATAGCTCGGTGCAATATGTTTGATTAAAATCAATTCACGGCATTATGGGGAGATAAAGTATACCCCATCTTAGAATAAAAGAATGCTGGGAATTTTAACAACATATAAGATCTTCAACGCATCAGTCTAACTGAACTACGAATATAATTTTACTTGTAATATTTATCAAGTAATCGGCCAGAGGCTTTGTTGAAATTAAAGGAGTGACTATTTCTAAAATGCACCAAAGAAAATATGATTGATGATATTTCTCAACGTTAGAAGCGTAGAAGACCGATCGGTGTAAAAGATAAAAATCCACGGAATTAATTCATATTCATTCACTTATGAAATCTCTTAAAGAGATTCGTCTTGAAGACTAAAACCCCAAATAAAATTGCACGTCGCCAAATGATCAAATATTGGGGTTGTGGAACAACCATTCCATACATTGATAAGGATTTCGCTTATGCTAATATCGAATTAGCAATGAATTTCATGGGAGAAGTTTAAAACAAAATATCATAGTCGATTCGCTCATTTAATTGCTATTATTATATCCGAATCCAAAGACTGAAGTCAATAGCAGAGTGTCGTAAACACTCACTTAGGTAAAAATGAAATAAGCAATTGAGGTTGAGTTTGAATTGGAAATTTTTGTTTGTTAATGATCAAATATATTCTCCCATTATAGATAATGTTATGTTCCTCTAACTAATATATCCGGTAGTAACTTTGAGTTTTCATATGTCATGACCGCATATTTATCGGTCGTTGGACATTCATATTGATATGAAAATCCTTGGTGGATTTCATAAATGAATTAATATGACAATCGCAACATGCATACCGTTAAGTTAAAAATGTCGTTAACATTCATGTTAAATGTAATATGGCTATAGTATATTACTATTAAGGAAGGAATTTGTCGTTAACATTTATGTTATATTACTTCCCCCATTGTTTTGATTATTAAAGTGATGATCATGTTGCATGTGTTGCACAAGTGAGTAGTGAGTATGGCACTTATTAGCCCCTACATTCGATTATCTACATGAACTCTAGAAGAGAGTTGATATACAAAATGTACGCTCTAGTGACAATCTGTCAGATTTGTTCACTAAGATTATTCATACATCTGTTTCGGAATAAATGTGTTTATACTACCGGAATGCGTACATTTGAAATACTGTTGTCGTTAAGAAGTGTGACAACATCAAAACTATTTTGAGTATATGGACCAATGAATGTACACTTTTTCCCTTTAACTAAGATTTTCCCATGGGTTTTCTTAGTTAAAGTTTTTAACGAGGGCAAATAATGCGACATGTAATACGATATGGAATGAACTATTTACCATGTCTAGTTTTTTTCCCACTAGGTTTTTCTAGCAAAGTTAATAGTAAATAACATATACGTTATGCAACTACAATCGAGAAAATCAATTCAGTCATTTATTCATTGAGACATTGTCTACTTGAGAAAGAAGATCATTTAACTATAATATATGAAGACAATGCATTGTGGATATCTCAATTGATGTGAGCCTATATTAATAGGGATTACCAAAACATATTTCAGCTAAGTTATTCTTTACTCATTATTTGTAAAAGAGTTGAGAGAATAATGTACAGAAGGTCAAGTCAACCGAAAATCTGATAGATTTATTTTCCAAGACTTTGTCAACTGCAACATTTGAAAGACTGGTGAAGAGCATTGAACGCGGGCGCTTGAAAGATCTAAATTGATGCTTGCTTTAAGGGGAGTGAATCAAACAAAGATAAATATGCACTATTTTTCCTTAACTAAGATTTTTTCCCACTGGGTTTTTTCTTAGTAAGGTTTTAATGAGGCATATCATATCTGTTGTTTAACAATAGACATCAAATGGGGAGTATTATGTAATAATAAATTTTGGATTGTCTATTGATTGATTCTGATTGATCTTTTGTAATATTATGATTCTATTCATTTATTGTATTCACACCTTAGAATGTATTATCAATACCCCCTGATATACCGAACCCGCAAACGGTATGACGGACCCGGGATCTGCCCTGAACAGAGGTCACATCATAGCATCTGAACAGATATATCTTGAACCCACTTGCTACCAAGTCGGGAATAAGCTACCAGCTGTTGGCCCTATCCATACCTGCAAACAGCTCATGGGCCAAGATCAAATCTTGACAGCCCGGGGCCCATCCGCATAAGCCTCCTCACAGATCGAGACAAGCCAGGCTCAATTCATGCGTAACTAGAAATCAGCTCGACTAGCGATCTAAAGCCGCCTATGGACCCGCACCAAGCATAGCCGACCTCTGGATTAATCACCGCAGATGGGGCCGAAATTATCTTAATTATGCTGAATTGTACTTAACTAGGTCCTGTCGAGATAAGCTTAATCGCGATTAGTCCATCGTCTATAAATAGGAGCAACGTGTAAATCATGATTCATTCGCATATTAATACAAGCAGGCCAAGCCCTGCCAATTTATCGACTATGTACCCGCATTCATATCATCGTGAACCCGTTGTCGGAGTCTTCATATTTCTCATAAACACCACTATAAATACCGCCACTAAAGCCGGAGAAATCAACAATTAATAGTCAGATATCCACATACTTCCACCGTTACCGCCACCGTGATATTTCCGACAATATCAGTTGGCTCCGTTACCGGGAAAATCATCAAGAATCAGCCTTCTTCGGTAGCGTGCGCCGCCATGAAATCATCTTCTAAGGCGTCTTCGACGAGCCTGCCGCACGTTCGCAAGTCCAATTTTTAGCAAAAGCTTTGACTTTTAGGTTGTACGGCCTAAGAATCAACGCTTTTTACCATTCCTAAAGAAAAATTGGTAGCAGAATCATCAATTCCGGTAAACTTTGAGCTAATATTTCCCAAGTAACGTCAACAAGGAGGAGCCTCATCACCGCTACCTTCAAAGCTTGTGCCGGAGGTCTTAACGTTTTCCAGGTTTATTAGAATTTCTGGTAAACACAGTTCATACAAACTTAGGACATTGTTTAAGTGTTGCCACACTTGGATCCTTGCCGGATTCGGGGTTTCAAAGTAGCTCCGACCGGCACCGCCTAAACCTTGCTTTTTCAACAAGCCACCTTTCAAATCATGGCTGGAAGGAAGTCAATTGAGCCTGAAACACCGCCAGAGGGGGAAATCAAGACACAACACGTGGCAACAACCCCCCATGTGGCACGTCAACGTCACATCATAGTGGACGCAGTCGAGGGTCGCGTTCTGCCCATGATAACAACAAGCAATCTTTTGGCCCTGATATACGGAATGTATTAAACGAAAAGGCAAAATCCCGAGAATTTGAGCAAGCGGCCACAAGGAAGGGCCGCGTGAAATTGTCGGCGAGGCATCACGCCAAAACTTTGAACAACGCACAAATTTGGATCTGGAGCCGATAACGAACCCAAATGCTCATACGATGGCACTGAGAGCTCACATGGAATACTTGGAGGACATGCGACAACATAACCTACAACTCATAGCTGAAGGATTTCCTCCTTTTTCCGGTTAGTAAGTTTGTCTCACCAATGCCAGCCTGAACTGAGGTACAACTTACTGAATCTGCCAAGGATTACAAGGTTGCACCGTGAAGACCAGGAGGAAAGCAGCCATGTGACTTCACAACCAAGTAAGGGCAGAAAAGTGGCTCTAGCTCGCATGGGGCCCATGGATAACGTCCGTGGTGCAGCCCCAGAGCGGGAACACGTGGATAGAACCAGACAGGTCCAAACCCGGAGAGAGGGGCAGGGAGAATCGCAACAAGAGGAAAGTATAGACCGGATCCCCGTGGCTCCGAAAGTCGCAGATGAGTTGGGAATAATGAAAAAGAAAATCGAAGAACTACAAAGGAGCAGAGCTGTTAAGGAATCTAAGCGCACTTGGGGCACTAGTGTCCTACACCCGGATGCCCTCGCAGCGGCTCCTAAGGGAGGTACAAACTACCCAAACTTTACCAATTATCACGGTACCACGGACCCCCTAGACTGCTATCAGCTTTTCAAAGTAGAATAAGCCTATGCACGCCAAGTGAGGATGCATGGTGCATTGCTTTCGTATGGGCCATGAAAGATAGATCAGCTTCATGGATCCGCAGCCGAGCCCCAGCCTCGATCTTATCTTGGGATGATCTTGTGAATAAATTTACAAATGGAGTTTAAATCAGTAGATGGACCTAAAAAGACCCATATCGAACTTCACGAGATCCGACAGGGTGAAAATGAATCTACCTGCAGTTATTACGAGAGGTTTTACAAGGTCTACGAGCTAACAAGGGGTTTATCAGACAATGTAGTGATGAACAGCTTCGAAACAGGGTTAAGACTGGGTTATGGTTAAGCCTGGGTTATCTCAAATCCCACTTCGCTCTCAACCCGTCGCTCAACCTCCAAGAAATGTTGAGCTCAACAAGGAAATACATAGCAATGGCGGGGAATGAGGGATCCTCGTCATTGCACAGGGCTGAGCGCAGCCCGCCGCGGAAGACACGTAGAAATAGGGATCGGGACATTAGGAAGCCCGAGAAGTTCAAAGAAGAGAACTGGACTCCCATCAAAGTCTCATACACATAGATGATGCATAAGGTAAGGGATGAGTTGTCTGACCCCCTCCCTATGAAACCAGAGAGACGACGGGACTAGTCCAAATATTGTGCTTTTCATGAGGACAGGGGCCATGACACAGATGACTATATCCAACTGAAAAGAGAGTTCAAGAAGTTGTTAGCTCGGTGCCGACACAACATTCATGTAAGAGATGGCGGGCAAATGAATCGAACATATCGACAGCCCGCCAATATGATAAAGAGATCTGAATAATCATGGAGGTCCCACCAACAACAATCAGATCAAGCATAGAATTGGTTCCATCAACAAGCATGTTGAGAAACTCGTTGTCCTCATGGAAATGAACGACCGCTCTTCTTTACTCACAGTGAGCTCGTGACTGTGACAAATATGGAGGATTCGTGCCTAAGCATTTCGGTGGTAACAAACCGATTCTAAGTTAACAGGTTGATGATCAACACAGGAGCATGCAGAGATATTCTGTACTACAGCTACTTCAAGGAACTAGGATTCACCGACTCCGGTCTGAGGCCGCATAATGGCCCATCGAGGGTTTTACGAACCACATAATTCAGGTCGAGGGTGCCATTGATCTGGACGTGCAAATAGGAGACTATGCGCCTTTTCGGACTGAAAAGGTAAACTTTTTTGTGGTAGATCTCCAATCAAATTATAACATGATCTTGGGGGCACCTGCGTTGAGACAAATTCAAATGGTTGTCTCCATCCCACATCAGCGGGCAAAGTTTTATATGAACGACAAGATTGGGGTATCGATCAGTGAGCCCGCAGCGGTCCTTACATACATTCATAATTCGAGAGCGGAAAGTAAAGAGGCCCGTATTGAGCAACCAGATACAACAGTGGGCATGAGCCTACTTAACATGGTAAGAGAGTTGATCCCTCCCAGAGTTGAATATGAGACCTTACATTACAGGTCAGAGAGGAGCCTGACTTCACCGCTGACGGCAAGCTGGTTGAGGTAGTCATCAACGATGCCTATCCTGTCCAAAAAGTCAAAATCGGGACTCACCTACCTACGGTAGATTAGGAAGCTCTAATCGCCCAGCTGAAAGCAAACGTGGATGCATTTGCATGGGTAGTAACGGATATGAGGGGTGTTGAGCCTGAAGTCGCATTACATCATTTGAATGTCAACCCCACCTTCAAACCCATACAACAGAGGTCACATAAATTTACCCTGGAAAAAGAGAAATCAATAAAAGTAGAGGTTGAGAAGCTTCTCCAAGCCGGAATTAATAATCAAGGAGTTAGCTTATCCCACTTGGCTGGCAAATGTGGTGATTGTAAAGAAACACAACGGCAAGTAGAGAATGTGCGTTGACTTCACTGACATCAACAAGGCTTGTTCGAAAGATCCTTACCAACTTCCCAGGCTCGATCGCCTGGCCGACTCCATTGCCGGTTTTGAAATGCTCATCTTTTTAAATGCATACTCGAGGTATCATCAAGTTAGGATGGTTGATCTGATAAGGAGAAAATGGCCTTCAAAGCAGTTGGGGCCTATATTATCATGAGATGATGCCCTTTGGACTGAAAAACGCAGGCTCAACTTATCAGAGGATGGTGAACAAGGTCTTTATCTCACAAATTAGAAAGAATATGGAGGCATACATAGATGACATGGTCGTAAAATCCCCAAGTGGCGGTCACGCCACTGACGTCAAAGAAACATTTGAGAATGTTCCAAAACACTCAATGAAGCTCAACCTAGCCAAATGCACGTTTGGTGTCGGAGCCGGCAAATTCCTGGGGTTTATGGTTAGTCATCGGAGGATTGAGGCGAATCCCAAGAAAATTCAAGCACTTCTCAACATGCGGGAGCCGACCATAATCAATAAGATTCAGAGGCTTAACGGCCGAATCATAGCTCTAGGTTGGTTCATATCCAAATCAGCTGAGAAATGTTTTCCCTTCTTCAAAATTCTCAAGGCAGTAAGAAGTTTTAATGGGATGAAGAGTGCTCCAAGGCTTTTCAAACACTCAAAGAATATCTCGGAAAACCACCTCTCCTGGTTAGTCCCATACCGGGGGATACTTTGTTTTTGTATTTGGCGGCCTCAGATCGGGCGGTAGCCGCCGTCCTGGTAAAGGAGACCGGAACTCTCCAAAAACCCATCTACTATGTTAGCAAGGATCTCAGTCGGGTGGAGAGTCGTTATTTTAACGTGGAAAAGTTAGCCTACTCGCTTGTTATTGCTGCCCGAAAACTCAGGGGGCTACTTTACTTCACACACGATCGTTGTTTTAACAGATTGCACGATGCATCAAATATTACACAAGCTCGACCTTTCAGGTCGTTTGCTTTGATGTGCTATTGAAATTACAGAATTCGACATCCAATATCAACCAAGGAAGGAGATCAAGGCTCAAGCCTGGGAAGATTTTATAGCTGAAACAAGCTTCAGCTCGGAACAGCCGGGCACGCCCGCACCAACTGAACCCTCATTGGCTACCCCAAGGCCAGACAACTATTGGCAATTGTATGTAAACGGGGCTTCTAATCAAACCGGAAGTGGGCCGGGATTATCTTATCTGAGCCCGGCACAACAGAGGAAATAAAAAAGGCCTTTAGATTTGAGTTTAAGGCCATAAATAATCAGGCAGAATAAGAGGCCGTAATAGCTGGACTTGATCTAGCAAGAGAAATGAAGGTACAAAATGTCGAAGTCTACTGTGATTCCCAGCTCATCGTTGAACAAATCTCAAGGGTCTACGAAACACGGTGCGGCATCCTAGAGAAGTATCATGAGATTGTCCAACGGATGAGAAACAATTTCAAATACTGCGAGTTCATCAGAATTGGCAGGGTAGACAATGAGCGGGCCGATTATCTATCCAGGTTGTCCTTAGAGGAAGAGATCGTTGACCCATCAATAATGGTGGAATATCTATCCGCCCTGCAATTGAAAAATCAGAGGTTATGGACAGACGCACCAATACCGATTCCATGTTGGATAGATGAGATACAAGCATAAATTGAATTGGGCACTCTATCCACGAACCCAGACAAAGCTCGTGCTCTCAGAAGGCAAACAGCTAGATATATCATAGACAATGGGGTACTCTACAGAAGATCTTTCTCAAAGCCGCTGCTCAGATGTGTCCACAGAGAGGAAAGTGAAAATTCTGGCAGAACTACATCAAGGGGTGTGTGGTGGCCATCCCGCGAGCCATTCTTTGGCTCAGAAAGTTGTCACCGCAGGTTACTAATGGCCATCGATCACATGAGATTCTGAAAAATTTGTCAGAGAATGTCCAGAGTGCCAAATACATACGGATCTACCAAGGTTACCATCAGTCGAGCAGAGTATCATCGTCTCGGCGTGGCCTTTCGACATGTGGGGGCTTAACCTGATTGGCCCATTCCCAACAGGAATGGGGAATTGCAAGCTGGTCATTGTAGCCATGGATTACTTCACCAAGTGGATTGTGGCCAAACCTATATAGGAGCAAAAAATGCGATATACTTCTTGCACGACCATATATGGTTGAGATTTGGAATTCCGCGGGTAGTGGTATCAGACCACGGACCTCAATTTAGGGATGAATTTTTGGCCTTCTGCAAGGAGCATAATGTCAAGCATTGGCAGTCTTTGGTAGCGTATCCGTAGGGAAATGGACAAGCCGAGGCCGGTAATAAGCATATCATCAAAATTTTAAAGAAAAGTATACGTGAAAAGGCGGGCGGATGGGTTGACGAGTTACCCGACATTCTCTGGGCCCTCCGTACTACAATTAAGACTCCTACTGGGAGACATCATTTGCCTTGACATATGGTCAGAGGCAATGACACCAATAGAAATGGCCCTCCCGAGTATCAGAGTGGCTAAATACAACGTGACCAACAACTTCGCCAACAGGAAAACCGAGCTTGACTTGACCGAAGAGAAGATAATATCGACTTATCTGAGGTTAGTCAACTATAAGCAGATTGAAAAGTTCCATCATGACCGGCGAATTCAAGACCACTCATTTAAAGTCGAAAATTTTGTTCTATGGAACAGAAAAGCCACAGTCCATCGCCTAATAGAGGCAAGCTAACGTAAAATTGGGAAGGTCCGTGATGTCATTAAGTAGAGAGGTCAAGAAGGGGACTTACATTCTATAGGATCAAAATGATTTTGAGCTCAACCGACCTTGGCATGCAGACAGTCTCAAAAGATATTATATGTAATAATTGGTTGGGGTCATGGCGCCGCTCCTGCTTCTGCATGTAAGCCTCGCTTTCCTTTTCTTTTTGGGTCATGGCCATCCTCTTGTTTACGACTTGAGTGTCTAGGCTTTCTTATCTTATAAAACCCGATTCCACATTTTATCTCTTATGAGTGTTATCTTGCTATTACAACTCGCTCAAAACGGGTTCAAAACCACTCGAAATGTACGAATAACGGATCTAATTCAAAAGATGTTTACGACAATTCTATATCTAGCAAAGGAAAGTCTTGTCCAAAACGAGGGATCCGGATACCCCACCCACGGATTTAAATCAAAATATAAAGCATCATTTTCAAGCAAAAAAGAATGAAGCAGCGGACAACTTTAACACTTGGTAAAAAAACAACAAAACAAAACATTTTAAGGGCCAAAACAGTGGCCACGGCTAGCCATCAAAACAACAAAAGAAATCCTTACAGATATTGCTAATATCATACAAACAAGAAAGGGTATATAAGTTACAAAAACAACCAAATGAAAGTTCAGAGTTTAGCAGAAGAATCGGCTACAGCCTCTGAGCCCGAGGTTTGCTCAAGCAAATTCTCATACATCTCTGTATCTGCGGGAGTCAGAGTCGAACCCGTTCGCCCTTCGTTCGGCATTAAACCCGGTTATTTCATCCTCAGAATAGGGGAACTCGGGGTGCAGAGTGCCAAGAGTCGGGGCATAAGAATCGGTTGAGATCCACTCTTGGAACACCTCCAAGCCCGGAGCCAATTCTTTCTAAGTTAGTTTAACACAGCGGCAGATGTGATAAAAGCCGCGATCGAAGAACAAGAGACTCTCATCGCTGATGGCCTTTTTATACTCATCAGAGTTCTTGAAGTCGGCAACGTCTTGCAATCTTGCGGCTTCTAGTTTAGCGGCTTCACCGGCCTTAAGTTCATCAAGCTCATTCTTCAACGCGGAAGATTTCTCTTGCTCCTCATTCCACACTTGTTTGGATCTGTTGATCTTATCTTGGAAATCATCGGCCATCTTCCTCGCCTTGGCCTCATCTTGCTCGGGAGGAGTCCTCAACTTGGCCAATTCTACTTCAACGGCCGCCTTCTCCTCAGCCGTTTTTTCTCTAACCCAGTAAGGCGACTATTCGCAGTTCCGAGTTCTATGACAGTGTGATCAAAGCTTGCCACCAGCTTCTTCACTTGGCCAACCGCTTGGGTTCTCTCCTGAACCTTCTTCTTATACATCCGGCCAGATTGGTTAACAACAGTAGCCAGCTAAAATCGAGACAAATCAAGAGTTAAAGGATGCAAAATAGAAGGAAGAATACCAGGCAAGTGCTAAAAAGCTTACCACAGCGAGAGCCTCTCCGGCGATCCCGGGCAGATCATCCATCGACTCCATAAGGCCAAATCGGGGATCTACTTGGTCAGCCATATAAATCCGATCCGTAATACCTCTGCCAATCTCTTTCCTCACTTCATCAGGCCGGGGCAACGAGAGGTTTCTAAGACTAGGAACGTCCGCGATAGCATTACCAAGGAGAATAGCATCAGCTCTGTTGGTCGGCCTCCGGAAATCAGGATTAGACCAGATTGACGTGCCCTCCTTTCGGCGAAGATGGACTTCTCCCATAGCAAGTTGTTGATTTGAAGCTGGAGGAGTCACGTATATACCTATCTCAGTTTGAGCTCTGGCCAAAGGTTCGTTGGAGCCGCTCGCGCCCCAAAGCGCAGGAATCGTAGTCTGGTCAGGATTGGGAGCAGAGGACTTTGAGGTCTGGCCTTCCTTGATCCTAGCTTTCTTTGAGGCCGGGAGATCCATGGTTTTCTCAGCTTTCTCGGTGCTGTCCAAAATAATAGACTACCGGTCGGTTGTGGTCTCGCCACTCTTTTTCTTTACAAGGTCGCCTACGGCAGCATCACGAGCCCGCTTCTCAGCGGAAGAAGATCCAATCACTATCCCCTTTTCACGGGCCCGAGGAGCCATCGGCTGAGCCTGTGATCCTGTGCCCGCATCCCCACCATCAGTTTCTTCATCTATCGTCAGCAAAGCAATCTTTTGGATTGCCTTAAGTTCTTTTTCTCCTGGCGCAAAGAAAGCAGCCTCTCTTTTGGTGATAGCATCGTTCCTTTGTTTGGTAGGGTTAGTCATAGCTACAAGAATCAAAGGCGGTCAATCAGAGAGTACATATATATATATATATATATATATATATATATATATATATATATATATATGTATATATATATATAATGAGTAATGAAGTAACAAAAAGTAAAGGAGTAAAGATTTTTACTAGGGGGGCCTTAGAACGGGATTTCCCCCACAAGATTCACACCGAGAGGGAAGACATCTCCCTATATGGAAGTCTTCAATCCAATCCGGATCACAATCAATGGGACGAACATTAACCAAGAGAACCCCTATATCCGTCCCAGTTGTCCCGGCAGCCCGGCAAACTTCTCGGTAGTTTCAAGGAGAAGCCACCAGTTGAATGTTCGCTTTTGGGTGGCCCGTTTGGAGAAGCCACCAGTTGAATGTTCGCTTTTGGGTGGCCCGTTTGGCGTTATAGCGTAAAAGTTTATGGGCTCCTCAGTAAACTTTACTTTGTCATCATCGGGCTTCCCCACCTTCAGGTCATCGGTTTTCTTGGTTGTCTTGGCAGCATAGTGTGGAAAGGGCCAACCCACAGACGATTCGACCCGCATACATCTTTCATTCCACGAATTTACCCGGTCAGGAAGATCAATGAGTAAATGACACTTGCCCTTTCGGGGAGAAAGCTGACCGCCGACCCCGTGCCTAGAGAATGAGTAAAAGCTTAGCAATACTGGCATGGTGGGCTCTTTACCCAACAGTCTACATATCCCGATGAACGCCATAACAACTATCACCGCCCTTAAAGTGAGATTGCAGGACAAAGCATTATATTCCCATAGGAACTCCACAAAAACGGGTCAAATTGGAGTCGAAGACCCGCAACGAAATGATCATAATGCAACCACAAATAATCCATGGGATCGCGGCCACAGATTTGAGTCATGTTCCGGTCTTCTTCCTTCTCAAACCAAGTGAATCTGTAGTCCGGCGACACGTCATAAGCCGCCAATGAGGCCGTATAATCCTGATTGTCCTTGAATTTTCGCCATTGACGCTCGACCTCTTAATCAAAGGCTTTCTGATCCCCGAGTTCATGAGGAGTAGCCACCGAGCTGACTTTTGGGGGAGCTTCCTCTTTTTCTTTTCCTTTCCTTTGGCGCGACCATGGGTTTCTTAGCAACGGCTCTACCGTGATCACTCATCCTGACCCTCAGAGCGGGTTGACATGAGTTTGATGAACCTTCGCCAGCTTCTCCTTCAGACCCATATCCGCGGGATACAACATCACTTTCGGTAGCCGATTCCAAAGACATCCTAAAAGCATAAGGGAAAGGTGGATTAATTATCACCTAAATTCAGAAGCCGGGCCAAGACAAACGAGCATGTTTAATCTCGACACCTCACCCCTTTGCCCCCTCCAAAAATGAAAACAACCTAGAGGCTACAGGACACATACAAAAGGGATCTAGGGAGCGCCATAATGAAGAACAAGACCAAAATTTTGAAAACTAACGCCTAGCTCTTACAGATCAACAGACTAAGCGCACATGACAACTATGATAACAAATCTTTGAACGAGAGTGAATGGAAAAAGAAATTTGAGGATTAACCCAAAAGTTCGAGGAAAATATAGATTTTGTACTTGAAGAAATCACCGGAATCCACCAGAAATTGGTCAAAAATTGCAAGGAAACAACCGTCACTATCTTACTATTCACCGGAAAATACATGGAAAATGCCTAAAACCTCTTGCCTTTGCCGGAGTTTTTCTACAAAGGAAGAAGCAATTTTTGTAAAAGTGTGCAAATGAAGATAAAGGCATTCTTATATGAAAATTTCAAAATTCAAACATCATTAGGAAACGCACGGTAATCGAAGCATCACCAACCAATCAGAAATCGTCGCCCATCGCGTCAACCGTCACGTCCTTTACAGGCTCGAGGTTACGCCTCCCCTAAGAGGCCACAGTCAATTCGGCTTGCCAAGGCCACAAGCCTGTTCGCTCCATATCACAACACCTAACACCGGATCTCACGGATTCGATTGGAAACCCGGTAATAAATAAGACCGGCAACAAACTCCTCTCACAGAAACTATCGGGTCGCAACATTCTAAAACCGCCAGCAAACTCTACCTATGTTTCTCTCTTCTATGGAAGAAATAGACAAGACATGGAGTAGAGGGCATTGATATACCGAACCCGCAAAATGGTCTGACGGACACGGGATCTGCCCCGAACAGATGTCACATCACAGCATCTAAACAGCTATATCTTCAACCCGCTTGCTACCAAGTCGGGAATAAGCTAAAACGGCTCACGGGCCAAGATCAAATCTTGATAGCCCGGGGCCCATCCGCGTAATGATGACACTCTAAATGGTACCAATATTTATACCCATATACCCCGAATTCTGCTCAAGAGAGGATAGATAGGCTCGTTATTGCTTAGAATATGTGTTAAATGCTATGTGTGTGTTTCCAGGAACGTAATTCTGCATCTATGCAATTTTCCCGATGTTTTGGTACTGTTTTGTCTCGTTTTGTGTATTTTATAGGATGTACCGAATCCGGAGCATAGGAGAACGGATATGGACCAAAAGGAATGCATTGGGCTGAGTGATTGAAGTCCAAGAAGAAGCCTGCTGAAGAAAAAGAAGAATAGAAGGCCCGGTAACCCGAAGGTTAGGCCCGGTAAACCGGTGACTTATTCAACACGAAATCCATTCTGCTGCATTGTCTAAGTCGGTTAGGGTTTTAGAGAGTCTTAAGTCGGTCATTGTATCTATATAAGGCCGCGTTAACAGAGTTCTTCATATGATTTCATAGGATTAATAACTTTTGATTGGTATTATGCAATAAAGTTTTCTTGAGCTTTGGAGAGTTGTTTTTTGTTTCCTCCCATCTTTCATCATCTCTAGCTTGAGTAGATCGAGCTAGATCTCCATTATTGAAGGTATGAAGCTTTGAACGTTCCTTTATTGTCTTCAATATGGTAGATATGTTTGTATTTATGTGTTTTAGTTAATCTGCATGTTTAACAACCTCATAATTTACTTATTTTAATCGTACTGAGCAATGTAGATCCAGAAATTAGGAAAAGCCACCCCGGGTAAACCGGCAGTCTATACCGGTTTACCGAGGCATATTTTAGAAAACCTAAACTGGGATTCACTACAGCTACGTTGATTGGCAGAAATAATTAAAACGAGTAATAGGTCTGGCCAATCTAGTATTCGGAATTCATAAATTAACATGAAGGACCGCAAGTGAAGTATTAATTTAACATAGTCCTGATGGACCCTAGGAACGTGATGGTCAATGTCGACAGATGTCTAGGCGGGTTAGCGGTATGAGGTAACGCTCAATATCGGCAGTTCTAGTTCATTATGCGTATAGGCTATTACGGACCAATTAAGGAGGGTAGCTTGCGTATAGATTGTCTACTGCCATTGTCGGAGTAGATAGGAGTAGGAATTGCACCCGTAGTTGATAAATATGATAATAATCATTAAAATCTCATGATTAATCTAAGGAAATTATGTGGGGAAGTAAACATAACGATTAGCTAATCCAAGTTAGTAGATCGGTGAGGAGAGGGAGAGGTATACCATGTTTGTTTTCTTTTATGTTATTGTTGGTCAATGACCGCTTCTATGTTGCTTCTTAATTAGGTTAGAGTCGTTTATATGTGTAAGTTGCATTGTCTTTGTGGGATCGACCTTGACTCGCATTTACTATACTGCGATGTACCTAGTATTTTTGCTAGTAATATCGACGTTAGTGACTTACACGCGATCAAGATTTTTGGTGCCTTTGCCGTGGACAATGGCCAATTTATAAATATAAACGTTTTAATTCTAATTAAGAAGTTGTTTTTTATTTTATTTTATTTTATTTTGAGTCTTGAGTCGTTCTGTATCAATCCTGCACATGTTAAACTACCAGAATTAGAAAATTCAGGGCCGATATCCCGAAGGTAACCTCCGAGTTACCGAGGCCTGAATTTCTGAACAGTTCATGTTATTCTGTGTTATTCCCTGTTGATTTTAGTTAGTAGGTCCTCAATAGTTGGGATCACCCAGCTGAAGCGGAAGTTGCTAACCTTTTCTTTGTTTTATTTTGTCTTTTTGCAGATTGATCAGAACACTTCAGAAATTTGATCGATTCAAAGTTGAAAAAGCATACACAAGTCGAGCAATATGCCTAGAACAATCTTGAACATCACACCAATTTCCGTGCATCCCGGAACTGAAGCACGAGAACATTATGAGACTATAAAGAAACGGTTGGAGAAAGAGGAGAAAGCAATCAAGCAAGAGCCTGAAGATGACCTGAAGGTGTACAGCACGTATCGTCCGGGTGATTTTCCTTGCGAATTAATTGATATATCATCTTCAGATTACGATTATTACGATCCTGAAGAGGATCCCGACATGATGTTTTCTAAGCTTGAGGATTACCCAGACTCAGAAACCATGGTGAAGTTAGGAGACCCTGGCATGTTCAGACTCCTAATTTCTGTTAATGGAATATCCGTAGGATTAGGTCTCTACAACTATGGCTCGAGTTGCAATATTCTTCCTTTTTCCCTTTGTCATAAGATAAAACTTTCGGTCGTGATGAATCAAACCAGCACCATGACCTTCGTAGACAGAACCAGAGATATGCCTGCTGGTTTGCTTAGAAAGTGTACAATTAAGGCAGGAGGGTTCACGTATCCTATCGACTTTACGGACATAGATGTACCGGAAGATCCTAGTGTCCCGGTTCTCTTAGGATGACCTTTCTTAGCAATGAGTAGGGCGGTTATGGATTTTGATAAAGGGGAGATCATTCTTAGGATAAATAATGATGTTGTATCTTTTAAGATCCTAGAACCCCTAGAAAACCGACCGGAGAGTTGTAAGATGACGTATGCTTCAGGGAAGGTGGAGATTTTGGAAATCGAAGGGCATAAGCATAAAGAGGTTGTCATAGAAACTGTTGAGCAAGAGTTTCTGAGTTTAATGCTGAGGGAGAAAGAAGATCAGGACCATGCCAGGATGCTCACGGAAGCTAGTCCTTCCGTGTTGCGTAGTGAACAAGTTGAGCTGAAAGTGGAAAGCGTGGAGTCCTTGAGTTTAAGGTTTAAATCTCGACGTAGAGGCGGACTCCAGCAGCACACAAGCTAGAGAGAGAGGCGTGCTAAGAAGAGGGCTCAAAAAGGTTCTGTGAAAGTGCAAACCTCTGGAGCTAAAGTTTGGCGAGTTAAGGCTCCAACCCTTGATTGATCAGAGATCTGAAGAAAGTCGATCTGGCGACTATAAACTCAGACCTATTTCTTCAAACCCTTAGGTAGTTTAGGATTGAATAAAAGTAGCCAGATGAAGGGACGAGCTTTTTTTCATCCTACCACAAACTTAGGCTTGAAACCGAATGGTTGTGGAAAGGTTTGTTTTACCTCGTTGCGGATTCTAGTGAAGTAGGTTAGGTTTTGAGTCGGAAATAACAATTGGAGGATAAAAGGGTAGTCAAATTGATGTCAGAATTGAGCAGAAAGGTTGAGTAAGAAATGCAGCAAAGGCTGATAAAAAATCTAGGGAAAAGATACCCCCTGGTACCTCGAGGGTAACCTCCGGGTTACCGAGGCTTGGATTTCAGATTTCTGAACGTCAGTTTATAAAGCTGAATTTTTAGAGACACGTGGAGGACACACGTGGCACCAAATACTGTCAGTCAGCAGAAACCGAACCATTTCCCCCTCTTTTCAAATTTTTCATCCTTTCCCACACTCCACCATAACTCCACCTCAATCCCATCAATCACCTCCTCAAATCCCTCACCCTAATAACTTCTCTACCCATTATCCCACTAAACCATCCACATTCACTCCACTCTTCCTATTTAAACCACCCCTTCATCACCATTATCATCATTCTTATCATTTTCATCCCTTTCATTCACCAAACTTCTCCCATTTCTTCTTCCTTTCTAAAATCCGGCCACCATCACCACCAAACAGCCACAATAACCAAACCAATTACCTTCTATTTTCCAAACCCTAAACACCATTTCCTATCCATTTTGCTGAGTTGTATTGTCGCCAAGCATGTTGAGGTGTCGCCATTCTTCTTCTTCCACCATCAGAGGCACAGTCCAGAAAGAAATCCAGAAAATTCAGGCCGGTAAACCGTACCCTACCTCCGGTTTACCGAGGTCTCTTTTTCAGAAATAGCTTCTGTATCAGGTTCTATACTCATTCAAGATGGGTCCTAAGCATCAAAGGTCAGCTGTTCGTCCAAGTGGTTATCGATCGTTTCATGGAGATGCCAATCCGCCGATGAGAGATGTGGTTGCGCAGATTCCATTCATTAGCTATCTACGAGTCGTTCCGAGGCCATTGGAACGCAAGACCAGTGGCTCAAGAACGAGGGGTAGATTTGGACGACTGCGGTTTGATTTTGCCGGAGGCCCTACAAGCACAGGATTTACTAGACACGGCTGAGGCACCAGCAAGGTTCAACGCCACGGTGGTAAGAGACTTTTATGCTTATGTTTCGCATAAACCCGGAGCCACATTTGCTATGGACCGAGGAGTTAAGGTTGATTTTTCTATTGAGAGGATCAACGAGCATTTTGGGGTTAGAAATCCACCGGTTGGCCCGGATGAGTACACATCCTCGAGCAACATTTCCGATCTCGAGAGGATGGATATGGTTGCTGATTTCTTGGGGGTGCAATGGAAGCGTAATCCTGCTGGAGCCCCCACCATCTTCCTTGAGAACGATTTATCTTGGGACCGGAAGATGGTCAATAGATTTGTTTGTGCTCGCCTTCTTTCGACGAAGCACACGGTCTCTGTCACCACTTCGAGGGCAGAGTTGACGTTCTATTTAGCGACGGATGCCCCGATCAACATCGGTATGTTGATGTATAGCCGTATCCATGAGCTTGCCGCCACTTCTGAGCGAGAGCTGCTACCTTCGGGCCGATGATTGATATGTTTGCTCTAGAGGCCGAGGTAAAGATGCTTGTCAGTGATGATTAGGAAGTACTAAGCTTCAGCTCTGTTCACAGTCAGTCTCGAGAGTTCAGAGATGGGTTAGAGCAGAGAGGGAGCATACTCTAGTGCATGTAGCACCGAGAACTCAGAGAGTCTTGCTTGAGGAGCACTCGCGAGAAATTGCGAGTCTACACAGCAAGATGGATAGGATTATTGACTTCTTTGGCATTCCTTCCTCTACCCCGCCACCTAGGATAGCCCCACATCGTAGAGCATCATCTTCAGCCGCCGCCGCCTCAAGTTCTGCACCACCTCCCGGTTTGAGCATGGAGTCGACTGAGAGGGTGATTCCGATGATGACTAGCTTTTATTTCTTTTTATTTTTGTTTTCCATTTTTTTGTGGTTTTTTTATGTTATTTTCCTTTCCTATTTAGTAAATGTAGCAGAATATTTCTAATATAATGATTTTTTCGGCTTAATTTGTTTTGGAGTTATTTATTTTCTCTTTTCCTGCCACGCTTTTGTTATACAGTTTTTTGTCACGACTATTCTTCTTGGTTTTTCTTGAGTTACTTAGCGCAGATTCTTCATGGACTACTTACATGAGCCCGATGATTTATACGACGATCCGATTCTTCTTTGGTTCCGCCCTTAACCAATGCTAAGTTCCTTTTCGTTTTTTATTTCTCATCTTACACATTGGGGACAATGTTTCGATTAAGTGGGGGGTAGAGGAACGTCACTTAGCTTTTTAGCATCATTCCAAGAATTGCGTGATTTTCTTGATTCTCTTTGATGCACGATTCACCACTTAGACTTTGATTCTTTTCGACAGAATTTCGAAAAATTATGATATCTTTCATCTTTTCGAGTTAATTGACTTCATCTTTGTTTTACTTTGTACGAGTAAGAGAAAGTGTCCACTTCTGAAGTAGTTGCGTATTAAGCACATATTCTGTTATGTGCCACCATTTTAAGCACGTATAACTCACTTCCCTTGGTGTGTAGTCGATAGCATATTGTTTTGACTAGAGCTGACCCTGGCTTTATCACGAATCATGTTTCACCAACGCTTAGAAAGGCAATGGAATTTCGGATTCGGTAGTTTATCATGAGTGGGGCCGTGAGGATATTTAAATCAATGAGAGTTCACCCGCCAAGAAAGAGAAGTGCATTGAAATATATACATCTATATTCTCTTTGTCAATATCATAGTCGATGGAGCGTAAGACGCACGACTTTTGCATAGACAGATAAACGCGAGCCTAAGAGTAATATATGCTCGGTTCTCGATCCGCCTTGCCAGCTTAATTAATTAATAAACAACATGTTCGAGACTGGTTAATTCGACTACAGGTTGAAGTAATGTGAGATTGTCTACATTTCTAAGCGGTTGTGAAAGTTATTGCACACACACATTGGCTCATGACATGAATAGTGTTTAATATGTTACTAATGGATATGAGTGGCATGATCTTGATCTTGGCTTATGTTAAGAGTCATTTTCTATGATTTATACCGTTATATTTCGTAACAAATTCCTCCATAATCTGATGATTTGCATATAAAAGCAAGGGTTTAATGGAAATATTGAGTAAATGAGTTTTAAAAGTGTTTAAGTGCAAAATCGGGTTAATTATGTGATTTTATTGGTAAATATCTATATATATGTGATGTTACATTTTTGCACGTGTTTATTGTGATTGTAGGAATATTTGAATGGCATGGAAAGAACTATAAAGATGTCCAATGGGAGATTTAAATGGAAGGAAGAAGGTACAGGTCGAATTTGGAGTAAACATGTAGAAGAGCAAACGTGCGTTTGATGTCCCAGTCCAGTGGACTGGCGTCCAGAAGAGCTGGACTGGCGTTCAACATGAAGAAACCGTGGACGGGCGTCCACTGAAGAGCATGGATTCAGAGTTTGAGAGATTTTGGCGATTTAACGTTTGATTTTCTATAGGGACGGGCGCTCGATGAAGATTCACCCGACTCAAGTTTGCAAAGCACCCTGGACGGGCGCCTCGTATGAATGGACGGGCGCCCAACACCGACTTCAAAGACACGGCCGACTTACTTTCCTATAAATAGCAGCGGGATTTCAACCCAAGACATACATTATTGACTCTTATTGATACATACTCATAAGAAGAGAACCCTAGCGCCCTGCCTCCCTTTGGGGGTGGTGGGGTTGCGATTTTTCCTTTTCTTTTCCTTTAATTTCGTTTGTTTGATCGGGATGATGGCTTGAAGTTGAATAAGCGATCGAAGTTTCGTGAAACCTGTTTCAAAGAAAGAACTCGATTTATTTCTTTGGATTTCTTTGTAAGTTTCATTTAAAAGTTGTTTCTTTCCCATGTTTAATTGTTATCTTGCAATTTAAATCGAGAGATGTTTTCTTGTTGATGTTTACCGTATGACGAGAGTCGGTGTAAACTTGATCACCATAGGAAAGATTAGAGCTTTAACCTATTTAACGAGAGTTGTTAGGTTAGGAGTCTAGGTTCATCTTGAATCACAATTTTAGTTACTTCGTTACAAGGGTATCTTAGAAAGAGATTGTGGGATATCATCATCACCGGAAAAGATGAGATTTTGCATTCGTTTATTTTATCAAGTTGTACTTGTTCTACCTTCATGTTTTTATGCTGCATGTTAATCGAATTTAGAAATACGAGAGTTGATAGATTCGTTAGATTATCGTGAAGGAATTTGACAATCATTGTTCCAACAAACGAGAGTTGAGGGATAATATTGTTAGATTAGGGTTTTAAATCCGTATCTTTGCTTTGTAAATGCGTTAGTTAAACCGAGAGGTAAACTAATTAATGGCGTGATAAATCGAGAGAGGAAACGCTTCTTTAGATAAGATTTTAATCCAAGGAAACTTGTGAATGAATGTTTGTATTTCTTATTGACTTTGGTGGGGTGATGGTTGCGGGATGGTGGATCATGGTTTGTTCGATGTTGATTTGCTTCAGTCATTATCATGTTCGTTAGTTTTATCGTCTTTTCTTAGTTGTAGCTTTATTTATTTATTTTGTTCGCAACGATCTTTCCTGGCTTTGGACTGACAATCCTCTGTCCAGTTTATTTTCCGTTTTAGTTTAGGTTTAGTAATAAATAGTAGTGACAATTTAAGAAGAATTAATAAGAACTAGATTAAACAACCTCGATTCCCTGTGAACGACTCCGGTATTAACCGCTGTACTACGATCCCTACACTTGAGGAATACCGGATTTATAAATTTTATTACTTGTTTGTTTTCTTAGATAAAATCCGTGACAGCTTAGTAAGGCATAGTTGTTTTTAATTAACTTGTACATTGATCAGAGTGTTATTTTCTTTTCGCCTTTTTTGCTCGGGACGATCAAAAGCTAAGTGGGGGGTAGTTGATGACACTCTAAATGGTACCAATATTTATACCCGTATGCACCCCGAATTCTGCTCAAGAGAAGATAGATAGGCTCGTTATTGCTTAGAATATGTGTTAAATGCTATGTGAGTGTTTCCAGGATCGTAATTCTGCATCTATGCTATTTTCCCGATGTTTTGGTACTGTTTTGTCTCGTTTTGTGTATTTTATAGGATGTACCGAATCTGGAGCATTGGAGAACGATTCGGACAAAAAGGAATGCATATCAATGAGTGATTGAAGTTCAAGAAGAATCTGCCAAGAAAAAGAAGAATAGAAGGCCCGGTAACCCGAAGGTTAGGCCCGGTAAACCGGTGACTTATTCAACACGAAATCCATTATGCCGTATTGTCTAAGTCGGTTATGGTTTTAGAGAGTCTTGAGTCGGTCATTGTATCTATATAAGGCCGCGTTAACAGAGTTCTTCATATGATTTCATAGGATTCATAACTTTTGATTGGTATTACAAATACAATATATATTATTATGCAATAAAGTTTTCTTGAGCTTTGGAGAGTTGTTTTTGGTTTCCTCCCTTCTTCCATCATCTCTAGCTTGAGTAGATCGAGCTAGATCTCCATTGTTGAAGGTATGAAGCTTTGAACGTTCCTTTATTGTCTTCAATATGGTAGATCTGTTCGTATTTATGTGTTTTAGTTAATCTGCATATTTAACAACCCCATAATTTACTTATTTTAATCGTACTGAGCAATGTAGATCCAGAAATTAGGAAAAGATGCCCCCGGTAAACCGGCGATCTATACCGGTTTACCGAGGCATATTTTAGAAAACCTATACTGGGATTCACTACAGCTACGTTGATCGGCAGAAATAATTAAAACGAGTAATAGGTCTGGCCAATCTAGTATTCATAATTTGTAAATTAACATGAAGGACCACAAGTAAAGTGTTAATTAGGACATAGTCTTGATGGACCCTAGGAACGTGCTGGTCAATGTCGATAGCTGTCTAGGCGGGTTAGCGGTATGAGGTAATGCTCAATATCGGCAGTTCTAGTTCATTATACGTATGGGCTATTACGGACCAATTAAGGAGGGTAGCTTGCGTATAGATTGTCTACTGCCATTGTCGGAGTAGATAGGAGTAGGAATTGCACATGTAGCTGATAAATATGATAATAATCATTAAAAGCTCGCGATTAATCTATGGAAATTATGTGGGGAAGTAAACATAACGATTAGCTAATCCTAGTTAGTAGATCGGTGAGGAGAGGGAGAGGTATACCATGTTTGTTTTCTTTTATGTTGTTGTTGGTCAATGACCGCTTCTATGTTGCTTCTTAATTAGGTTAGAGTCGTTTATATGTATAAGTTGCATTGTCTCTGTGGGATCAACTTTGACTCGCATTTACTATACTACGATGTACGTAGTATTCTTGCTAGTAATATCGACGTTAGTGACTTACACGCGATCACGTAAGACTCCTCACAGATTGAGACAAGCCGGACTCAATTCAAACGTTACTAGAAATCAACTCGACTAGCGATCTAAAGCCGCCTGTGGACCCGCACCAAGCATAGCCGGCCTCAGGATTAATCACCGCAGATGGGGCCGAAATTATCTTAATTATGCTTAATTGTACTTAACTAGGTCATGTCGAGATAAGATTAATCGCGATTAGTCCGTCGTATATAAATAGGAGCAACGTGTAAATCATGATTCATTCGCATATTAATACAAGCAGGCCAAGCCCTGCCAATTTGTCGACTCTGTACCCGCATTCATATCATCGTGAAACCATCGTCGGAGTCTTCATATTTCTCATAAACACCACCATAAATACCGCCACTTAAGCCGGATAAATCAACAATTAATAGCCAGATATCCACATACTTCCACCGTTACCGCCACCGTGATATTTCCGACAATTAATATCACCCCCTTATATTATTGAAATAATACATAAGCAATTTTCCTTTCTTCTATACTTTGTACTCCTTCTTGTTCTTCCTCTATTAATTTCTTAGTTTTATAACAGAGAGAACATTATATCTTAATTTATGGCATAAGTTAAATTTTGTGAAAGTGCAGGGACAGTTCAACAATAAAATGGTAACAACAAACCGTACACTGCATACTTTTACATAATTGATTTTAGCGTAAATATATTTATTCATTTGGTATAATGATCAATTGTTTATAATGTGTATGTCACTTTGTTGTGACGAATATATTGCTGAACAAAAATTTCCTTCTCAGGAGATTCAGTTATATCTTATGTAACGCATTTTAAAGTTTGTACATTATTTAATAAAATAGAAGAATATACCTTTTCTTAGGGACGAGATAATGGAAAGATAATTTTTATTATATTTGAGGAATGATGAGAAATAAAACTCACCTTCAAAAAAAGAAAAACTCTTGTTGATAACAAAAAAAAAAGGTTGAGCAAAAAAGAAAAAGAAAAAAAGATAATAAAAAAATGTGATGACCAGGAAGTGTAATAACACTAATTAGTAGGTCAAGTTCAATCTAAAAAAAAAGTAATATAGGATAAATACTTGACTGTGATTAATGCAATTATAACATAATTATAAGCTCCTGATTTGTTGATGAATCAGAAGTAAGAAAAAATATATAAAAATGTTACAATAATATTCTAACAACGATTTAAATTATGTGATAAAATAAAAAATGAAAAACTTTATAGTTTGAGATGGATGTAGTATTATTATTAGTGCTTTTATTTTTTAACTTGATGTGTATCACGTCCCATGAAAAAAAACAATAACGTACTATAAATCTATCAAACCCACAAGACTATCCATTCGAAATTACTATGTTGGCGATGCTTAGGATTCGTCAGAGTGTATTTTGGGTATATGGACCTTTTGAGAGAATTCCAGTGAAGGAGGACCGTCCAAGGAGCTTACAAAAGATCCATTGAAGATAAGAAATGGACCAGTTACCAGATTTCAAGCGAAAAATATGAAAAATGGCATTAAATGCACTAGTTGTCGAGTTGCATGAAAAGACATCAATGGTTGAAGATGAATCACTGAAAAAGCCACCATTGGTGAATATAATCGAAGCTCAAGAGGTTCAAAATAATGATTGGGCCATGCTAGAACAACTTGTGTGAATAGAACACAAGTTTCAAGCACAATGAGATATAATATGGTTTAAGCATCACTTAGCGTACTTTTACTAGTTCATGGGCTTGTAATTTGTATTTTATTGTTTCTTATCACATTATAAGAGTCCAATAAGTCCTTCTACACTTAGAATTTCGTGCGAGAGGTGGCCATTAGGGGTTTTGATTCCATCAAATCTTCATATTATTTTTGGTAGATAATCAATCAATCAATCTGATTGAGGGATTGTGTGTTGATTTGTGATTTGGAGATTTCTTTTATTTAAGGAATTTTTTTGTTTCTTTTTCACCTAGACATAGAAGGTGACTAGGTGCATTGTTAATTCTCCTTCTATTCAGTGGCGCCGTTAGGATACTGAGTCTTTATCCGAAAGAGAACGTTCGGCACGTATAACATTAAATAAATTCAATATTATACGTAAGCTTCTACGTCATCGTATCAAGTTAAGCAAAACGGAAGCTAAAAAGACTCGGGTGTAACCATAAATGCTACTAGAATACAAATCGTCAAACTAAAGATAGAAGATAGGTTATCTTACAACAACGATAAACAAATCTTACAAGATACGACGTCTCACATAAATACAAACTTGTCTTACAAAATAAGTCTCAAAATAAAAGTACAATATTGTCTTAAAAATAAATACAATAAGGCTCATATTTCAACATATTAAAGTAAACAAGATAACTCCATAGCAAGCATATAAAACGTCATCCTCGAAGTCATCATCAAACTCCGGGTCAACCTGTTCATCTTCTCACCCCCATAAAGCATACAAAAAATGCAATAGAGGTAAGTACAAAGTACTTAGTGAAGAGGTAGAAGCTATTGAACAATTAAGTTTTACAACGAAAGGTTTATATTATTATTAAGTTATCTTTGTGAGACCGACACAAACTCTAGAGTTCACTTCATGCTCATCAACATGTCATGAGATCCTACTTGTTTCTAGCTTAACTTATCTTTGTTACATTAGTATTCAAGGGACTTACGCATGGTGCTACTCACCAAGAAGTATCTGGGTGCAACCTATTGGTGGATCACACCAATAGCCACGGGCTAGTCCCGATAGTGTACGCGTTTGGCGAAGTCCTTCCACTCCCGGTGCCCCTCAAAGGCCAGCAAAGTTATTTACTTTTACTGACCGCCCACGCATTGCGATATAGACTTGTGCCCAAAAATAACATGATGTTTAGACTTTTAACTACACAATTATGTATATTATTAATTGTTATCAAGCTGCCTAAGTATTTTCAAAGAAAAGACTCCCTTATATATTCTACCCCCTCACTTAGACAACTAGACATTAACAAGGCCTAACACATTCCACAGACATTGATGGATACTCATCCCTCAAAGCACAAGGCCAATCATACACTTCCGGCGGTCCCAAACTTCAACTCTTAGGAAGAATACACTCGGTGCCGGAACTAAACGCATCAGAAGCTTAATCATGGCTTGTTCATATAGTGTTATTAGATCAAGAAACAACATTCAAAACTAGATTCGGGGCTCAAAACAACCTAAAACATAAAACTGGGGGTTTTGACACGCGTTAAACCTGAATCAGCAGCCTGGGCATCTTTCTGGTTCAGTTTAACATGCGCTAAACCTATTTTGGCGTGTGCTAAAAGCTCTCTGTCCAATTCTCACACGTTCTGCCTGCACTTTGGCGTGCGCTAAACCCTCTCGACGCGCGCCAAAGACCCAAAAACTGCCCAAAACCCTATTTTCTACGATATCGAACTCAAAAGTACCACTTTTGACAGCAAAACAACTCAGAATAATAGTAGAAAATCAAGTCTCAAACACACCATAACATATCATACTCCAAACGTAAACTTAAACATGATTTCTACAACAAAAGCAACCACAATTGCACAACCAAACATCATTAAACTCAAACCGTTCAATATGAAAACCCTCTTACTAGATATTAAGCAACTTCTAAAGCCAAGGCTCTAAGAAATATGAAGCACTTCTCCAAGACTCAACAAAACCTATTTTGATCCATAATTTATTCATAAACAAATTATGATCAAGGTTTCTAATCAAAAGAACTACGAATTGAACTAAAAAGAAACACCAAGCATGATCAATCTTGATGAATCCAAGAACTAGGGCAAAACCATTACCCTAACCAAACGTGGTGATCTTGGTATCCAAACGATGCTTGTCCTCTCATGATTCCGATTTTCTATTTGCTTCTGAACACCATCAAAGACCCGATGAGAATTTTAGGGAACTCTCTCTTGCCTCTGTAGTTTGCTCTCAAAAACTGAAGTTCGTAAATTCCTCTTTCTAACAACTCCCTTGAAACATTGGAGGTTTATTTTCCAATAATAACTCCTAATGAGTTATTAGGATTAATTTTTTATGTAAGTCAACCAGATGATGCATTTTACTATGTTTTACTCCAATTTCTTGAGCATTTAGTGATGTTTTTGTATCAAAATGAGCAAATATTGTGATGATTTGGACCATATTTTGTACATAGTAGGTATAATAAAAATCAACTAATCTAGTGCTTATTATGGCTTATTAGCCAAATTTTGTTATCGGATTTCTGGCGTGGTATCTTTGTGTTTTTGCTTTGTAAAGATCGATACGAGGCTTGGAGCTTGAATCTTGGGAGATATTAAAGCTTAACGAGTGATTGAGAAGTAATCCAAAGCGTTTTGAGCGAAGTCCATGTTTCTACTGTATACATGGCCCACTCCAGAAGCCCATAGCACACGCCGAACACTGTTTTGATGAAACATGGGGGTTTTCTTTATAAATGGCGCGCTCCGGGACCTCAATGGCGCACGCCAGGATTATAAACCGCCTCTGCTAGAGCATTTAATGCAAGATGCCAGTCCTCAACCACCCTGTCAGCACCGGTGCACGCCGACTTCATTAAAAGGAGAGCCGGCGCACACCGAGACTGGACTGGCGTGCGCCGATGTTGCAGATTCAGTAATTAAAAGATACCACTTACTCTCTCACGAGACATATCTCATCTAACTAACTCTCACTCATCTTGAAGGCACACCAACCTCCAAGTCTCTCCTAGCCAAAATCCTCATAAATTTAGCTTTTAATTCAAGTTGTAAAACATTAATAATTCTTAGTTTAATCTTTGGTTTACTTTTGTTGGAGCAATACTATCACTTTTGTGTATCAAACTCCATTGAAGTCTTTTGAAGTTGAATGAAGGTTTCCTCTTTTTAAGTTGATAGCTTGTGATTGGTAAATTCTTAACTTTTACTTTGTTTTAATTGTTCTCGTAACCATGAATACTAACCTTGACATGTTGGTGTTCATAGTCATGATTGGCTAGTTCTTTACTAGCCATGATAATGTGGTAGAGATAGCATAGTCTTGATTGGGAATGGTTGCTCATATTGCCTAGTTTAATTTGTTGTGAATCTTTTCCTACTTGCATTGTATGGTTTGTTTGTGTTGGAGTAATTAACCAATACTTGCACACACGCACTCAATGGAGACCGAAAGGAGATGTTAGGTGTGGGAAAGGGGTAGGAGAACCGGAAGGTAGAGTCGACCTTAAGTGGAGCTCGATTTCTTATCCAGGGGTTATTGTTTATTCATTTCATTCAAGTTCAGATCATGTTGAATCATTAGGTTTAGGGCACCTAGACCAAGGAGGAGACATAGAGTAGTTTGATACACTGCATTATGAGGGAACTACTTGCTTAAGAATGCACCGATTCACACACTTGAACAACATTGATAAGTTGGAAGGAAATCATTCCCATGAAACTAGAAGAGGTTGTTTGACTTATGCATTATCTTGGTTAGGCTTTTACATTTTATCACCCCTTGTAATAATTAAATCATAGAATCATTTACCTTCTTGTTTAATTGCGATCTAGATCGAAATAATAATCGCTTTTTAGTGTTTGACCTCACAAATCCCTGTGGGATACGACCTTGACCACTAGACTAGACTACAATTCACCTGGTACACTGCCGGTTAGATTGGACACCTAGAAAAGTCGCATCAAGTTTTTGGCGTAGTTGCCGGGGATTTGTGTAACTATTAATACTTGTACTAGCTTAAAAAATTTCGAGAATTGGTCAATCTTTTCTAATCCCCTTTCTATTTCATTTCTTTGGTGCTTACCTCCTTGGTAAGTCACCAAGTGTTATTTTATTGTGTTCTTGTTATTTCTCTCTTGTAGTGGATGACCAAGACTCGGTGTGGTAAAGCACCGCTTACTCCTCTCATTATGGATATCAATACGTATATTAGGGAATGAGTTGTTGAGAATAAAGTTGGTCAAACTCGTCGTGGTTTGGAACTTAGTGGAGAATCCTCCCAAGGATTGTCTACTCAAGAAGTAGAAATGGATGAGAATCATGAGAATGCACAAGTTGGGGAAGGACATTAGGATGCCCAAAACAATGAACAAAACCCGAACCATCACATTCTTAACCCCCAAAATCCCAACAACAATCCACCACCACCACCACCACCAAACAATAACCAAAACCGGAACAACCAAAACAACCAAAATCTGAACCAAAATAATCGGAACAACAAAAATAACCCTCCAAATCCAATATCCATTTGTGACCAAGTCGTGAGAAGAAATGAAACCAACAATCCAATTCGCTTACCAAATGTTGGAGCAAACAACTTCGAGGTTAAAGATCATCTTTTTGGATTGGTTGGAACAAGGGCTCAATTTCATGGACGTGATGATGAATATCCACACCACCATCTTTATAATTTTGAGGAATTATGCAATACGGCCAAGAGTCAAGGTGCTAATAGACAGCTTGACGAGGATGTCAATGTTTCCCTTCTCGTTGGATGGAAAGGCTAAGGATTGGTTATGTCACACCCTCACCGTTCTTTGGTTATGTTACTCCCTCACCATTCTTTGGGAAGAAATCCAAAATGATTTTTTGAAGCAATACTTTACTCCGGGCCGGAATTTGGAATTGAAAGTTGAAATTTCTAGCTTCAAGCAAGGCGAAGGTTAATCACTTGGGGTTGCTTGGGAAAGATTCAAAAGGTTGTTGAGAGCATGTCCCGATCATGGTTATACCTTGGATATGCAAATCCAATTTTTTTGTCGGAAGCTATGGAAAGAATCACGTGCGGACGTTGATCAAGCATGCAATGGTTCGTTGATGATGAGTGCGGCACAAGATGTATATGATGCTATTGAGAAAATTGTGAAGAATAACCGAATATGGGAAACCGGTTCGAGTACTAGAAAAGTTTCTTTTGTGGGAGAATCCACCAACCAATCGGAAGTGTTAGCTCAATTGGCATCCATTAGTAAGAAAGTCGATAGTATCCAAGAAAGCAAGTAAAAATTTGGAAAGCTATGTGTCCAATGAGAGTGGAATTGAGGAAACGAGAAATGAGGACAATGTGCCATTGGCAATGATTGAATATGGTGACTACTCCAACGAGGAGGTTAGCTTTATGCAACAACATCGGAATTTGAATAATGCTTACACCAATGCGTACAATGCCATTCAAAGAGACTTCCTACTCAACGCTGGAATCCCAGTCCGAACAAACAAGGACCATCATCATCCTTTGCTCCTCAATACAAGAACCCACATACCAATAACATGCAAGGTCAAGGCAATCAAGGCAATAATCCAAATCAACCGCCAACACACTCTTACCAATAACGTCCTTGATCGCGTGTAAATCGCTTAATACTAGCAAGAGGACTAGGTCAATCGTAGTATAGCAAGGAGAGTCAAGGTCGATCCCATGTAGAAACTATTATTTAATAATGTTAAACACGACCACAATTCATAGGTCAACCGGATAGGGTGGTCATTGACCAACATAAGAGAAAAGTAAATAAACGAGGTGCAAACAAACCCATGGTCAATCATATTGAAAAGGCATTAACCAAACTCTTCACAACTAATCTCCTCTTAATCCTTATCTGATCCATATTTGTAATTAAGCAACGGGTGCATTCTCTTACCCATATCTACTTCCATTGACAGGACAACAGACAATCTATGTGCAGTTAACCTCCTTCGTTGGTTGTATTAACTCACACGCAATAAGTATTAGAGATTGCCAGCGTAGACCGAGTAGTACCTCCCTAAACAGCTATCGTGGATTGACTAGCATGTTCCTAGGGATTGATCAAACTATGTCCAAACTAACACTTCACTAATAGTCCTTCATGTTAATTTACGATGACATGCAATAAGATGATCAGGTTAAAAACTTGTATTAGATCTGTCGATCAACGTAGCTGACGTCGAACCACGGAAGTAGGGTTTACTAGGTATCCCGCGGTTGCGGTAAAGACCACCACGACTGCGGGAGAATGCAACCGTTAATTCTGCGTTTAATATTAACGAATCGAATAACAAAGATTAAGGTTCGTTTAATTAATTCATAGTTGATTAGATGCAAGCATAGTCTAGATATATCACAATAACAAGATCAAATCTAAGTTATGAAATTAAACATCGGAGCACAACATTACCATGGCGTAAATCACGCTCTCACCCCTCAATTCGCTTCCACACCGCCAATTGGATTAATCCGCGAAGAACGTAAACCAAGCACAATTCAATAATGAAAGATTCATGATTTATTTGCAAGGAAGAAAAGAGGAAAAGAGGAAAAGAGAAAAGAGAAAACAGGAAAGACTTTAATCTCCAAAAGACTACATTGTATCTAATTTATGAATAGATCTATGAGTGAATGATAAAATTGATTGATTGAATTGATGATTATAATTTCGCAGCCTTAATGGCCTTATATAGGTGTATACACCAACCTAAGGTAATCCATAATCCTTGGAGGACAAGAAAACGGGTTTCGGCGACTTCCGAGCTCTCTCTGGCGCTCGCGGTGCCGCCCACGCCGGTATTTTGACCATAACTTGGGCTACGTAACTCCGATTTGGGTGATTCAAAATACGTTGGAATCCTCGTTTCAAGCCCTATAACTTTGCGCTAGAAGTCCAAGCCCAATTCGTCATTTAAGGCTTCTAAAACAGCGTTGCAAGATCACCAATCAGATTCTCGAGTCCAATATCCACTCGAAACACTTTCACTTTCAGCTCCGTTCACTTCTTTATCAATCAACTCTCATATTGATGAAGGTCAACTTGGTATCATATTTTACCATCACCTTACCCTAGATTTGTGTTCTCAATGGGTGTATTATGTATGAAATCATGGGTTAATTAGCTAAATATGATTAAGCCATGTCCGGGGTGACTAAATTGGTATTATGCGCATTAACCATGTCTTTTATGTGTTATTTTCCATAAATGGAAGCTACTATGTTTGTTATAGTTTTATTGACTAATGAACGAGTGTTTGGAGCATCATTTGGGCTAAATGAGAGAGTCAATTGATAAAAAAAATGAACGGAGCTGAAGGTTGGAGTGTTTCGGGTGGAGATTGTACCCGAAAATCTGATTGGTGATCTTGCAACGAAGTTTACGAAGCCTTACAAGACTAATTAGGCTTGGAATTCTACACAAAACTTGTAGGGCTTGAAACTAGGATTACACCGCACTTTGAATCACTTGAATCGGAGTTACATAGGTCAAGTTATGGTCCAAATACTGAAGTTGGTGAAAGGATTGGGCCTAGGGTATTCCAGAACCTTCCAAGTTAAGTCGGCAGAAGAAAAAGTACAAAAATACCCTCGATTAATTGGGAGTTGCCGCCGATTAATCGAGCCCCAGAATCTTCCAAAAATGCGTTTTCTTGTCCTCCACGGATTGGGTTTACCCCTAAGTCGGTTTATACACCTATATAAGGCCATTCAGAGTTGTGAAATTGTATTCTTCATCCATTCTATTAGTTATTCATCAATAATATTCAATGTAGTATGTCTTTTCTTTGTTTCTTTCTTGCAAATAAGTCATGAGTCTTTCATCATGGATCATTTCGAATCGCCGTAGAGAGATAGGATTAAGGATATGTCTGTTCTTCGTTATGGGTAAGATCTATTCCAATATTTTATTTCGTATCTTATATTTGATCTTGTCCTTGTGATAGTCTAGATTATGCTTGCATCTAATTAACTATGCATTAATTAAACGAACCTTAATATTTATTATTCAATTCTTCATATTATATGCAGAATTATGGGTTGCGTTCTCTCGATTAGGCGACGGTCTTTATCGACTAATCGAGACACCTAGTAAATCCTAATTTTGTGGTTCGTCGTCAGCTACGTTGATCGACAGGATTAATTAAAACGGTTAATTAGGTCTGGCCAATCTAATATTCGTACATTGTAAATTAACATGAAAGACTATTAGTGAAGTATTAATTAGGACATAGTCTTAATGGATCCCTTGGACCATGCTAGTCATAGTCGATAGCTACTTAGGAGGTTCTCGGTCTTGAGCCGGCATCTCTAAAACTTATTGCGTATGAACTAATACAACCAACGAAGGAGGTTAGTTGCATATAGATTGGTTGTTGTCCTTACAGTGAAAGTAGATAGGGTTAGGAGATTGCACTCGTAGCCTAATTACACATATGGATCATGTACGGATTAAGAGGATATTAGTTATGCATAGTTTGGTTAATGTCTTTTCAATATATGATTGACAATGGGTTATTTGCATCTATTTTATTTACTATTTATTTATGTTGGTCAATGACCACCCTATCCGGTTGACCTATGAGTTGTGGTTGTGTTTAACGTAATTAAATAATAGTCTTTGTGAGATCAACCTTGACTCGCCCTTGCTATACTACGATTGACCTAGTCCTCTTGCTAGTATTAATCGACTTACACGCGATCACATATCCAGCCCGAATGATGCTCCGTACACTCATTCATCTGTCAATAAAACCATAGCAGACATAATAGCTTCTATTTATGGCAAATATCGCATAAAATATAGAGTTAATACGCGTAATACCAATTTAGTCACCCCGGACGTGGCTTAATGACATTTAGCTAATTAACCCATTATTTCATACATAATACGCCCGTTGGGAACACAAATCCGGGGTAAGTTGATGGTAAACTATGATACCAATTTGACCATCATCAACTACCCCCCACTTAGCTTTTGATCGCCCCGAGCAAAAATCAAATCAAACAAACCCCATAACAATTATAAACTAATTAAGAACAAACTTATTCAAGAATTCTAAATAAGATGAGGGTCAACACATATACATCAGTAATCAATCAAGCACTATCTCGTAGTAGAACCGACATGTGTGTGAATAACTCTCAAACAACAAAGACGCAGACAGAATCACATTATATCAATAAGGATTTTAGGCAAAACATGCATCATGCACAAATCCATAAATTCCCCATTAATCATCACCTACCAATGCATATGTGTCGTGTGATAAATCTTTTATGATAATGCATTCAAGAAAAGAAAAAAGTTATAGCGACCCCACAACCTTTACTTATCAATGTGCACACTCGCTCCTCTTGTCTTCAGACTCAGGCAAACAACATGAAACCTTACTTGGGCCGGGCGGACTTGGGGACCGAGTATTACTCGTTATCCTCGTTTGTTTTATTTTTATGCGAGGGCCGTGCCCTTTTTGCTACGAGTTCACTTCCCTCACTGCCTTTATTATATTTTTCTTTTTTCTTTTTTTCTTTTATGCAATAGTCTTGCACTTTACGCTCCATCGGCTTTGCTTGGCTGATTTCTCACTTTTTTTTCTCGCTCACTCGCAAGCCCGTTGTATCCCGTTTTACCTTTTGTGGCATCATGATTGCTACCATCATCCTACAACAATTGGTTAAAGTATATCCACCGACAAATATTGATTCCCAGTCTAAGATAACTTTTCATCTTATCCAAATACTTCTCACTCAAATTGTTTGCTAAAAAATTGAATGCAACGGTAAAATAATAATTAATAAGTCACTACTTCATGCAACATAACACATGTTCATTCTTCCATACTAAATTGAATAATGTGTCATCTATCTACACACTGAAGAAGTAAGTTATACGTGCTTAAAAAGGTTGATTCCACAACAAGATAGATGATCAATAAACAACTACTTCAAATAGTTGACAAACCCCTTATTCATCATTAATGAATAAAATATGTAATTAAGAAATTTTAACGGTTGAAGGTCTTTATTTCATTCAATTAATTGCATCAAAATTCACAAAGTAACAAACCAAGTGTTATGCCTACCCCCCCCACCACTTTAAAATTCAACATTGTCCCTAATGTGAAAAGTAAAGCAAAAAAAAGTAGGAAGAAGAAGGACACTTAGCTTTGGAAAATAGAAGAACTCGGCTAACTATCTGAAGCGAATCATATCAGTGAATCAAACCAAAGTTGTTTTCTCCAAAGGACTAATAGGAAGAAGAAGGACTAGGTCAACTAATACAACAAATTCTTGCACAAAGGCCATTAGTACCACGAGACCCGAATAAGTAATAAAATCATTATGTCATGTGGCGGTAAATAGCACAACTAAAAAAGAAGAAGTGCAATAAACAATTTAAGTCAATTCATAAAAACTTTATTACTTAAACACTACAAAACTATTACAAGACTCCAAATAAAATAAAAAAAACTCAAGACTCAAAATAATAACCGAATATCATGCGAAGTAAAAAAAAACTCCTGCATATCCTTTGCTCAACAGCCTTACAAACATGGCGATGAAAAAAACCTTCACACTTTTATTCGATTATTGAAAGGAAAAAAAATAGATAAAAAGGGTTAACTATAAATTAATGGCTATGTCTAACAATTAAATAAATAGTCCCCGCCAACGGTGTCAAAAACTTGATCGTGTGTAAGTCGCTAATACTAGCAAAGAGGACTAGGTCAATCCTAGTATAAAGAAAAGCGAGTCAAGGTCGATCCCACAAACCTATTATTTAATATTGTTAAACACGACCACAATTCATAGGTAAACCGGATAGGGTAGTCATTGACCAACATAAGAGAAAAGTAAATAAACGAGGTGCAAATAAACCTATGGTCAATCATATATTGAAAATGCATTAACCAAACTCTTCACAACTAATATCCCATTAATCCTTATCTGATCCATATTTGTAATTAAGCTAAGGGTGCATTCTCCTACCCCTATCTGCTTCCAGTGACAGGACAGCAGACAATTTATATGCAGTAAACCTCATTCGTTGGTTGAAATAACTCACACGCAATAAGTATTAGAGATTGCCGGCGTAGACCGAGTACCTCCTAAGTAGGTATCGTGGATTGACTAGCACGTTCCTAAGGATTGATCAGACTATGTCCAAACTATCACTTCACTAATAGTCATTCATGTTAATTTACGATGACATGCAATTAGGTGATCATGCTAAAAACCTGTAAATTAGATCTGTCGATCAACATAGCTGATGCAAAACAACAGAATTAGGGTTTACTAGGTATCCCGCGGTTACGGTAAAGACCGCGATCGCTGGGAGAACGCAACCGTTAATTATGTGTTTAATATTAACGAATCGAATAACAAAGATTAAGGTTCATTTAATTAATTCATAGTTGATTAGATGCAAGAATAGTCTAGATCTACCACAAGAACAAGATCAAATCTAAGTTATGAAATTAAACATCGGAGCAGGACATTACCATGGTGCAAATCACGCTCTCACCCCTTAATTCGCTTCCACACCACCAATTGGATTGATCCGCGAAGAACGTAAACCAAGCACAATTCAATAATGAAAGGTTCATGATTTATATGCAAGGAAGAAAAGACTTTAATCTCCAAAAGACTACATTGTATCTAATTTATGAATAGATCTATGAATGAATGATAGAATTGATTGATTGAATTGATGATTATAATTTTATGACCTTATTGGCCTTATATAGGTGTATAAACCGTCCTAAGGTAAACTCTAATCCTTGGAGGACAAGAAAACTCATTTCTGGCAACTTCCGGAGCTCTCTGGACGACGGTCAGCTGCGGACGATGAGGGCTCTCGCGGTGCCGCCCACACTTTGGTATTTTGACCATAACATGAGCTACGTAACTCCGATTTGTATGATTCAAAGTGTGTTGGAATCCTCGCTCAAGACCTATAACTTTGCACTAGAAGTGCAAGCCCAATTCATCATTTAAGTCATCAAAAACAGCATTGAAAGATCACCAATCGATTCGGGTCCAATATCGCTCAAACACTTCCACTTTCACTCCGTTCACTTCTTTATCAATTAACTCTCATATCGGCCGAATGATGCTCCTTACACTCATTCATCTCATCAATAAAACCATAGCACACATAGTAGCTTCTATTTATGAAAAATAACGCATAAAATACACAGTTAATACGCATAATATCAATTTAGTCACCCCCGGACGTGGCTTAATGACATTTAGCTAATTAACCCATTATTTCATAAATAATACACCCATTGACAACACAAATCCGGGGTAAGTTGATGGTAAAATATGATACCAATTTGACCGTCATCAGTCCTACACAAAGCATCCTCATCACCCAAACGTCAGGTCAACCTACGGACAAGGAAGAAAGATGGGAAAAGTTGATGGAAAACCTTATGGATGTTGTCACTACACAAGCCGTCAATATGCAAACAATGATGACTTTTATAAGCACGGTGACAAAAATGTTATCACTTTGAGGACCTCAACGAGTGGCCATGATATGAGAATGAAAAACATTGAAGCATCCAGGCAGAATATGGGAGAACACCTTAGTAGAGAAGCGAAGCAAGCAAAGTGCTAGTAGACCACCGGGTGGACTACCGAGCAATACCGAGAGAAAACCAAAAGGGGTGAATGCCATCATTACACGAAGTGGATGAGTGTGTGGAAATAGAAAGTTTTATGTCAATCAAGTGGGAAATGAGGTTGAAAATGATTTGCATGACACGGATGAGGAAAGGGAGTTGAGTGAAGAAGAAGAAGAAGAAGAAATTGTTAATGGTTTCTTAAGAAATGATGGCTATGTTAAAGTTGAAAAAGAAGATGAGGAATGGGTGAAAGTCCCAAAACTTTTGAAAAATCTGAGGGCAAGTGACTTGAGGACCTTATTCAACGAACATGTTGGAAAAAAACCGTCAATGGGAAGACGGCGTATGCCGAGCCTTGTACGGCGCACGCCGAGAATGGGCGAAAAGTCTCTGGAATTCACACAAATAAAACGGCGTACGCCGAAAATATAGGTAAGGAAACAGAGAGTTTTATAGAGAAAGTGGCGCATGGCGGCAGCAACTCGGCCCACGCCGAAGTTTAGAACAAAGGTTCTAAGCACCTTTCAAAAAAATCGATGCATGGTGATGACACATGGCGCCCGCCAAATGCAAAAGTTCAAGGAAGCTTTATCATCTTCATCCAAAGACAAAGGTAAGGGAGGTATGACTTCTAATCCAAAAATTATTGATCTTGAGTTGTTACCCTACCCTGAGAGAGAAAATTAAGAAGATGAAGTTGGACAAAAAGTATGCACGTTTCCTTGACACATTCCGTCACTTGAATGTTAATATCCTTTTCATCGAAGCACTCACGAGCGTGCCTACATATGGTAAGTTCTTGAAGGACATTCTCATGAATAAAAAATGTCTAGAGGAGTATGAAAACATTTGTCTCAATGAGGTATATTCCGCTGTGTTACAACATAAGCTTCCACCTAACCATAAAGAGCGTCTTCAAGTTAACTGGAAGAGGCAATTTCTCGATCACTTCAATCTTTGCTTTGTCCACCTCAATACCTTTCTCAGAGATTCTATGTCCTAAAACAATGCCATCCGAAACCATCAAATGACACTTCTTCCAATTATGAACCAAGCTTGTATCTTCACAAAGTTGCAAACGTGTTCCAGATGAGAGAGACACTCATCAAAAGAATCCCCAAAGATGCTAAAATCATCCATGAAAATATCTAAAAACTTCTCCACCATATTGGAGAAAATTGCCATCATGCATCTTTGAAATGTCGCCCGAGCATTGCATACACCAAAAGGCATTATTTTGTACTGAAAGTCGTCTTTTCTCCGTCTTCTGCTGCAATGAATATTTGTAGATAGATTGAATAATCATTAAGAAAGCAATAGAACTTATGTCCACACAACCGCTCCAACATTTGGACAATATACGGAAGTGGATAATGATCTTTGTTTGTGTGGTTGTTCAATCGTAGAAAATCAATACACATGCGGTATCCTGCGACTTCCCTTGTTGGGATCAATTCATGCTTATCATTTTCCTTCACTATAAATCCATCTTTCTTTGGGACAACTTGAGTAGGACTCCCCATTCACTGTCCGCTTTCGGAAAGATAATACCCAATCTCCAACAATTTGATATCCTCTTTCTTGACAACCTCTTGCATGTTTGGATTCAGACAGCGTTGTGGTTGGGCGCATGGCTTTGCATCTTCATTTACAATGATCTTGTGAACACAAATCTCAGGACTGATTCCCCGAATATCTACCATGGTCCATTCAAATGCCTTTTTATGCCTTCTGAGCATCCTTAATAGCAAGTCTTCCTGCACATTGGTTAGTGACGAAGAAATAATAACATGAAGTAGATTATCATTCTCACTAAAAGTATATTTCAAGTTAGGATGGAGAGGTTTCAACTCAAGTTTCCTTGGTGGCCCCTCCACCAAAAGTTTCAATACCGGACCATTGAGTTCCAACTCTAAATACCGGTGCCATGGTTGCTTATTGAATGTATGACCGGCATCTCGGTGAAAGGTCACCTATTGAATTTCCTCATCATTATATTCACCGTCATAGATTGACAAGGCTAAACATTCCTCGACCTTATCTTCATAAACCTACAAGTTAGTATTTTCCACACAAACAAAAGACAACGTATCTATAAAAGAACATGAATCTTGTGAATTGTATGGATGTTTCATGGCTTTGAAGATATTAAACTTAACTTCATCCTCATTGACGCTCAAACTCAACTCTCCACTTTGGACATCGATAAAAGTTCTTCCGTGGCTAGGAATGTACGACCAAGAATAAGGGGGGTTGAATACCCTTCCTCCATATCCATAACCACAAAATCAACCAGGAAGTAGAACTTATCAACCTTAATTAACACATCTTCAACGACTCTCTTAGGGCGTTTAATAGACCTATCTGCAAGTTGAAGAGTCATCTCCATGTTCTTGAGCTTTCCTATTCCAAGTTTCATGAAGTCCTCATAAGACATAAGGTTTATGCTCGCACCAAGGTCACAAAGCACCCTCTTAAAAAAATCCCCCGATCTCACATGGAATCGTAAAACTCCCTCCGTTTGGTTTCAGACTGGACTGGATCCATTTGAGTAATGAGAGAGAAAATAAAATAAAATTATGTAAAGTAATGATTATAAGGTTGAAATGTTGTATTAAAGTTTGTGTTGATGAAGAAATGATTGGTGAAATGATTGGTGATAGAAATATTATATTGATAAAGTAATGGTTGAATAGTGTAGGTGGTGAATAAAATGAATTGATTAATATTATTTTATTTGTTGATGGTGAAATGATTGGTGAGAGAAATATTAAAATAATAGTAAATAAGATAGTGAGTGAATAAAATATTAAGTTGGATCCAAATGGATCCAGTCCAGTCCGAAACCAAACGGAGCCCGTTTCCTTGGGCATGCCAGTTTCTATAGATGTTTTAGTGCGGATTTTTCTCGCATTGCCAAGCCTCTAAGTCATTTGCTTGAGAAAGAGGTACCTTTTGTTTTTTATGGAAAATGTATGGAAGCTTTTGAAACACTGAAGAAGAAATTCATTAGCGCACATGTTCTATTGGCACCGGATTGGAGCTTACCTTTTGAGTTAATGTGTGATGCTAGTGATTTGGCGGTCGGGGCCGTGTTAGGCCAACGTCACGATAAAGTGCTTAAGGCAATCTGTTACGCATCTCACATATTGAACTCCACACAAATGAATTATGCGACAACCAAAAAGGAGTTATTGGCTATAGTATTCGCACTGGACAAATTCAGATCATATCTCATTGGGTCTAAGGTGATTGTGTACATCGATCATGCAGCAATGAAGTATTTGTTGAACAAGAAAGATGCAAAACCTAGACTTCTTTGGTGGATCCTTCTACTCCAAGAGTTCATCATTGAAATAAAGAACAAGAAGGGTAGCGAGAATGTCGTGGCGGATAATTTGAGTCGGTTTGATTTTCTTGAAGAAGAGGGAAAGTGAAGAGAAATTCAAGACAGTTTTCCAGATGAACAACTCATGATGGTTGATGCTCCCCCGACTATGCAACTTATTCATGCCGGTTTACACGAAGGAGAGAGCTCACTATGGTTTGCAAATATAGTCAATTATTTTTCATGTGAGTATGTTCCATCTGAGTGGACGTGGCAAATGAAGAAGAAATTCTTTCATGATTTGAAATTTTATTATTGGGAGAAACCGAACCTTTTTCAGAGGTGCTCGGATGGCATCATTCGGAGATGCATTCCCGATAATGAAATCTCAAGTATCCTCTCATTTTGCCATAGTCATGATGCTTCGAGGCCACCATGGAGGTGGAAGACCACGCATACAATGTATTACAATGTGGATTTTATTGGCCCACACTTTATAAAGACGCATATCGTTTTGCACGATCTTGTGTTGCATGCCAAAAGGGGAAATGTATCTAAGAGGTATGAGATGCCCTCCAACCCATATTGGAGTATGAATTATTCGATGAATGGGCATCGACTTCATGGGTCCATTCCTCATTCAATAGGTAATAAATTTATTTCAGTGATGGTTGATTATGTTTCTAAATGGGTTGAAGCCCAAGCTTACCCTACTAATGATGCTAAGGTTGTGTTGAAGTTCTTGAAAAGGAACATCTTCACTATATTTGGTACTCCAAGAGCCATCATTAGTGATCGGGGATCGCATTTTTGTAACCGACCATTTACCAAACTCCTCGAGAAGTATGGCGTGAAACACAAGATAGGCACACCGTATCACCCACAAACGAGTAGGCAGGTTGAAATGTCGAACCGAGAGGTGAAAAGAATCATTGAAAATACGGTTGACACCAATCGTAAGAATTGGTCGGTGAAGCTTGACGATGCTCTATGGGCTTACCGCACGGCTTTTAAAAACCTATAGGATGTTCACCATATCGGCTAGTCTTCGGCAAGTCTTGTAGTTTGCCTGTTGAATTGGAGCACCGAGCTTATTGGGCAATCAAGTTTCTTAACTTTGACCCCGAGCTTATTGGTGATCATAGGTTCCTCCAACTCATCGAGCTTGATGAGTTTCGCCTCGATGCATACGAGAACGGCAAAATTTACAAGGAATGAACCAAGTCATTTCATGACCGGAAGATCTTTGATCGAGAGTTCCATCTGAATGATAAAGTGCTCTTGTATAACTCACATTTGAGATTGTTTCTAGGCAAGCTTAGATCTAGGTGGACAGGCCCGTTTGTTGTCACAAAGACACATGCTTCGGGAGCCGTTGAGTTAAGTGACGGGAAAACCACATTTGTAGCAAACGGTCATCGACTTAAGAAGTTCATCACAGAAGAGGGTGTGCCTCATGAGGAAGAGGTGATATTCCTCGAATACCCCCCCCCCGCGTGTAAAAACAAAAGTTTGCCGTGTAAACGGCGTGCCGGGAGGAAATCGGCGTGTGCCGAAGTGTCAGTTTTTGGATTTTAATCGGTTTTTTTCTCTCTCCTCTCATAACTCCTCCCAATCGGCCTCTCTTCCCTTTTTTCACCATTTTCGTCCCCCTTCACCACCATAACCCTATTTTCACCCCTTCAAACCACCACATCCATCACTTTACATTTTCTTCTTTCTCTTTCTCTACTTTGTCTCCTCTTTTTCATTCTTTTAAGGAAGCATTGGTTGTTCAAGCAAGGAGGCACCATCTTTTCCGGCGGCTTAACCTTCTTTCCGGCGTTGCTCTTCTTTCCCGTTCCGGTGAATCAACTCAACAACAAGGTAAACGGTTTTCCCTTCATTTCTTTTATTTAAGAATTGTTCTTCATGTATAATATTTGAAACCGGAGGATGGGCTTGAATTTTGTTGGATTAAATTGTTGTTGTTGTTGACCACCACCTTAGCCATGGCCGATTCCTCACCCCGTCCCAACACTCGTAAGAGTGACTCTAGTAAGAAACATAAGACTAGTGCCCCAACCACAACCGTGTCTATCCAACAACCCCGTGCTCTTACCTCGACGGAAAGGGCTATAACTTTTTGTAAAACTGCTTCTGAGGCTGCCATTAGGCGTTATGACGAGTACTTTGGTAGTTGCTCTTTGCTTCTTGAGCGTGGTATCAAAATAAGTCTGTTAGCCCGAACATTCGTAGGATCATTGAGAGCCGTAAGTGGGAAAAGCTTGCAAAGGGCCGTACTAAGTTTGTCAATGCCACTGTAGAGGTCCCTCGGGGAAGAAGTGGCGGCCATTAACCTTCGACTACCGATGTCCCGTTTTCACGGATGCGATTAATGATTTCTATGGCATTCCGAGATTCCATATGAAACCACTTATGCCCACTTATGCCGTAGTTTGGAGCCTTGACCAAGAAGTGAATGTGCATAGAAAAGCTCTCGAAGCTTAATGGGCTTTCGACCCCACTGCCACTTGGGTGGAGAAACGGTTTAAGTTTGGTGCGACAGTCAAGGACGTTAGGGTTCTGAAGCATTTCATGAGCTACAATGTTTACCCCTCCCGTCATGTTTATGCTTTTAACTTTGACGAGGTTTGTCTTACGTATGCCATTTTAAAGGAGCTTCTTATGGATGTGGGACTGCTCATTTATAATAAGGCTTTTGACTTTGCTATTCGTCGGCGTAATGATGGCAATATGCCCTTCGCCAGTCTCATTTCAGGACTTTGTTCTCTAGCTCATGTTAAGACCCTTCATGGTGACAAGCTTGTACCACCTTCTAAGATTTGGATCGGTCCTAACATTTCGGAGCTTCCCGCTGTCCAGCCCGACCTCTCTTTTGCTGCATCTGATCCTTCCCAAGGTCTACCTCCTCTGAGTGCCCCTCTTCCTGATCAGTCTAGTTCCTCTTTTCTCGTCAGTTTCTCAGCCAAGACCTTGCTATCACAAATGAGGCTCGATTTTCTTAAGTCCGAGATGGCCTTCCGGGGTGGCAGGTGGCTCACGCCGCCAAAGATGACCCCAGGATTTGAGAGGACTCACGTCAGGGGCCGATAACTTAAGAATTGGGTGAGATGTCGGCATGATTTTCTCAGATCTCTTAACCGCCTGCTGGAGACATTTGTGATAATCTTGATTCTCGCTGACCTGAGCCCTACACACACTTCCTCTGCTGGTACCAACCATACCTATCCACACCCATCACCGGGACTATCCTCGATCCACCCATCATTCCATGTCTTACGGCATAAGTGCGTCTGGTTTTGTTTCTACAGGTATAGGTGATGCGGTTGTTTGTTTTCTCTGGAGCATTAAGCACACCCTTTTCCGCGTCTTCGCTTAGTGCAGGAATGAGCAGCTTGGGTTTAGACGGTTCTGTGATTATGTCCACTGTTGGTGCTGGTTATGGTCTTGAGACTCGGCCTACCGCTTTATCTTTGGAGCCTATTTAGATGTTGAGCAATCCTCGTGTAGCGAGTTTCAAGGAGTTGGTATGTTACACCCATGCGTTTTACCCTATGAGTCCAGTTGGCACCGATGATGTGGAGTTTGTGTTGGATCGATAATAGCCCAAATACACTCTAGAGGGGGGGGGGTGAATAGAGTGTGTTTTTAAAACTCTTTTAAAAAACACAAGTACTAGTAAAATAACTGCGGAAGCTAACTTATTCGAATATTCGCTTGTGTTATATAAACCTATGTGATCAAAGGGATTAATTTATGTGATCAAAACAATTTAGTCCAAGAGCACACAAAAGCTATTTATAACAAGCAAGCTGATTAGCTATAAACACGATAGTGTTGAAATAGTGTACAGATAGATACAGTTGAAGATATAATAAGACAGCAGACCAATAAAATACTTGAGTTAAAATTATTCAAACAAAAGATTGGAAATCAACTAGAACTAATACAGACGGTTAGAAAATGTTGCCAAAAGTTTGATCAACAAATGTTGCAACGAGATGGCAAAAATACTATACAAAATTACTTATATAAAGGATGAGCAAAGGCAAGAACAAGTATGCTGATGATGATTTATTAAACTGAGAATATATTAATAGGAACAAAGCAGCACTACTAAATAGCTTATATTTGAATTTAGATCAAAAACAAATCAGCAACGTTCAGTTCCAAAAATAGCAGGTACAACACTGGACAAAAACAGATGACAAACTTCAGTCTAAATACAGGTGAACTGTTCGACTATAAAGGTTCAAATGGAAAGCAGACACGTCAGATTATCTTTGCTAATGCAATCAAGACTGAGTGCACAAGTTCTGGTCAAAATCAAACAACAAAACAGAGGCAATTGAGGCTCAACTACAATTTAGCTTACACAACCAGAAGGAGATAACTTGTAAGCACAAATACAATACCACTGATTCAAAAGGAGTTCAGGCTTACAGAGAAATAGAAAACGGCTAGGTTCGAGTCCAGAGATTATATGAATGATATAACAAATTAATAGCAGGTCTCAGAGACTAGGAATGCACAGACAGAAACTGATCAGTCTAAAGCTGAAACTCTCAGCTGACTATCAGAAATGATAGTCAATTCCAAAGGATAAGACAATCAAGACTGATGATCAATCCTGAGAAAAAAGTGTCCAGCAGATCAGCACACTATACTGAATGCTTCAAATAAGCAGATGGTCAAGGAGGACTTATACTTGCTGATAGATAATAAAGCTGATGAAACCAAGCTGATATATGAGTGTGAAGCTGAACAGGTTTGCTAGGATGGACACATGAACTTTAAAAACTGATCCCTTTATGCAGCAGGTAATACACTTTGTATAACACTTCCAAAACGAGCGTCAGATCAGTAGATATAGCCTATTACAAGTACTAAAACAACAGATCAGACCAGTTACCAAAAAGATTAAGACACTGATATAGCAATGATAATGTGCAGCACAGGTGATGTACAGTAATATTAGTGCGTGCAAGTTTTGGCAGTCACAGCAAATAGTGCAAGGCACCCAAGAATGGTAGGCTAAGTGGTTCAATAGAACAAATTATGTGCACAAAAGTTTCAGCAAAACAATTATGTGGAAAATACTGAGATCAATGCGTGCAAGGTAGTCTAAAAATATCAGTTTACAGTTTAATCAATTACACACACAGCCAAGTTCAATGGTCACAAAAGTGACAAGTGAATTTCAGCCCTTAAACTCAATAAGTTCGAGTCCGTACTGAAATTCAATGCAAGGTAACAGATAAAGGGATACACACAAAATCATAGACCACACTAGGACTTAGTGTCCCGTTGACTACAATCACCTATAGCCAAGAAATTACCCACAAGTCAAGCTGACAAGGTTCCTTTGGCACGTCAAACCAAAGACCTTTTGTGGTCACTTTCTGGCACGGATTCAATCAATAGACACTAATCAATGTGTGTCAATGAAAGACACAGTCAACAACACACAACAATCAAGAAAACAGTTCTTCAAGTACACAACTAAACTAGAAAACTGTAAAACAAAGTAGTCACTTACTGATCAATAGGAGAGACTACAATCCAAGGATTTGTATCTCCTCCAGATTTTGACTCAGTAACAACCTACTACAACTGACCACAGCAAAAACAAGAACAAACTTTTTAAGTTGAAAATGTGGGATTGCTTGTGTTTCGACTGGGTGGCAATCCAGTGTGATATGACTGGATATTTATAGCCCTCAAGTATGATTTCAGAATCGAATCAATTTAATAAAAGAAAACGATATTAACAAAAGGGCTAACGGTTACTTCCCTGAAATTAGAGATTTGGAGCTTTGAATGCTCAAAATAGCGGGAAGTTCTTCTACAGTGAGTCCATTTGAGGAGTATCACACGTGGATGATTCTTGACCACACAAATGGAAACTGTGTGGTCCAAAATCATCCACGTGTGTCTACGGTGCAAATGGAGTGACTAAAGAAGAATTACCAAAATAGCAGCACAACGGTAAAGATGATAGATAAGATGATAGATTTACAGGACTGGACCGTCCATAACCAACTTTGACACAAACTCAAGCAGCTATAATGTTCAAATCAGTGTAAGCAAGAATGATATTAACTTAACAAAAACGTGACAGAAACTTCCCTGAAAATCAGGCTGAGAATCGAGCAATAAAGCATCGATTTTGGTCATGGAAACGCCAAGCCACCACAGTTCAAGGGTTGCGAATCCTCAGCAAAGAAGGCGTCGATCTTGCCCTCCAGAATCACGATTGAAACGGTTGCATCAGCTAGATATGGAAAGTGAAACCACGGAACCTTCACGAATTAGTCAAATTCGTGTTGCTAAAGAACTTTCCATTTCAACATTTGATTCGAAAATCAGTTCAGCGATTCGAAATAGAAACCTTCACGAATGAGGGCTTCGTGTTGTTGCTTTCGAACATTCCATACGAAGAACGATTTGATTTTCCATCAAGAGATTAATTTCAGAACTGTATTGATTAAAGTAAAGAGAAGAATCAGGGAAATCAAAGGAGTTAATCCGAAAGCGGGTTTCAAGGGAGCAATTGAAGAGAGCCGTTTCGATTAATGAGAAGAAGAGGGAAAGACGAAGCAGCCGATTCTGTAAGGTTCTGTTTGGTCGAAGGAAACGAAAGGAAAATAAAAGAAATTTGATGGAGGGATTTATGTAGTGTTTGGTATTGTGTGTTGGAAAACAAAAGGAAGGGAAAAGATAGAAACCAGTGGAAATGATACAATGTAATTAATTAAAAAAATAATGAGACTTTGATTTTTTTTATTTTTTTTTGTCAATCCAAGACTTTGAAATCACTCATTTCCCCTCGTTTCTCTTCATTCACAGTCTTTTCTTTTCTTTTCCATTTGTTTCATTCAAACCAAACATAGCCTAAATGAATTAAAGTATGGATATTTGTTTATAAGGACTATTTTGAACACTTAATAGGCATTTAGGACATACTTAAATATTATTTGTTTATAAGGAAACATTTTGTCTAACTTACCTAAATTACCCTTTTGTACTCTTCTTCGTCAATTTCCTTGGAGCTTCAATGGCGGATTCTTGCCGCTAGGCTTGGAGGACTGCTGCCAATCTTATCCCCATCCTAATCTGCTACCGATCTCAAATATCTAGTTCAAAATATAATCAATCGAACTATTAGCAATTGATTTCTCTATTTCTCTGATTGTATTTCTTCAGACCTCTATCGGCGTTCACCTCCAATTCTCCGACCTCGTTTTGCATCTTTTTCATCCTTCATAGTTCGAATCGAGATCTGCGTCTTCATCGTCCTTCAAAGTTCGCTTCTTCATTCTGCTTCAGGTTTGCTATTATGGACATTGGACAGCATTATCACTATTTTGCCTACAACCACGATCACGAGCGGTGGATGATGTATGATGACAAAACTGTGAAGGTACATGCCTATGTCTGTCTCTCTGTTTGTATACACTCTGTTTTAATAATTTCTTAATTTGCTAACATAATTAGAATCAATAAATGATGTTTAGGTAATTAGGAGCTGGGATGATGTTCTTGACATGTGCATTAGAGGACACTTGCAACCCCAAGTCATTTTCTTTGAAGCTGTAACCTTTTAAATACCTGAAGCTTTACAACGAGCCTTGTTCGTATGATTGCCCGGAATTTCTATCATGTAATGTATAGTTTTCTTCCAAGAGGCTTCGTTCAAACTGTCGCTTTTACGAAGCTGTTATTAGAAGTTCAAGCTGCTTCCAAGAATTTTGTTGGTCAGATGCAGGAGAGATTTAGATGTTGATATATATAGGAAATGTTCAATTTGGATACAAGTCACATCACAAAAGAACTTTAGCTGAATGTGATGCTTTAGCTGAAAAAATATGTATTCATCTTCTTGTTGTAGTATTTTTCTTCCTTGAGATGATATATATTTGGAGGATTAATTTAAAGTATTGATATTGAATAATAAATTTTCGCAAAGTAAATATTTCATGAAATCCTTGGCTTTTGATTAATGTTGATGGCTAGTTTTGTTCTTTAATTTATTATTAATAATATATACATATATTAAGAAGCAGGAACACTATAAGTCTGAAACAAGTAAGCCACAATCCTCTTTTAATTGTTCAATTTTTTTGTCTGGTGCTGTGGTGCCCCTTTCATTTGCAGATCAGGTTTTTTGAGAGGTGGTTATGGTGCCTCCTAAGTAGATCATGGTGGCTTTGATGGTTGTATGCTGTAGTGGTTGCCTTAGTTCTTTAAAAGCAGTGTTAGTTGTTTTAAATTGTGGCTGGGGATATATGGCATAGCTTCTACAAAGGTGCATTTCTATGTCTCATGGTTCTAATTTGGCCATTTCAAGGCAATTCTTTGCTGGTCTTGGGGAGAGAACAACAATGCTTTTGATATCATGTGCCCTTTTCTTTTGGGTGCACTCTTCATTTATTAAAGAGTGCAATCAGGTGCTCTCTATGGTTACTATTATTCCTATTTTTTCCATTGGTTATTATGGAAACATTTTCAGTTTTGGGTGCTCTCTACGTGTGGAGGAAGAGCACAAGCTCATCATCTCGGTCTTCCCAAAATTGAAGTCATTGGGTACATTGGATTTGTTGTAGTATAAAGGCTAAGGATCCATCAAGTTGCGTAATAGCATGAATGGCATAAACACTGTTGCAATCTATTTTGCTAGTTTTCTTTTCAATTGTCTATGATTAGGAGTTGCATCTCCTCAGCTTTATTTTTAGTTTTGAACTTTTTGTTTATTTTTATTTTTTTGCTAATTCCAATATACGGAGGCCCACGCTTTTTCCCTAGCATCCTGTTTTCCCCACATCGGGTTTTCCCTAGCACCCGGTTTTCAATTTTTTTTCCTCTGGACGTGATTTTTTTAACGCTAAAGAGACACCGCGGTGTCTTTGTATCGCGTGTCACTTATCACGCGTTGTCTCTGATCGCGGTGTCTCTGATCGGGGTGTCTCTGCGTGACGGGGGTGGTCGGCCGCATCGCGGTGTCACTTCATCGCGCGTGTCTCAGATCATCGCGGTGTCTCGTGATCGTCGATGTGTCTCTGCATCGCGGTGTCACTTCATCGCGGTGTCTCTGCATCGTCGATGTGTCTCTGCATCGCGGTGTCACTTCATTGCGGTGTCTCTGCATCGCGGTGTCTCTGCATCGAGGGTGGTCACTACATCACGGTGTCTTTGCATCACGGTGTCTCTACATCTAGGGTGGTCACTGCATCGCGGTGTCTATGCATCTAGGGTGGTCACTGCATCATGGTGTCACTTCAGATGTCTCTGCAATACGGTGTCTCTGCAATGCGGTGTCTCTGCAATGCGGTGTCACTTCATTACCGTGTCTCTGCATCGCGGTGTCACTTCATCAGCGTGTCTCTGCGATCGGGGTGGTCATCGATCGTGGTGTCTCTGCATCGGGGTGGCCACTGCATCACGGTGGTCAATAGATAGATGGTCAATGCATCACGGTGTCACTTCAACGAGGTGTGTCTGTATCGGGGGTGGTCACTACATCACGGTGCCACTACATCGCCGTGTCTCTTCATCTCGGTGTCATTTCATCGCGGTGTCTCTGCAATACAGTGGCATTTCATTACGGTGGTCAATCCATCGCGGTGTCTCTACATTACGGTGTCACTTCATCGCGGTGTCTCTACATCGAGGTGGTCAATGCATCGCAGTGGTCAATGCATCGGGGGTGGTCACTGCATCGCAGTGTCACTTCATCGAAGTGTCTCTGCATCGCGGCATCTCTGCATCGCGGTGTCACTTCATCGAAGTGTCTCTGCATCACGGCGTCTCTTCATCACGACGTCTCTTCATTGCGGTGTCACTTGATCGTGGTGTCTCTACATCGCGGTGGCCAATAGATTTAGGGTGGTCAATGCATCACGATGGTCACTGCATTTGAGGTGTCTCTGTATCACGGCGTCTCTACAGGCGTCTCTATATCGGGGGTGGTCACTGCATCGCGGTGTCTCTGCATCGGGGTGGTCACTGGACGGTGTCTCTGCATCTGGGTGGTCACTGCTTCGCGGTGTCTCTGCATCGGGGGTGGTCACTGCATCGCGGTGTCTCTGTATCGGGGGTGGCCACTGCATCGTGGTAGTCAATGGATCTGGGGTGGTCAATGTATCGTGGTGTCACTGCATCGTGGTGGTCAATGCATCTGGGTAGTTAATGGACCTGGGGTGGTCAATGCATCGCGGTGTCACTTCATCGAGGTGTATCTACATCGTGGTGTCTCTGCATCGAGGGTGGTCACTGCATCGCGATGTCTCTGCATCGGGGGTGGTCACTACATCGTGGTTGTCAATGCATTGCGGTGTCACTTCATCGAAGTGTCTCTGCATCGCGGCGTCTCTGCATCTCGGTGTCTCTGCATCGCCGTGTCACTTCATCGAAATGTCTCTTAATCTCGGTGTCACTTCATCGTGGTGTCTCTGCAATACGGTGTCATTTCATCATGGTGGTCAGTGTATCACAGTGCCTCTGCATCGCGGTGGTCAATGCGGTGTCTCTGCATCGCGGTGTCACTTCATCGCGATGTCTCTGTATCACGGTGTCTTTGCATCGTCAAATGTCATAATATCGCGATGTCTCTGCAATACGGTGTCACTTGATCGCGTTGTCTTTGCGGTGTCTCTGCATCGAGGTGGTCGTTGCATCGGGGTGGTCAATGCAATGGTCACCGGAAAAAAAAACTTTTTTTATAGCATCCTGAAAAGAAAAAAAAACAACAACAACAATAACAGTTTCGGCTCCATATTTTTCCTTTTATTTCTTCCCAAATCAGCGCAACTTCACGACCATTGCAATGCAGCAGTTTTTTTTTTTTTTTTTTTTTTTTTTCTTCATTAAGGGTATTTGAGTTTATGTATCTAATTTGTGTCCTTATAACCAAATAAGATTCCTTAGTGTCCTATTTGCCTAATTAAGTCTATTTTGTGTCATTTTGGACCCTTACCCCATTAAAGTAAGAGAGACTTCGGCTGAGGGTTTTATTTGTTAGATTTAGTGAAGGAAAAGATAAGCAAATATATGGAGAATTGATTTAACATAATTATTTAATTAATTGAAATATGTATACAATTAATAATTTATATTCCAATTATCAAATAATTTAGATTTAATTAATTACTTATTTCCTGCAAAACAGAAACACAACAAGGATGCCATATGATGTAAGTCTATGACTTCATAGCAATGTTAGTGTGACATATAAAATAATATAATTAATAAAAGTCACACAAAAAAATATTAAATGGAAAACTTATAGCACTTTATATAAAAGCTTTAAATGAAGGGATTGTTATATTGAAAATTAATCAACTAAACATATCACAAAATACTCGACAGTTTGTTGATCCGATGCATGATGGGAGTGTTGTTGGCTCTGATTCTGCTTCCCCTCACCCCGATGTTTGAGTTATATCCTTGTCATTCACCAGAACTTGCTATGTTTGTTTTGATGGCCACCTGTGGCCTAGACTTTTTATCTATCTTTGTATTATTATGACTTTGTGTTGGGTATGCTACTTTGTGGTGTAGTGTGCTACATTTGGGACGCTGCTTACTACATTATCTAGTTGTGATAGTACTTCTGTTGATGCACTCTTGTGTGTGTGTCCAGTGGCTTGTTTTCATGAATTTCATTGTCGTTATCCCCATCATTGCTGCTGCATTATATGTGCTTAGCTCCTTGAGTAGTGATTTTGTATATTTTGGTGATGGCATGTATGCTTCTCGCTGTTGTTCTGTTTTCCTTTGTATTCAGCGTATAATGACTCTGTTTTGCACATCTAGCGTACGCCATGACCAGCCCGGTGTGCGCCGACAGACCTAACACTGCACACCTGCACACTGTCATTCGAGAATCTAGGGTTAAGCTTTTTCAGACCCAGCGCATGCCGGAAGACACGCGGCGCATGCCGGGGTAGCCTGTTGCCGGAAATTCAACGTATTTTCACCCTTTTATAACTCTTTTCTTTTTTCTTCCATATCTTTCATAATTTCTTCTACCCTAGCCTCCACCTAAATTTTCTGCCCTCTCTTCTCTTCTTTTGCTCCACTACCACATTTCACCATGTCTTCACCATCTTCCCCTTTCCTTTTCTCCTCCATCACCTCACTTCCCTTACTCTTCCTCTCCCGAATCCAATCTCCCTCGCAATCCGCCATGCATCATTGACTATGGATCTGAAATTGCTCGCTACCTTGAGAACTACCTTCATTCACCAATTTTGTTTGAAAATGGCTTGAATACCCAAAAGATTGCGGACTACGCCGAGTACCGTATCGAGTGTGGAGGTTGGAAGAGGTTTGTTCGAGCTCTTCGTGGCCGCATAAATGTTACCTTGGTGCATGAGCTTTCGCTATTTTATCCGAGACTCCATCTGTGGAAGCCACCCATTCTGTCTCGCTGCGGAGGATTATTGTTCAATTTACTCATTCCACCATCAATGCTTCATTTTCCTTTCCACAAGTCTAGATTCCACCCCACTGCCACTATGAGGATGATTGGAACCTTGATTTTATGAGCAATATGATTATCAAGCTCACCGAGTCTACTCATGCCCTCCTCCCCAATGAGTGGAGGCTCGATCAAGACTTCACGGCGGCTGATTTATCCACTGATAATAGGGCTTGGAAGCATTTTATCAACTCTCGTGTTTTTCCCACCGAGGGCTTTGCCAAGATCATAGACGTTGAGATGCTACTTCTGTATGCCATTCGGGTTGGGGCAATTGTTGATTGGGGCATTCTTATCCATCGTGCTGCAATCCGGTTTGCCAAGTCAAGACGCAACTTTCGTAAGCCTCTTCCCTTTGCTTTGTGGATCTCCCATCTTTGCTCTCGTGTGGCTGACGATCCATCCCTTCCCTGTGATGAAGTCTTCCCGAGCCGGGATTTCCGTACCATTTTGCTGCCTTATGACGGGTCTGGTGGCTCTTCTTCCTCCGAGGCGGATGAGTCCGATGATGAGTAGTTTTTCTTTGGCTGTGCTTTGCCTATTTTCTCTATGCTAGTGTTGGTCTGTAATAATAATAACTGTTGCGAACTTTGTTCCTTGTTCTTTCCTTTTGTGGCTTGGTAGTACTTTTGTTTTCTTCAGACTTGGGATTTGCTATTGTGCTTGTGGTTTCTTTGGCTATTTTGATTTCATTGCATCTATGCTACGCTCCTTATTTCGTGATGTTTAGATTTCATTTACCCATGCATACAATTTGCACCGGCTTTGGTTGGCTTACGCCGATATCCTTTTCCAAGGTAGTCGGCGTACACCATCCTCAGTCGGCGCATGCCATTTTGCCCTACCATGTCTGTGCCTAGATACAGTTTATAATCGACGTACGCATGTTGGATTTGGTGCACGCCGTTTACTCACTACATCCCTCTGTTTGGCACTCAAACACTGGTGGTGTACGCCGTCTCCTTCCGGTGTGCACCGACCACGTTTTTGCACCATAATTGTCATGGTATTGCTTATTTTGATTCTATTTTGTTTCCCTAACCACATTTTCATCCCTCACTTCTCATTGAGGACAATGCGAGTTCGTAAGTGGGAGTGGAGACGTAGTTAGTCCAACAATGGGTAATTGAACTAAAAACTAGAGAAGCACTTACTTTTGATAATTTTCGAGCATGTCAAGCTTGATTAAGCACCTTTTGACACAATGTAAGGTTTTGTGATTAATAGAGTGAACACTTTAATGAAATGAGCAACCTTGAAGAATTATAGCCACATTTTAACTTGTGAATCTTTGATAGTAGTGTGAATCACTGAGTACATATATTTCGATCTTTTGTTAACATGCAATCAATCACGCAATTGTATGATCAGCATTTTCTAAGTGTCCAATCTCACTGGCAGTGTACCGGGTCAACTGTAGCCTAGAATTGGTGAGTCAAGGTCGTATCCCACGAGGAATCCGGTCGAGTACCAAAGTCGGTCTGCATACTAGTTCAGTCAACACAATAATTGAACGTGGTGATTTGTCGATCACCGGTTCTAACAACTAAATAAACATAAGAGAAAAGATTTTAAACTACGAAAAACAAGATAGCCGAGCTATGATCCAACCAACTACTCTCTAACCCTAACTCGTTTCGGAAGTGTTTCGACAAACTCTAATGTTCTCGACATCGTTGAAGGGTGTCGTCTCTGTTTCGAAAATAGACATTAATTTAATAATCTACCCTCTTATGCTAGTTCAATAAATCGCCTCGTTATCACTCAAAGTGGTGTCGTTTCCTAATTCGAGTATAGACATTAATTCAATAATCTACCCTCGTATATGTCAGTTCAACAAATTACCGACCGGATTTAATCGAGCCGACATCGCTCTACGATCTATGAGACGCTCATTAACAATGATATAAACCACACACACTAAACCGAATCGAACAACTCGGTCGGTTTTTCTGAGGTGATCCTAGAACCCTTTTCCCGTATCCTCTCGCAAAATACATATGTAAAGAAGACACGTGAAATACGATTATCGAGTAATTAATTCGACAAAAGTCATTTAGAATAATTTCTAGAACGATAACAACACTGAGAATCGATCTAACAATCATAACATCAAAACACTTCAATCAACGAGCTAAGGATTCGATTTCGAAGGCTATCACATATCTCGACTATCGGGCTATTAGCTACTCATTCTAACAACAAAAACAACAAGAAATCAACAATAAAAATAACATAAACAAGATTAAAAGCAAGAACAAGAAAGGAAAACGAATTACCAAATATATTATAGGCCGTAAAAAATCGATCCAACGAACGAAAACCCGTAAATAACGCATCAAGCTATCTTCGAGAATCAACGGATTACAACAATCTAAGCCTAATCTAAGCTAAACTATGTACATAATTGATCTAAGCTAAGAAAAACGATGAAAAACGAGTTGGGAAGAAGGTGGTGTGGATCTGTTGAGTATTTTGAATTGATGTATTTCAAAATATATTTATTTTGGGATATATCTCATATTACTCTATAATTAAGTATGTCATTAAATGTGTTTTATCTTAAGTGACATGTGTTTGAAAATCATCTAAGTCACATTTAAGTTGAATCTCTATATTATGATATTGTACTTGATCAATTACCTTTGTATGTCACATGAAATCTTAATTTTTATTTTCAACATGTGACATAAGTGTCTAGCATATATGGTATTATATTATTGTTTTATCTATATCTTATGTGTGTCACATTATAAGTTTAACTTAATAAGTGTGTCAAATGATTTTGATCATGACATCATTTTATTAATATTGTTATGTGACATATGATATTAGATATCCTTTATATTCCTATATACCTTTATCTTATGACAATAAATTTTATAAGTGTCATTATGCTTGTATGGGTCGGCCAGTCTAGTCCATTAAATATTTTTTTTTCCAGTCTTTTATCCCCAAGCCTTTATCTGTAACTTATTATTTTACCCATCTTTTTCCCTGTTGGACCAGACTTCATTTTTCCTAATCCAATCTCTACAACCGGTCCTTTAGCCCAGTTTTCCACTACCCTAATATATATAAAATATATCAAACCCTTTTAATCCTATTTATTTATTTATCAAATCCCTATTTCTATCAATAAACCTGCCGCCCCTAGAAAGCTCTAGGAAACAGCCTCCTTCACTCCACTTCCTAGAAAATCTCTATATCCCTTTAATGCTTATCAGTAAATCCTCCACCCTCCACCGTCCTTTTTCCTCTCCCCCAAAACGTCCCTTTCTATCTTCTCTTCTAATTGAAGAAAAACCTTCTCCCTCTTTCTCCTTTCCAGAAAAAGCTCCGACCTTTGTCATGAAACAAATCTGAAAGACTCTATGGACTGTTCTCTGCAAGTCCTGGACTTATGCTCAGTGATTTGTTTGGCGTTTTCAAGCTCATGGCCCGTGAAGGTGGAGAAATCGGTCATCTGATGAAGCTCTGACAATGCTGAGACGTTTTTCTAAGGCCGATGATGTCGGATCAATATCAATCGAAATATTCAACCCGTAAATCTGCTATTCCAGGGAAGTCTTTCTTCAACTTTTTCATTTTTGTTGCTATCTGAGTCAAAGTTTTTGTGAAGTGATAAGTGCATGCTCAGATCTAGCCTTTTGCAGTGATAAAACAGCCTAATTTCTCTGTTAAACGTTTATACTCCTTCAGTGTGATTAAATGGCTGATTAATCTCGAAAAACTAGTATTAATGTGATAAATGTTTGTCTCAGTGAAATAATGAATCAAAGATGATCTTTTTGTTTAAATTTTCGAGTCCTATTTCGATCTATATCCAAATCTTTTTGTCAGCATAATATTTAAATGATTAGATCTAAATTATCCGTTCTTGATATTCTATATAAGATCCCGTGTGTGATTAAAATGACTATCTCGAATTGCATGCTAAAGAGTCTATTTTGTATCTTCTCAAGGGTAAACAGTATTATGCAAAATATGATTAAATTCTTTCTCTCGAGCTTAGTATCTGTCTTTTGGTCAAATTTTGCTTTATCCGAAAATATTGAGTTATAGTCATATATATATATATATATATATATATATATCAGTGATGCTTTTCTCTTCTGCGTGGATGATGAGAAATATATATGTGCACCTTCTACTTGAGGTCTCTAGTGCAATATGTGGCATATATTATCTTAGATTAAATAATCTCTAATATGTGTTGGGTCTATTATAATATTGCTCGATTTTTTTGTTGATCTCTTGACTTAGAATATTTATTTCGTATATATGTATATGACTGCCATATAGTATATATACAATATATATTTTCTTATGTGCTTTCATCCAGAATAATAAGGTGCATGTTTTAGACTTCTTAAATTGAATTTTGACTATATACATTAGTGCGGGTATTTTGCATATTTTGTGATAAATTTATACACAAAATCTATATCTTGAGTGCCTTTTTTTTGTTAGTCATACACATATATTTATATATGTATGTGCCGTGTATGTGTATATATATATATATATATATATATATATATATATATGTGTGTATGTGTATGTGTGTGTGTATAATATATATTTTCCAGTTGTCTTGTATTGATATATGTGTGTCCTCTCTCCCATGTGACTCTTGCTTTTACCCAAGTCTAAAATCTTGATATTGTAACCGTTGGGTTGTCCTTTAAAACAGCTGTATTATTATATTTTGTCTTATCCCTTCCACAGATTTAATTTTGTGTGTTTAACTGTGCAGAACCTTTTTCTTTCTTGGGAACAACTCCTCTTTATAGACGTTGGACTCTGTTGCATTTGCAAAGCTGTACCTGCAAAAGCTAAGAGCCTTTGATTAATGCAAGGACTTCAAAACTGAACTACAAGATAAAAGTTGGACAGCTGGATTGCAAAAGAACTGGCCTCCTATTTAAACCCCAGCCATTTCAATCGACAAAGTAGAACAGCCTCTCCAAAGAAGACATCATTTATTCACTAAGTCTCTTCTCTATTTTTCTTAACACTTGTATTCTGAAATCAGTGTTTCATTTCTTGAGTGTTAGAAAAGTGAGGTGTGAGTGTGTTAGAGTGCAGCTCTAAATAAACCTTTAGTGAGTTGTGTTGTAGAGTTGGGAGTGTTCTCCACTTGTTATTGAGGAGCAATAACAAGGGCACAGCTGGTCCAAGCTGTGGTTCAGCAGTTCGGGTTCGGTCTTGCTGAGATACGGATTCAAGGAGCTGAATCCGGGTTACGAATTCACGGAGCTGAGTTCGTGGTCAAGAATCCAGGCAGTGATTCTTTGAAAGTACTCCTTTGGTGAGTGTGTTGAAATTTTCTCTCTTTTGTATTTTGTACAAGACTCAAGCTATATCTAGTGAAACCTTTGTGTGTGGGTGTGATCTTTTATAGATCACAAATATGTGCTTTAGGTAGTTTATTATTTTGATACACACCTTAGAATTGCATGTCTTAGGCTTAAACAAGATAAAAACTGAATCTGCAATTCTGTGTTATTGTTTGAACACTTAGAACCTGCATGTTGTAGGCTAATAACTTAAAATCTGAATTTGCAAGTTTTGCTATTCTGATTTTGGTTAAGTGTTCAACCTGTTTCTTCACTTGTATAAGTATCAGTTTATGCATATCACAGTTCTTATTATAACAAACTGAAATTGACCTTGAAACACTTCAACTGAAGTTAACTTATGTTCCTTTGGTTAATTGAAACTAGATCTTCCGCCTAGGTTCATTAACCGAACTAAGTTAAGTGTTTACTCCGATTTTCTCTGTTAAACCACTGTTTTGTATTAAACTGCATAACTGTTCTTAAAGTGGTTAGAAGAATTTTGAAAAAGTTATAATACTCTATTCACCCCCCCCTCTAGAGTATTTATTGCGCGTTCTCGATCCAACAGGATCTAGATCCAAAATGGAGGTATTTATAGTGTTTTATGAGTTCTGGACGCTAAGCGAGCGCCTGTCAGATTTTTTTCCCTTCACAAAACCTATCAGCATCTTTCTAAGCCAAAAACTGCATTTTTAGGCGGGCGCCTATGGTGACAGGCGGCCGCCTATGGTGACACACCCTCAGAAAAACAGCCATAACTTTGTCTGTAGACCTCCGATTTGAGTGATTCAAGATGCGCTGGAAAGCTCATTCAATTGTCTACAACTTTCATGAAGATGTTCATCCCAGAAAATGCTTCTATGGTGGATAAAAATGCAGATGAATGGAAGGTATAGTTGTAGTACCACCGCGTTTTGATCCGTTTGAACGTTTAAGCTTTGGGCACACGTTCCAATCCTCGTATCTCGCCTTCCGGACATCTCAAAAACCTAAGTCCTGTACAAAATCACAACAAATACCACACATAATCCTTACAGGACATTAGGGTGACCGAGAGTGTAGTAAATTACACCGAAAAAGACCGAGATTCCCGGACTTTACGTCTTAGGTCCCGAAATGATAACCAAGGTGTAAATACATCAAAATACAACCAAATGTCTCACAAAACATATAAAACGAGGTATAAACGGGGTATAATTACATAGAAAATGATAGCCATTTGACTCTCATCAACTACCCTCACTTAGCGCGCTTCTTCGCCTGAAAAAAAATGAAGCGATTCAAAAATAAAGATGGAGTCAACATTGCAATCATACATCTAGTCTATAAGAATTGAAATGGTAAAACACAAGTAAATGACACAAATGCATAAGATTTAAGTTCTACCTTGTATCGAGAAAAGAACGTGTGTGTGTGTGTGTGTATAGCTTTTTCAACATTTATCACCAATGACCGGTTTAGATTATAGACGTATAATGTACCGAGGCTACACCATAGGCTTATACGTCGTAAACATCTCCACTAATCAAGGTCAATCAAAGTCTAGTAGGTCGGTAGGACTTGATAGGTTGTAATGTTAAGCTAGGGTCGGGGCTAACGAGAGGGATATTTACGATAAAATAGAAAGTAGAAAGTGCAAGTGAGCTTTACCAAACATCGAACACTAAAACCGAAGCTCTTCCTTCAGAGCGACGGAAGACTCAACTCCTTATAAGGATGCTCGCTTTGAATAGTACAAACCACCAACCGAGTTTCAACCTATAATTCATCCAACCTTTCACTTCTCCTCATCATTCCACAAGTTTTGGAGACATACGTCATATCCAGTGTCTAGTTCATACCTAAGCTCGTCAACCATGAACAAACCGCCTGAGAACACAACAACATCTCCTTCTCCATACTAGATTAGAATAAGTACCCTTCACCAACATCAACACAACAAAAATCAAACCCCAAAAAAATTGGCATTCCAAGAACTCTTATATATATACAACTTTTTTTTCTTTTTTTCTTTTTCTGTTTTCTTTTCTTCTCTTTTTTTTTCTCTTTTTTTTTTCAAAACCACAAAAACGATCAAAGGCCGAAAAGACATAACATTCCACCTCCTCCGGGATATACTCATTTTTACCGACACCACTCGAAAGATACGCCACTCCACCACCCCACACCATATCAGAAAATGTGAAAACAATAAGCTCAATCTTGCAAGGTGGTCAAGGAAATGTAGACCGTAATAAAAGTTAAGGGCATTGGTAATTATGAGTTAGTGGCACAAAAGGTTAGTTCGGGTGGCGGTCTAACCACCCTACAAAGGCTTAGAGGGGGAACTGAGGATATACATATAAGGGATGGCATTTGGCTCTGATCGGGTCAAAGAAATGCCATAACCGTCATCCCGTACATAACAACGACGACCTTTCTATTTCGCCTCGAAGTTACTAATATAAGTTTTAGGTAACCGGGTCATTAATAGCTACCATAATCGTTCACTAGTCAAGGTGATTCATGAAGTCGAAGCTAACGTGATAAAGCTATTCCATTCTCAATACAAGATCCCAAAATGAAATGCATTCGTACAATCACTAGATTTTTAATCAAAGCAATACTATAGGCTCAATGTATCATCAACAATGTCAAAGCCATCAAAATTTCTAAAAACCGACTCATTTAGACCAAAGGGATAGCAATCTCTAAGTATAACTCGTTTGACATGAAAATGAAACATTGAAGCTAAACCAACCACCCCTACTTTAAAACCAAACACGAATGATAAGGGCAGAAAACTTAGCTTACAACCGGAAAAATGCACGAGTACGATCACGTGGCATCCATAAAAGTCCTCCCAGGGTACCTGTGCTAATATCAACAAGCAACACAACACATATGAGATACACAGGTATGGAGATATTGAAATGAAACCAGACGGATCACCACAACTCATCAAAACCAAAAACACCACACTAGAACCCTCCCAAAACAAACTTCTTCGGGTTATATAACAACAAAACTTGCCCGAAGTATCATAATACAAACTAAAGAAACACAGTGAAACACGAGAGGAAAGGAAAAGCAATAAAAACACATTCTGAGTTTATAGTCCTTAGCTTGACTTTCTACCCCCAAACATGTCAAGGATAGATATACCATAGGAGAGAAAACCGTTGCATCTCCCTACAAAAATCGTAAGAATTGAGCACCCCTTGAAAGTGACATACATAAAACATGGGGCTCAATCCCCACCACCAAGATTGGTTCGATGAGTCCATTGTACAGAACAACGAACTCACTTTCCCGAACTAAAACATATCCCAACTAACAACGACTCTAACACCAAGTATGCACATTTAGGCTCAACATCAACAACAAACTCAATAGGGTGCACCCCCGAAGATATAACAATAGGACTAAATGAAGATGGAACAGGTGACTCAATAGATAAAAGAGTCATACCATCCTCGTAGTGTTCCTCCGGGGTGATTTCAATCATACTTTCTTGCTCTCTCCTCTCAGCCTCCTTCCTCTCGATCAGTTGATCTAGTAGAATTTCTATTCTCCGTAAAGAAGCTAGATTTTCCTCATGGATCGTTTCCTCCATGTAAGTCTCTGATTCTTGAGGCGGAGGTGGAAGAGTGTCGAGTTGTTGATCATAGTAACTTGGGGAATATCCGAAAGGGTAAGGATAGAAGCCGTAATTGTAGTATGGATTCATTATCTGCAAACAGGGAAATAACACGAACACAATCACGGTATCTAGTCACTACTACTACCGAAGTAAATGGTGTGACACTTCAACAAAAACAAATAAAAACAAACTATACATAAAAAAACAAATAAGAAAAACGACATAATCCTAAGAACTTAACTAACTTACAAGATATCAACCCGATTCCCCGGCAACAGCGCCGGAAAACTTGATCGGCCTTTTCTAAGTGTCCAATCTCACTGGCAGTGTACCGGGTCAACTGTAGCCTAGAATTGGTGAGTCAAGGTCGTATCCCACAGGGAATCTGGTCGAGTACCAAAGTCGGTCTCGTACCTAGTTCAGGTCAACACAATAATTGAACGTGGTGATTTGTCAGATCACCGGTTCTAACAACTAAATAAACATAAGAGAAAAGATTTTAAACTATGAAAAACAAGACAAACCGAGCTATGATCCAACCAACTACTCTCTAACCCTAACTCGTTTCGGAAGTGTTTCGACAAACTCTAATGTTCTCGGCATCGTTGAAGCGGTGTCGTCTCTGTTTCCGAAAATAGACATTAATTCAATAATCTTCCCTCTTATGTTAGGTTCAATACCGCCTCGTTGTCACTCAAAGGGTGTCGTTTCCTAATTCCGAGTATAGACATTAATTCAATAATCTACCCTCCTATGTCAGGTTCAACAGTCCGCTGACCGGATTTAACTGACCCGACACGGTCTACGATCTATGAGACGCTCATTAACAATGATATAAACCTCACACACGAAACCGAATCTGAACAACTCAGTAGGTTTTACAGGGTGATCCTAGAACCCCTTTTCTTGTATCCTCTCGTAAAATACATATGTAAAGAAGACACGTGAAATACGATTATCGAGTAATTAATTTGACAAAAGTCATTTAGAATAAGTTCTAGAACGATAACAACACCGAGAATCTAACAATCATAACATGAAAACACTTCAATCAACGAGCTAAGGATTCGATTTCGAAGGCTATCACATATCTCGACTATCGGGCTATTAGCTACTCAGTCAAACAACAAAAACAACAAGAAATCAACAATAAAAATAACATAAACAAGATTAAAAGCAAGAACAAGAAAGGAAAACGAATTACCAAATATATTATAGGCCGTCGAAAATCGATCCACCGAACGAAAACCCGTCAATAACGCATCAAGCTATCTTCGAGAATAAACAGATTACAACAATCTAAGCCTAATCTAAGCTAAACTATGTACATAATTGATCTAAGCTAAGAAAAACGATGAAAAACTGAAGAAAAACGAGTTGGGTAGAAGGTGGTGTGGATCTAGATCCAAAATGGGGGTATTTATAGTGTTTTATGAGTTCGACGCTAGCGAAGCTCAGACTTACAGCGGCAAACTGTCGATTTTTCCTTCACAAAACCTATCAGCATCTTTCTAAGCCAAAAACTGCATTTTTAGGCGGGCGCCTATGGTGACAGGCGGCCGCATATGGTGACACACCCTTAGAAAAACAGCCATAACTTTGTCTGTAGTCCTCTGATTTGTGTGATTCAAGATGCGCTGGAAAGCTCATTCAATTGGCTACAAATTTATTGAAGATGTGCAGCCCACAAAATTCCTCTAAGGTGGATCAAAATGCGGATCAATGGAAGGTATGGTCGTAGTACCACCGCGTTTTGATCCGTTTGAACGTTTAAGCTTCGGGCACACGTTCTAATCCTCGTATCTCGCCTTCCGGACATCTCAAAGACCAAATTCCTATACAAAATCACAACAAATACCACACATAATCCCTACAGGACACTAGGGTGACCGAGTATAGAAAATTACACCGAAAAAGACCAAGAATCCCGGACTTTACGTCCTAGGTCCCGAAATGATAACCAAGGTGTAAATACATCAAAATACAACCAAATATCTCAGAAAACATATGAAACGAGGTATAAACGGGGTATAATTACATAGAAAATGATAGCCAATTTGGCTCTCATCATTGTATAAGCATACTCTTACTTGAAACTAGAACTTAAGCTTGGTATTCTTTCAAGACGAAATAAAAAAGTGTTTGTAATCGGAGTAGGGATGACGAGTTTTGGCATAACTTTGACTCAACCATAGCCAAATGGCCTTCCCTAACATATTTCCCTTTTTGTCCCCATCTCAGCCTTGTTAGAGTGGTGAGACCTCACTCAATTCATGATTAACCTCATTATAACCCAACCCTTAGCCTAATTTGGTCTACATTCCATTGGCATCCCGCAAGTTATCAAGTTCCTATGGATTGTGTGGGTAGTGGCAATGGAACTAAGAGTTGGACGACATTAGTAGGCATAAGTTGAGACGGCATCTTATCATGTTTGGAGTCCATCGTTGTTTTCCTCTTTTCAAAAAAAAAAACTACAATTTCAATTCATCAAAAATTACAAAACAATTCAATAAAGCTCCCAAAAGGTCATAAATAATCAAGGGAAGCTCAAGTAAAGTGTAAATAGAAGCAATAATTGGAGAGTCATTGAAGACAATTTCGGAGATCAATTTCGCAATTCTTGGTAATGAAAGCTTGGGAAGTAACTAATTGGAGCGGTACTCGATCGATGAGATGAAGGTGTAGATTCTTGCTACCTTGCTCTATTCTCTTTGATTACCCTTTTGTTTATCCCTTCAGTTAGCCAACTACACGGGCCTGAACGTTACAAACCACTTTGTCAACTACCTGACCTAACTCCTTGACTCCGGACGCCTAATTAGTGGAGATTGATATCATTCTTAAGCTTATAGTTGTATTTTATGAGTGAGGCATGCATGATTTCATGATTGATTGCTTGATAACAAGTTTGAGGAATATTCACACGCACACTCCACTACATTCTTAGATAGCAATTAACATGTGGTTATGATTTCAATTGGTTGCATCATCTAGTTGAGCTTTCATCTCTTGACGTTGAACTATCTTATCTTGTGACTTTCGTTGCTTTGTCGCTTCATTTGCTCGAGGACGATCAAAAACTAAGTGGGGAGTGGTTGATGTAAGTCAACTAGATGATGCATTTTACTATGTTTTACTCACATTTCTTGAGCATTTAGTGATGTTTTCGTATCAAAATGAGCAAATATTGTGATGATTTGGACCATCTTTTGTACATAGTAGGTATAATAAAAATCATCTAATCTAGTGCTTATTAGGGCTTATTAGCCAAATTTTGTTATCGGATTTACTCGTGGTATCTTTGTGTTTTTACTTTGTAGCACAGATACCGAGGCTTGGAGCTTGAATCTTGGGATATTAAAGCTTGACGAGTGATTGAGAAGTAATCCAAAGTGTTTTGAGCGAAGTGCATGTTTCTGCTGTATAAATGGCCCACGCAAGAAGCCCATGGTGCACACCGAACACTATTTTGATGAACATAGGGTTTTTCTTTATAAATGGCACGTGCCGGGACCTCAGTAGCGCACGCCGGGATTATGAACCGCCTCTGCTGGAGCATTTATTACAAGATGTCAGTCCTCAACCACCATGTCAGCACCAGTGCATGCCGACTTCATTAAAAGGAGAGCCGGCACACGTCGAGACTGGACTGGTGTGTGCCGATGTTGCAAATTCAGCAATTAAAATATATCACTTACTCTCGCACAAGACATATCTCATCAAACTCACTCCCACTCATCTTGAAGGAACCCCAACCGCCAAGGCTCTCCTAGCCAAAATCCTCATAAATTTAGCTTTTAATTCAAGTTGTAAAACATTAAGAATTCTTATTTTAATCTTTGGTTTACTTTTGTTGGATCAAGACTATCACTTTTGTGTATCAAAATCCATTGAAGTCTTATGAAGTTGAATGAAGGTTTCCTCTTTTCAAGTTGATAGCTTGTGATTGGTAAATTCTTAACTTTTACTTTGTTTTAATTGTTATCATAACCATGAATACTAACCTTGACATGTTGGTGTTCATAGTCATGAGTGGCTAGTTCTTTACTAGCCAAGATAATGTGGTAGAGATAGCATAATATTTTGGTTGATTGGGAATGATTGCTCATATTGCTTAGTTTCATTGTTGTGAATCTTTTCCTACTTGCATTGTATGGTTTGTTTGTGTTGGAGTAATTAACCAATGCTTGCACACACACACACACACACACTCAATGGAGACCGAAAGGAGATGTTAGGTGTGGGAAAGGGGTAGGAGAACCGGAAGGTAAAGTCGACCTTAAGTGGAGCTCAATTTCTTATCTGGGGGTTATTTCTTATTCATTGCATTCAAGTTCGTATCATGTTGAATCATTAGGTTTAGGGCACCTAGATCAAGGAGGAGACATAGAGTAGTTTCATACACTCGTATGAGGGGGGACTACTTTCTTAGGAATGCACCAATTCACACACTTGAACAACATTGGTAGGATGGAAGGAAATCATTCCCATGAAACTAGAAGGGTTGCTTGACCTATGCATTATCTTGGTTAGGCTTTTACATTTTATCACCCCTTGTAAGAATCATAGAATCATTTACCTTCTTGTTTAGTTGCGATATAGATCGAAATAATAATGGCTTTTTAGTGTTTGACCTCACAAATTCTTGTGGGATACGACTTTGACCACTGGACTAGAGTACAATTTGACCAGGTACACTGCTGCAGGTTAGATTGGACACCTAGAAAAGTCGCATCAATTTTCCATTAATTCCCTTTTAATATATATATATATATATATATATATATATATATATATATATATATATATATATATAAACTTTTAATCCATAAATAATAATAAACATAATATTTCATTTTTTGCAAAATGACACGTGTGTCATTTCCCAAAAATCGGAATATTATCCTATTATTTTTTTCTAAAAAATAAAATGTCAATCCTTGGCCTTTAAAAGAAGGGGCACAACATCTGTATTTCACACCTTGAATTTTATGAATAACATTGTTTCATGTGAGTTGTATTCTTTTAGAGTTTTTACAATTTTTATTAAGTGCATTTTAAGTTTGTGAGCATAGTTTAAAGTGTTTCACTGTAGTCTTTGATTTAAGGATCATTAGAAGAGTCTTGGTTTCTTCATAGTCATTGGTTCTTCTAGTCTCATCCTTGAGTTAAACTATTTTTCGCTCAAGTCTTTTCTTCATCTTATTCTCTTTTCCTTTTTTTTTTTGGGATTTAAACGTGGTTATTCAATGTATTACTTAAGGTTCTTAACAACTCCATTGTTAAAGGTCCAAAGTATACATCAGTTGGTATCAGAGCAAATGGTTCAATCCATTTGTTTTGGTGTTTGCTCGTTTGACACCCTTTTTTTTATTTCAATTCGTTTAATACTCAAATCACCTCAAAAAATCCGACTTTTTTATCACAACTAAAACTCTCTATTATCTACCTTTTCTATTTTTCTTCATCTCAAATTGAATCGGATCATAATTGAAAATTGCCTCCCAACACGTATACTCTATTTCAAATTCTACAACAAGAGATCTACTTTGAATTATGTTTAAGTAAATTGGTGGTGTTAGAGGAAATTGTCTGTTCTACAACTTTTATCGCTTGAGTTTTCCATATTCGTCATAGTACGACCACAATTTTCAAAGTAAGTCACCGCTATATAGCTATATAAATCTGGAAAATTTTGATGATTGAACCGATTGACAAAAGCGGTTATTTGGTCAACCTATTCAAGTCCAAAAATCTAAATTTTGGGTATCCTCTATATAACCCATTAATCTAAAATTTCATTTTCACTTCCAGTTCAAATTCGCTTTTGTTTGGGCCGTGACGTGACAATAAATTTAGGGTTGAATTTCTAGACAAAATCATAAAGCGGTCACCGAACTCCAATTTAGTGATAATCATCAATGCACCGATTAAAAGGGATAACTGATCTAATCCCGAGATCTTCAAAGTTCTTTAGAGTAAAAAAAAATAGCCATTTAAAGGGGCCGGACACTCAATTTGATCCTTCAGTCGCGTACTATTTGATCCTACCAAAACACTACATGCTACATATATTGTGAGGATCAAATTGTGTGTGATGTGAATCATATACATGCTACACATAATGTAATCGGTACACCATGGAAATTTGGTAAGAAAGCAATTTATGATGAGTTTTTGAATCAATACACTTTTAAGCATAACAATAGAAAAGTTGTATTGACTTCTTTAAATCCAAAGAAAATCCATGAAAGTCAAGTAAAAATGGCTAAATCTAGAAAAGAGCATGAATTGAATCTCAAAGAAAAATCCATGGTGAGTAGTGTGCAACCGAGAGTGTTAATGTCTGAGCTCAAATAAAAGAAAGAAACAACGATAGAACTTAAAAGAAGCCTAATTTCTTTTGCTAAAACAACTCACATGCATAAGGCAATTCAAGAAAAACGCCAAGTGTTCATAATACTTAAAGAATGCTTGTTAAGTACGGGTGATATATCCCCGTCTATGCCTGGTATGTTTGTTGAGTTATTGAAGGAATATCAAGATGTGTTTCCAGATGAGGAACCATATGAATTACCACCCTTACGTGGTATTGAGCATCATATTGACCTTGTTCTCAGGGCGTCATTTCTCAATAGACCTACCTATAGAGAAAGTCCAGAGGAAACAAAGGAGATACAAAGGCAGGTAAGTGAACTATTAGAAAGGGGTAAAGTGAGGGAAAACACTAGTCCTTGTGTTGTCCTTGTCATTTTAGTTCCCAAGAAAACTGGAGAATGGCGTATGTGTACTGGTTGTAGAGAAATTAATAAAATCACAATCAAGTATAGATATCCCACTCCTAGGTTGGATGATATATTGGACGAGTTACATGGTGCTATAATTTTTACTAAAACAAATCTAAAAAGTAGATACCATCAAATAAGAATAAAAGAGGGAGACGAATGGAAAACTACCATCAAGACCAAGTTTGGTCTATATGATTTTAGGAAATCAACGCATGAACGCAGCGGAATTTAAAATTTTATTTCTTTTTTACCTAGATCGACTTCGTTTAAGCAACATGCATAAAAGTAGTAGACGAAAAAATATACCTTGACTGGTCTAAAAGATCGAAGCTTTATCGTCTATGAAGGAGTAGTGGTGCACGAAGCCGCCCAAGTGTTCGGCCTCTACCGTTGATCCACACGAACAACCGCCGGAATCCTCCATTGGATTGCTACCGGAAAAAGTCAGCTGCTAGGTCGCCTTTTTCTTTCTCCCGAAACTCTCTTAATTTTCTAGTAGAAAATAAGACTTGTAATTGTTATGCAAAAAAGCTTGACACCCACACTATATTTATAGTGTAAGTGGCGCCCCCTATGCTCCCAATCCTATCGGGAGAAGCTTCCTGTGGAGTAGGGATTAAGAAAATCAATTCCCAATAAAATAAGTAAAATATCTTTTCTTGATTTATCTCATTAATATCTAACATCCTATATTAGATATTTCCAAAATATATATTGTCAATATCTAATATTGAATGTATCTTTATTATATTATATCACCATACATCTTTTACGCATGTGCATATATCTCATATATTTACTACATTCATAAATATATATATATATATATATATATATATATATATATATATATATATATATATATATGGGGCATTTTTATGTGTGTATATGATACACATGGATTTTTGCAATTTAATCATAGTATTATATTATGTATTAATATTAAATATTAAATATATATATATATATATATATATATATATATATATATATATATATATATATATATATATATATATATATATATAATCAACATAATTAATATCTTGTATTATATTTCTTTATCATAATAAATAAATACTACTATATTAATTACCACTTTAACACATTATAATTGAGATAAAAGTTTTATTATTTGGTTATCACTATAACCGCATTTTAATCCGGCTAGATGTTATTATGTGTGTGACCCGATAGGTTTTCGAATATGTTGGCCGCAGGCACAAAGTGCATTTACTAACATACCCTTCATACCTAACGATCATGAATAGCGTCTAGCAACACGTCATGACCCGCAATCATCAGAAGAGTCAAATGCAACGACTACTACCTTTCATGCAAAATGGTTATCATGTAAATAGAATTCTATCGCTGTAATACTATCCATACAATGTATCTCGAGTGTCATACATTAACGATCAGATCTTATAACTGATATCCTACTCGTGCAAGTAACACATTACTTCCGCTTTGCAAAGACTTTCGAGAACAAGACATTCCTTATAAGAAGGTCTTTTCGGATATTTACCTACTATTTGGGTACGCGATTTCCGGACGAGCAACATGAATCCTACGCATGCTTCAGTATCACACCCAATCACTACCGGACGATCGCCCCCATGGCTAGGGGAAACCTCAATAGCGTCAAAGTATGACAAACCACATCGTGATGCCATGAAGACTCCGGTCTTAGGATAATTACACAACCGCCACATAGTGTAACACTTAATAAAGTAAGTAAGTCAGTCCAATGTATGCATTCTCTAATACATGCCCACGTACAGTCCAAGTGTCTCTACACTTCGATAGACGATATCTACCCATATTTTCATAAGATAGAAGGCATGTAATACGTGCTAGTCTAATCGTACTATTAATGTCTCATTTAATAGTACATACAACTAGAGACATTTAAGTATCAAACCTTTTGACGTGAATCGAGATCTCATCAACCATAATCACTTATTATGATTTATCTATCACAGTTTGACACTAGGGACGTTATCATATATACAATACCACAATTGGTTCGTTGAACAAACAAATACATAATAACATAAAAGCCATTTATTATATGTATAAACATAAAAGAAATAGTAGAAATTATATGACTCGGTTGGATCCGGTCCAACCCGATTGGGTTTAGGACATTATTTCAACATATGAATGGCTAGTTATCCCATTTGGCCTCACTAATGCACCGAGTACTTTTATGTTCTCAATGAACCATGTTTTGCGTGAGTAGTGGTAGTCTATTTTGAAGATATTTTGATCTATAGCAAGAGTCAATATGAGCATTTGCATCATGTGCATGTAGTTTTGGACACACTTAAAAATGGGTCTTTGTATGCTAATTTTAAAAAGTGTTCATTTTGCATGGATAAAGTGGTGTTTCTTGGGTTCACTGTTGGAGCCAATGGTATTGAGGTTGACCCCGAAAAGGTCAAGGTCAATAAATATTGGCCTACTCCTCAAACAATTATAGAAGCGAAGAGTTTTCCTGTCCTAGCTAGTTTCTATAGGTGTTTTGTGAAAGATTTCAGTACTATTGCATCTCCTTTAAGTGAGTTGGTAAAAAAGGAAATTGAATGTGATGCTTATGGGATTAGGAGGGTTGTTCGTACTCAAAATAATGGTCCCACTATCTATTTTAGTGAGAAGTTAAAGGTTGCACAATTAAATTACTCCACTAATGATAAAGAGATGTATGCATTGGTAAGGGCATTGAAAACATGACAACATTACCTATGGCCCAAAGAATTTATGATTCACTCAGATTACGAATCCTTAAAGTACCTTATGGGTCAAGGGAAGATGAATAAAGGGCATATGAAGTGGGTTGAATTTATTGAAAATTTTCGTAATTTTATCCGGTATAAAAGTGGTAAATAAAATAAAGTAGTTGATGCATTACCTCGGAGATATACTTTAATCACTACCTTAGATTCTAAACTTCTTGCATTTGAAATGATTAAGGAATTGTGTCATAATGATGTTGACTTTTCTTCTATACATGTTGCATGTGAGAAATTTGGTTTTAAAGACTTTTATAGATAGGATGGTTATCTTTTTCGTGGTAAACACATTTGCATACATAAATGTTCTATAATAGAATTGTTGGTAAATGAAGCTCACAGTGGAGGTTTAATGGGTCATTTTGGGATGAATAAGACATTAGAAGTCTTAGAAGAACATTTTTATTGGCCTAATATGTATGTGGGTGTTAACATAATTTGTGATCATTGCATTACATGTAAACAAGCTAAATGAAAAACCCAACCTCATGGTTTGTATCAACCACTCCCTATTCTCTATGGATTTTGTTTTTGGTTTACCAAGGTCTAAAAGCGGTAAAGATTCGGTTTACGTAATAGTGGATATATTTTCGAAAATTGCATGCTTTATTCCTTGCACTAAAACAAAATTGCTAATTATTTCTTTATATAGAAGTTGTGCATTTGCATGGAGTTCCACGTACTATTGTGAGCGATCGTGATGTGAAAATTGTGAGTAACTTTTGGAAAGTTTTATGGAGTAAGTTAGGGACTAAATTACTATTTTCTACTACTTTCCATCCCCAAACAAATGGAAAAATCAAAGTGGTTAATAGGAATTAGGGACAATTACTTCGTTCAATAATACATAAGAACCTTAAAAAATGGGAAAGTTGTTTTCCTTTTGTTGAGTTTGAGTATAACAGAGTCTCACATAGTGCGACTAATTTTTCACCATTTTAAGTAGCGTATGGCTTTAATCCATTGAGCCCTGTTGATTTAATCCACATACCTTGTGAATAAAAAGAAAATTTGGATGGGAAAAGAAGGTCGAGTCTATTAAAGCATTGCATGAAAAAATAAAAGCTAATTTTGAGAAACAGACTCAGATTTACTCCAAACAACATAACAAGGGAAGAAAAGAGGTTTTATTGGAACCCGTTGATTGGGTTTTGTTACATCTGTGAAGGGATAGATTTCCTATTAAACGGAGATCAAAATTGCAACCCAGAGGAGATGGGCCCTTTCAAGTTGTGGCCAAAGTGAATAATAATGCCTACAAGCTAGATCTTCTCGGTGAATACAATGTAAGTGCTACTTTTAATGTTTCAGACTTAACCCCATTTGATGCAGAAGATTTAAGGGCAAATCATTTTCAAGAGGGAGGGGATGATGAAGGACCATCCAAGGAGTTTACAAAAGATCCATTGAAGATAACATATGGACCAGTTACCAAATTCCAAGCCAAAAAGATGAAAAAGCATTAAATGTACTAGTTGTTAAGTTGCATGAGAAGGCAACAATGGTATAAGAAGACAAGAAAAGCTAGCAAGTGGTTGATTGGACATGTGTACTTGCAAGGACTTTTGACACGTTTCCAACACTTAAATCAGTGTATAGATCAATGGTTTTCTATGTCTCCATTATGTTGATTGAATCAAGTTAATAAATCTTGATTAATGGTATAAATAAGCACCGAACTGCTTCACATGAAGATGGAACATATCAAATAGAGTCGGATGAAATTCAAAATTGTTCTTGATTATTTCTTGCAAAATTCTTCATGTTGCGTCTTTGATCTTGGCATGTAGCTTGATTAAATGTAGTTAGGCACTTGTATAACACATGTATTAATTTAATAAAGCATTGTGTCTTGTATTGTAACTTTCACTTTAGTTGGAATTAGAATATGGTATATCAAACATATGCAACACCTTTAATGAGGGGGTTTAACATAAATGTTAGGAACATTTTATTATGTTTTGATGATGGCCATACTAACTGTTATAGCAAGCCTGAAATAAGTTAGAATTCTCTGTATATGTCTTTACTTAGAGTCTGACATGTTGTATAAGTTGAGTCAGACAAGTATTGTACTAGTTGGTAGGATGGCAAAGTAAAACAGAAATCCGGCAGAGTGAAGCCAGCCAAGTACCAGCAGAGAAGCATGAAGACGTTATGGTCTGACTTATAACCAAGGAAGTCTGTGATGACCTTGGATAAGTCTAAGTTATAATTCAAATGATAAAATACAATGTCAAATATGGTGTACACTGATCTCACCCAAATCAAGGATCAGTGAAGTACAAGAAGTATCTAAAAGATCAAATAAAATAAGAATGCAGTAAACCGGTAGAGTGAACTGACTATCAGCTGAGTGATAACAAAGCAGTGAAGAAAGAACCAAATAGCCAAGTCAGAAGGATTACTTAACCATTCAAGGAACAACCAAGTAAACTTTACTTGCTCAGATTTCAAATGATGAAGATCAAGAATTAAATGCACAATCAATTGAGGATCAATCAAGGACGGATTTTCTGATAGATGTTTGAGAAAGAAATCTGATCACTGAAATCAAGGAGAATATAATTAAGGGGGAATCAAGAATCAAATCAAGGATTATTCTCCACATTAAATAGCCAACAGACGGAAATTCAAATCAAGGATTATCAAGGCTATAAATAGAAGGCATTGATAGACAGGAAAAATAATGATTGAATCTGATAAGAAATAAGCTAAAACTCTATCAATTTGAAAAGACTTCTATATGTACTTAAAAGAAACATCTAGAGATCAACTCATAAAATAGAGCTCAAATTCCACATCAAACACTGAGATTGATCACAAGTCTGTGAATCCAATTCACATCAATTGAAGCAATCGAATCTGAGAAGGAGATGCAATCTTTGTGATAGCTGCTGAATGATTTGTTCTCAAGAAGCAATGATAGAGACTGAGAATCTGAAGCTTTTGTAGCCAGGGAATGATAGTCTGGAAGATTGTGAAGCTTGTGTAGCCAATGACAATCTAACTATTGTATCTGTGAAAACAATAGTGAATTCCTCCAATCATCACAGGAGAAGAGTGGATTAAGGGATTACACCACCCTGAACCACTATCAACCTTTGTGTCTATTTACTTTCAGCAATTTACTTACAGCACTTTATTTCATTGCATATTATATATGTGATTTCATAATCTACTTTGAACCAACATTTAAATAAGTGACTTATCCGTTGCCCAAAAGCTTTTAAACATAAGAAAAGTTTTTGAAACTCCACTATAGTCATTCACCCCCCTCTGACTATAGTTTTACCCTTCTCCGGGACCAACAATTGATATCAGAGCAGTGTTCCTAGTATCAGAACTTGTTCAGATCTAATTTATGGTAACAAGGAGATCACATATTTTCCAAGTAGTTTTTAATTTGTCCTTTCAAAATATATCTCTTATTTGTACTTATGGATTCCTCAAATTTCATGTCTAAGGTACCTATATTCAATGTCAATAAATTTGATGAATATAAAATAAGGATGTTGTCTCATCTTGCAACAACTCATGAGGAGATGCTGGATGTATTTAATGATGGCCTAATCAAGATCACAACTGTGATAGCCATAGGAGCAGATCAAGGAAAGGAGATAGACAAACTCAAGAAGGATTGGACCAAGGATGACAGAAGAAGAGCAAACCTAGATTTTGTTGCAAAAGACATGATCTTGAAGACTCTGGACAGTAATATGTTCATGAGGATCAAAGATTGCAAAACAGCAAAGGAGATGTGGGATAAATTAGCACTGATCAATGAAGGATCAGAAGCTATCAAAGAAAACAAATTATCTGTTGCAAAACAGAAATTTGAGAACTTTAAAATGAAGACTGGTGAATCCATTGATCAAATGGATAATAGATTTTCAAGAATCATCAGTGAACTGAAACAACTTGGACATACATACCCTCAGAAGGAAGTTTGTTTGAAGATATTGAGAGGTCTACTTGAAAGATTGAAGATTATCATATCAGTGCTTAGAGGAACAACAAACCTTGCAAACACCGACACTTTGACTCTAATTTCTCAATTAAAGGCTCATGAATTTGAGTTGAGCAGTGAAGACAAATGCACCAAAGAAAGGCACACAAGGCCGGTGCAATCGATGGCACCACAAATAGAGCAAAATAGCCGACTCAAGCAAAGAAAGAGGCACAGGAGCTAAAAGAACAGGTAGATTTACTGATTAAACGTTTTGACAAGTTTAGCAAGAAGAAGCAATTTAAAGGAGGTTCATCATCAAACAAGAAGTCAAGCTCAAGCAAAGACATGAAGAAAAAGGATGATGAATACAGATGCTTCAACTGTAAGAAGAAAGGTCATTTTAAGGCTGATTGCCCTGAAGAAAAAGACAAAGATGAGGATAAGAAGAAGTACAAGCCAACTAAAAAGAGAAAGAGTTGAAGGCACTCAAAGCTGAAGCTAGCAGTGAAAAAAATGAAGAATCATCTAATAATGATTCTGATGATGATGATGAAGCTGACCGCTCAGACAATGAAAAAGCTTATCTATGTCTTATGGCTAAAGAATCTAATGAAACAGAGGTAACATCTAGCTCATACTCATCATCTAGTTCATCCACATCTGACACTGCACAATCTTCTATTCTCCCTTTAGGTTCTGCAAACCTAATTCAAAATCTCATGAGTAAATTTGAAGGAATTCAAGTAAATCATGAAATTCTGGAACAAGAATGTGAGAATCTAAGAAAGGAAAATAAAAGATTAAAGAAAGAACTGGATAAAATGAAAGCTGAACAAACTAGTAAGGAAATTCACTCAACTGATCAACAAGCAGCAGATGATCACCCATCTGATGTTGAAAGACCAGCTGAGAAAGTATCCCTACCAGTTAAGAACACCACTACACCACAAATTGCACCAGCTTACAAACCCTCAAAAAGGTTTGGATCCAGATCTGGTCTTGGCTACAACAGTCAGGATGAGGATAGAAACAATGGCCAACAAAATTCTAAATGAAGGACCAAGACTGAACCTAAATTCAGAAAAGGACAAACCATAGTTTCAACCACTCACCCTGTACCGGTGAAGTCAAAAAACCCAGTACAGTGAAACAGCCGAATAAATCATCCTTCCAGCTGATTAAAGGTAGAGGCTTACTAAAAGGTAAGGGAAGACTTTACCCTTCAGAAGATGATTGGAATGTTGCACCCCCAAAATACAAGAAGAAACCATTTCATGATATGCATCATGTGTTTAGGAAAAGCCAAGCAAGGTATATTCCTGGACACAAGAAGCAACATGAAAATAAGTTTCCTCCTGCTTATTGGAGAGTGAAAAAGGATGCAAATGCACCAAAAAGTAGATGAAAGTATCAGAATACCTTTAGTAGAAATATTAAAAGCTATTTTGCCATGTCTTATACATATGAAGTTGATGACTTCAATTATCCAAAAAGAAGATATTTTGGATATACACTTGGAGTAGGAGGCATAACTACTAACAGACATGGACCCAAACAGTGTTGGGTACCTAAACATACTTAACTTGTTTTGTAGGATGTCTAATACATACACAGTGGATGTTCCAGACACATGACAGGGAACAAGAGATGGTTGACTGATTTTAAAGCTTTTGATGGGCCCAAAGTAACATTTGGAGGCAAAGAAAACCCAGGCAAAATTAAGAGGGAAGGCATAATGCTCAAAAACAGTTTGAAGATTCAAAATGTAGCTTATGTTAAAGGACTAAACTTCAATCTTCTGAGTATTAGTTATTCTGTGATAAAGGGTACAATGTGCACTTCAACAAAGAAGGATGCAAGGTGATCCACGGCCAAACCAACGCAGTTGTACTTGCAGGAAGAAGAGAAGACAACATGTATGTGGTAGATTGGAAGACAACAAATGCAGAAACATGTTTGCTTGTCAAAAATAAACAATCAAACCAGCTGGATCTGGCATAGAGGATTGAATCCCCTCAACTTCAAAACCATCAACACACTGTCAAAGAACAAGTAAGTTGAAGGCCTACTAGAGATCACATTCAAAAATGAAAGTCTCTGTGATGCATGTCAAAAAGGGAAGCAAATCAAAAGCTCTTTCAAGTCAAAGCCCTATCAATCAACAAAAAGAATTTTACATCGGTTGCATATGGATCTTATTGGACCAGTCACACCAGTAAATGTAAGTGGAAAGAAGTACACTCTAGTAGTGGTGGATGACTTTTCCAAATTCACTTGGACCATATTCATGAACAAGAAAAGAGAGACACTCAAAAAGCTGCCATATTTGCTAAGAAGAATTCAAAATGAAAAAGAACTGAATATCATCAAGATCAGATCAGATAGAGGCACAGAGTTTCTAAATGAAATTATTAGAACCTACTGTGAAGAAAATGGATTACTGCATCAACTATCAGCAGCAGGGACTCCACAACAAAATGGTGTAGCAGAAAGAAGAAATAGAACACTCAAAGAAGCAGTCAGAACAATGATTGCAGAAGCATGCTTACCAAAAAGATTTTGGGCTAAAGCAGCAAATACAACATGCTATACTCAAAACAGATCAATCATCAACAAACATCATGGAAAAACTCCATATAAAATATGGAATGGAAGAAAACCTAACATCTCACATTTACATATGTTTGGATCTAAATGTTTTGTTTTAAATAGGAATTAGCTACATACTTTTGATGAAAAAGCTGATGAAGCAATCTTTATGGGATACTCAGACACAAGCAAAGCCTTCAGAGTACTCAACAAAAGAACCTTGGTAATTGAAGAATTAATTCATGTAGTCTTTGATGAACCAAATACAAATGGTGAAAGCCTACAAGAACTTGAAGAAGAAGCTGCACAAAGACAAGTTTACATGAATACAACAGTACCAGCTACCATTCTGAATCACACCTTTTGCAATCAAGATGATGCACCAGGAATCACAATACAAGAGGCACCAACACAAGAGCATGAAGTTGATGCACAAACTGAAGTTGTGGAAGCACTAAGTCAAGAGCAACTTCATCCTGACCTAAACTGGCTGAGAGATCATCCTGAAGAACAAGTCATTGGAGATATTCATACAGGAGTTAGAACCAGAAGACAACTGGAATGAATGCTAACATGTTTCCTATCACAAGTGGAACCCAAAACAATAGATGATACAATCCAATATACTGAGTGGATTACTGCTATGCAAGAAGAACTAAATGAATTTGAAAGAAATGAGGTATGGGAACTTGTTGACAGACTAAACATGGCCAACATCATTGGAACAAAATGGGTATTCAGAAACAAGATGGATGAACAAGGGACAATTGTCAGAAACAAATCAAGGCTAGTTGCAAAAGGCTACTCTCAAGCAGAAGGAATAGATTATGATGAAACCTTTGCCCCAGTAGCAAGATTGGAAGCAATCAGACTCTTTCTAGCTTTTGCAGCCCACAAAGGCTTCAGAGTTTACCAAATGGATGTCAATAGTGCATTTCTGAATGGACTTTTGGAAGAAGAGGTATATGTAGAACAACCTCCTGGTTTTCAACTTAAAGGGAAAGAAGATAAAGTGTACATGCTCAAAAAGTCACTTTATGGACTCAAACAGGCACCCAGAGCCTGGTGTGAGGCACTATCAAATGCTAGGCAGCAGACTAGTATCATGGTTTAGCAAAAAGCAAAACTCTATATTCATATCAACAGCTGAAGCAGAATATATAGCAGCAGGCAGTTGTTGTGCACAAGTGCTATGGATCAGACAACAGCTAAGAGACTATGGAATGGAGGAAAAGATAATTCCAATCATGTGTGATAACACAAGTGCTCCATTACTGAATATCCAGTATTGCATTCAAGAACAAAGCATATTGATGGGAGACATCACTTTATCAGAGATCATGTTGAAAAAAAAAGATGTTATCCTAAGATACATACCAACTGAAGATCAATTGGCTGACATCTTCACTAAACCACTCAGTCATGAAAGATTCAGCAAGTTGAGAACTAAGTTGGGAATGATAGAAATTGATTAAGTCATCAGAAGCAGCTAACTGGAGTAATCAGCTGAGTGACTCCACCAGCTGATTGTTAGGAACAATTTTATATACAGCAGCTCAGTGAAGAAGTCACTTCACCGGCCTAGTGACCAGCCAAGTCACTCCACCAAAATATATATTGGAATAAACAACAAACTAAGGTGTGAACTAAATCAGCTTTATACACGTGGAAAATCAAGGGAGTTATAGAGGATTATTCAGTGGAAGATTACACACGTGGAGATCCATTTATAATCATGGAGGTAACTATATTATTTTTTAATTACAAACGCCTTGATTCCTGGGATTTATCATTACTTACATTAATCCACTCCCCTACTACACTCAAATAACGTGACTTATATACATAAAATCACGTCATTGCGTCACAAAATCCTTCCATATTCAACCACGTTCACACTACCTCAAATCATCCTATATAAACCACACTTAGAGATTTTTCAGAATTTTCTTTTACACTCTCTTGCATTTCATAAACCCTATTGCTATCTGAAAAATCGAAGCTTCTCCAAATCTCAATCTTATTCAAACAATGGCTTCATCCTCTTCAACCACTCAAACTGGAAAACGCTATGAAACCTTGATTGCTTTCTGGAAGAATGCGAAGTTTGTACCCAGCAAGAAGAAAAGTGACCCAGACTGTATTGTAAGCAAAATGCTTGGCAAAGAAGTGGTTATCACTCCTGGACTCCTCAACAAATTCTTGAATCTATCCAACACTGGTCCCGTCGATGTGACAAAGATGCAGATCGACATCAATGCATTCTGGACCGAAATCACCAAGAACCCTAGCAGACACAGCAAAAGTACAACCTCCTATGATCAACACTCAAACGTCCCTTTTGCTCAGTTTGCACCAGTAATCACTAGAAACATTGAAGGAAGAAAGGGATCAATGGAAAACTTGACCGAACTCAGAATCAAGTTAATAGCTATCATCTATCAAGGTATCTCTTTCAACTGGGCACAATTTATCTTCAACATATTAAAGGCTCAAATTCAAAAGGAAATGGATCTTGCAATTACGGCACCCAGCAAGAACTTGCAGAAGAAAGGTGAATTTTGGGAGAGGAATTCGTATGAGTTTCCCCTCCAACTTCTCTTCAATCAAATGAAAGTGAAACCCATATATGAGCACCTATGTCACAAGGCCAAGGTAATGTATACATATGTAAAGGCTTCCCAGAAACCACAGCCATCAGTTGGACACAAAAGGAAAGAGCCTGAAAGCAGCATATCTGGAGTTGGAAGGAGAACCAGATCCCAAAAATCCCAAGACCAATAAGGCCAACAAGGAGGTATACCCAGCAACAAGGATACCCCTCTTGTAATCAGTTATGATACACCCACTGAGGAAGAGAAACAAGAAGAAGTCACCTATCTGGAAGAAGGTGAAGAAGGATACCGTCTTACATCATCTAATGAAGTAGAAGAGGAAGATGATACTGACAACGAAGAGGACAAAGGTGCAGAAGAAAAACAGGAAGGAGATTATCTTGAAGGTGATCAAGAAAAGATGGGTCTTTCTGACGATGACCTTACAATTCAAGAGGCGATTTTCAAAAGCCTCAGCAAAGTTGACAAATAGCCAAGTGAGCCAGCTGACCAAACTCACTCTGCTGAACCTGTCAATACCCCAAGTATTAATCAAGGGGGAACACCAGCAGAAGGATTTACGGCTCCAGTACATGGAGAAGAAGCACAAGGACAAGGGACTGCAACTGAACTTCACCAATCTCTCGATGAACAAGAGATTGCTGAAGAAGAAAAAGAAAAGGAAGAAGAGGAAGAGCAGGGTGATGCTTTCACACAAGAAGATATTGAGGAGAAAGAGGTTGATGCATCTACACCAACAGAAGCAGATCCAGAGAGAATCTTCAATCTGGATATTCAACCCCTAATTGTGGACATGGAAAGGCAATATCAAAGTAGGCAAAATCTGAAAACTGCCTTAAGGAGTGATGCAACCTCTTTAAATCACAAAATTGAGGCCCTTATCAGTCACATTAAGATTCAAGATGAGGTGATGGAGAAACATGGCAACTTACTTTGCAACCTACAACATCTCATTCCCTGTCCAAACGAATCTTGAATTTCTAGCTGAAAAGATTGATGAAAATCTCAAACCATTGGTGAATACTTTGAATGCTGGATGAGATTAATGGATTACTCTGGCCAGCAACTCAGCACCTTACTCAATGTCACTGGGGCCACAAACAAAATTCTTGAGGAAAGATTTGGCCCCCTCCCAGAATCTGTGGCAGCCAACAAAGTTTTGGAAGAAAGGTTTGGTGATGCCAAAAAAGGGGGAAGGGAGTTGCAAGCCTAAAAGCTCCAAGGGAAAGAAGGAAAGCACAACAGACAAGGGCAAGGGCATCAAAGGCAAGGGCATCAGGTTTGAAGAAAAGAAGAAGTAGTCCTCTAATAAATCTTGTTGAATTAATTCTATGCCTTTGATTTGTTTTGAAAAATATGAAATATCTTATTGCCCTTGAATGGATGAATAAATTTTTTTGAGTTTTATTCTGTTGATTATTATGAAAAAATTTGTACACTTATGTTCAGGCTTATGAGGCTTTTGGTGTCATCAAAAAGGGGGAAATTGTTAGGAACATTTTATTATGTTTTGATGATGGCCATACTAACTGTTATAGCAAGCCTGAAATAAGTTAGAATTCTCTGTATATGTCTTTACTTAGAGTCTGACATGTTGTATAAGTTGAGTCAGACAAGTATTGTACTAGTTGGTAGGATGACAAAGTAAAACTGAAATCCGGCAGAGCGAAGCCAGCCAAGTACCAACAGAGAAGCATGAAGACATTATGGTCTGACTTATAACCAAGGAAGTCTGTGATGACCTTGGATAAGTCTAAGTTATAATTCAAATGATGAAATACATTGTCAAATATGGTGTACACTGATCGCACCCAAATCAAGGATCAGTGAAGTACAAGAATATAATTAAGGGGGAATCAAGAATCAAATCAAGGATTATTCTCCACATTAAATAGCCAACGGACGGAAATTCAAATCAAGGATAATTAAGCTGAAACTCTGTCAATTTGAAAAGCCTTCTATCTGAACTTAAAAGAAACATCTAGAGATCAACTCATAAAACAGAGCTCAAATTCCACATCAAGCACTGAGATTGATCACAAGTCTGTGAATCCAATTCACATCAACTGAAGCAATTGAATCAGAGGAATTTGAGAAGGAGTTGCAATCTTTTTGATAGTTCTGCTGAAAGATTTGTTCTCAATGAAAGCAAAGTGATGAGAGACCGACTCTTGAAGCTTTTGTAGCCAGGGAGTGATAGTCTGGAAGATTGTGAAGCTTGTGTAGCCAAGGACAATCTAACTATTGTATCTGTGAAAACAATAGTGAATTCCTCCAATCATCACAGGAGAAGAGTGGATTAAGGGATTACACCACCCTGAACCATTATCAACCTTTGTGTCTATTTACTTTCACCAATTTACTTACAGCACTTTATTTCATTGCATATTATATCTGTGATTACATAATCTACTTTGAACCAACATTTAAAGAAGGGACTTATCCGTTTCCCAAAAGCTTTTAAACATAAGAAAAGTTTTTGAAACTCCACTATAGTCATTCACCCCCCTCTGACTATAGTTTTACCCTTCTTTGGGACCAACAATAAAAATTAATCTTTAATGATGGGAAATTACCCTTTGATGACAATAAATTGTACAAACGTACACAGATCGAATCATATGCATATGATCACGTATAATTCAATTCATATGCCAATTATACCTCGTTCTAAGTTGAGTAAACTTTGAAACAATCAAACAAACAGATTGAAACAAGGGATATTGAGGATGAATATTCAACAATATCTCATTTTTTATTGTTTTCAAAGTAACCAAATTTGTTTCAAATTAGTTCTCCCTATTAACCAATGCTCCCCCTTAACATACGCATATATAGATAGCAATTAAGCACATAATGAGTTAAGGCAAGCATGCAAGCAAGAAATGCAATATCAGACAAGATCCATGAGTCTCGGTATGTTTGCATCATATCAATATACCTCATCAATCCTAGATTGAAAGATATTAATTGTCAGATACTTGACTTGAAAATAATTGTAAAACTTAGAATCTCTTAAAATCTTCCCCTTTGGTACCATCCCTCAATTTCAAATGAGAACGATTTGAAATAGTGAATACATCTTCCCTTAATTCGATAACCAATCAAAAGGTGAAAGTGAGAACATAATCGAGAGAGGTACCATGTTGAGCTTCCTCAAAGTCTCAAAGGTGGAATGAGGTAGAGGATTTGTAAAGATATCAGCAATTTGCTTTTCTGCAGGGATAAAATCAATGCAAATGTTACCATTGGAAACATGATCTCTCAAGAAATGAATCTGGTATCAATATGTTTTGCTCTTGAATGGAGGATTAAATTGTGAGACAAATTTATAAAACTAGTGTTATCACAGAAGATATACACAGTTGGAATGATGATATTAGAGTCACACAATTCTTTTTTGAGCCAAAAAAAGTTGTGCACAATAGTTACTCAGTGCCACATACGCAGCCTTAATTGTACTAAGTGCAACACTTGGTCGTTTCTTAGAGAACCAAGAGATGATCATGTTACCAAGAAACTGACATGTACCACTGTCAACTAATGAGAGTCAATTTGGCTATCATTTGCTATGTTATTATACCCCATTTATACCTTGTTTTATATGTTTCCGGAGACATTTGGTTGTGTTTTGATGTATTTTACACCATGGTTTGTATATACGAGACCTAGGACGTAATGTCCGAAAATCTCGATGTTTTAGGTGCTTTGATGCATTCTCGGTCACCCTAGTGTCCTGTAGGGGTTACGTGTAGTGTTTGTTGTGATATTGTGCAGGACTTAGGTGTTCGAGATTACCGGAATGTGAGATACGGGGGTTGGACCGTGTGCCCGAAGCTTAAACGTTTAAATGGACCAAAAACTCACTGGTGTTTTCACCCTACCTTCACTTGATCTGCATTTTGGTCCACGTTAAAGGCATTTTCTAGGATTTTAATCTTCATGAAAGTTGTAGAAAATTCAATAATATTTCCAATGCATTTTGTGTCACTTGATTTGGAGGTCTACACACAAAGTTATGGTTGATTTACTAAAGTTGTGTCAGCAGGTGGACACCTAACGATATGGTAGGTGCACACTTACGAGGTCAGAGAGCCCCCTAACCAGAGCACTTGGTAGGTGCACTCCTAACAATCTGGTAGGTGGACACCTATCAATACTGAGAATTTTAGGGTGTTATGGTTTTGTTTCTTGGTGCACACCTAAGAATTGGTAGGTGTGCACCTACCGACCTTTTTACCCACTTACCCCTCCACTATAAATACCCTTTTTTTGGACATTAGGTCTAATCTCCTTCTTTCCCAGCTCATTTTCTGCAGCTCTTTCACCCATTTTCTTAGATTTGTAAATAGTTAGCTTAGATTAGGTTTAATTTTTTGTAATTCGAAGACTCGTGTTGCTAGCTCTTGCAATTTCAATTTGGATTTCATTTTTCTTCCGTTGTTCTTCGTCTCGATTTTCGGTAATTTTCTTAATCTATATACCTTGCTTTCAATCTTGATGTTTGTTACTTTTATTGTTGATTTATTGCTCTTTGATTAGTATAATGAGTAGATAATATCCCGATAGTTGAGTTATGTGAAAATCCGCAAAATCGAACCCTAGCTTGTTGATTAAGGTGTTCTTGATGTGTTGATTGTTAGATTCTTGGTGTTGTTATTGTTCTAGAGCTTGTTCTTAATCACGGTTGTTGAATTCGCGACTCGATAGGGATCACCCCAGAAACCGATTGAGTTGTTTAGATTTGGTTTCGTGTGTGAGGTTTTTATCAACTTTGTTGAGCGTTTCATCGAGCGTAGACCGTGTTAGGACAGTTAAATCCGGTCAGCGGACTGTTGAATCTGACATATGAGGTTAGATTATTGAAATAATGTCTATTCTCGGAATTAGGAAACGACACCCTTTTGGATCAAGCTAGGGTTTGTGAGTATTAGATTGGATCATAGCTCGGCTATCTTTTTTTTCCATAGTTTAAACGCTTTTATTTTATTTATAGTAATTTGTAAAACTGGTGATCTGACAAATCACCGTCTTTAGTAGTTGTGTTGGCCTGAACTAGGAACGATACCGACTTTGATACTTAACTAGATTCCCTGTGGGATACAACCTTGCTCGCCATTTATTATACAACCGACTTGGTACCCTGCCGGTCAGAGTTGGCTTTGCTGTAAAGCGGTGTTAAGGGCTAAATTGTAGTATTTATACATATATTTTCTATATCAATTTCCCCTACATACGTATGATTTTCATAGATTTTGAGCTTATAATCGATTAATTGAGTAAATGGTGTTTTTAATGGTTAAATATGAAAACGTATCAATTTTAGTCTTTATTTGATGATTTTATGTTATTTTGGAAATATGTTACACTTTGGTATGTTTTGATCCTCTTGTAGATACTTATTGATGATGGAAGAGATGATCCTAAAGAGCTAATTTCGAGATGAGAGAGGATCAATCAAAGATATGGAAGAATAAAAGAGATAAGGAAAGAAATCAATGAAGATAAAGATGGAAATATCAAGATTTCGACAGTGGATCAAGGCCCAAATAAAGCGGACGGCGCCGGATCGAATCGCGGCGTTTAAAAATCGAACGAGCGTTCAAAGGCATAAAATCAAAGCGAGAGAGTTCGAGGACGCTGCTCAGACTAGCGCCCGATCTCCGTCAAGCATTACGGACGGGCGTCCAATTGATGACGACGGGCGCCCACCGCCGCTTTTTTGAAACCGACTTAGGTTATTGTAGCAATCGCCTCGATTTTCTATTTAAAGCACAAAGCAGCCCCAAACCCTAAATTAATTCCGAATTTCATACACATCAAACACAAGAGAAGGCCGCACTGGAGATTTGAAGGCGGTCACCCGAGCCTTGTGCTCGGGTGAACCGAGGTTAGATTAGAGTAGATTAGATGCTTTTCTTTTCCGTTCTTGGATCAATCCTTGTATGAAGCTATGTGAGTTCTCTTGATTAATTCAATTCAGATTTCTCTTCATGATTTGATTTCGTTTTGTATCTTTTCTATGTGTTTATGATGCCATGAGAATAGATTGAAAGATTTGTTTTCTATTGATGTTTATAATACGGAAGTTGAGTAACGTTAGATCACCATAGAAAGATAGGATTTTTAATCATTAATGATGACAAATTAATCGGTTAATTATCTAGGTTGTTAGATTCTAAAATACGAGAGTTAACCTGAATCTACACCGAGTTTTGTATTGAAAATCAGTTTCAACTTACGAGAGAGTAGAGATTGATGAATTGGATTTACTAAGGAATTAGGAATCCGTAGCTTGAGAATAAATTCACTAAGGAATTAGGAGTTTGGTTCTCGTGTAAAGGTGAAACCACAAATCGAATTAGAATCATGAGATTAACTAGGATTGAAATCACTTAGGTTCGTTCATTGTTTGATCCCATGTTTCCTTAGGTTAGTTTGTTTATTTTGTTTCTTAGGTTAGATTTATTCTGATTGTTCTTTTGATTTATGTTTTTGCTTTTTGTTTCTTCCGTTTCTTGAGTAACAATTGAGAGGATTAATTAGATTAGATTCAACATCCCAATTCCCTGTGGATCGACCCTGTACTTACCCTACTATGCTATCAACTACCCGATATTTGGTCGGTTAGGAGTTAGTTTGCATGTTAAGTATAGGTTTATAAATTTTCTTTTGTTTTTATGATGCAAAATCCTCCCAACAAGCGGCCATCAACCACTTGTACTCTTTCTATCAATTTTGCAACCTTAAAAATCAGCATCAAAATATGCATGTAAGTTTAAAACATGATATTATGAATAAAATATGCAAAAAGTTGTGTATGCACCAAGTAAATGAAGATTCTCTTCAAGGCATTATAATGTGATACTTTAGGATTTACTTGATACCTAGCACAAATGTATACAACATTCATTATATCATGTCTACTAGCAATAAGATAGAGCAATTAACCAATCATTGACAAGTATAGCATATTATCCACATATTTGCCATATTTATCAAGATTCAATATGATTGATGTGCTCATTGGAGTTGTAGCTATTTTGATATCCTGAAGGTTGAACTTCTTTAACATGTCTTTCACATACTTGGCCACGACTAGCGTGAGTACCATCCTTGGTTTGTTTCACTTGCGCAGTCCAAGAAAGAAGCTAAGTTCACCCATGAGGAAAAAAAGATTTACATGATTTGTTTACTGTTTGAAAATTAGTTTCGATGGTGCTGATGCAGCACCGGGCCTGAAACTTCAAGGCAGGCCAGCAACGCCGGGCCTACAACTTCAAGGCCGGCCACCTTGATTTCCAGATCACGATCATTTTTCAGGTCAATAAATGGTTACATCATTACCAACAACCAGTTGTTGAGTCATATGTAGCATTGCTTGAGCATCGTCCATTTACTCTTTCTCGGTCTAGACGTAAATGTTCCAGCTTCGTCTTGCACAATCGGTCCATCTGTCCCCCTTGTGTTTATTCCCCCCACGTCTTGTGCATATGTGTCTTGAATGGTTCTTTCTATATATGTTTGAGTTTTGCATCCGGGGGGCATGTAAAACTATTAAATACACAAGGCCCTCATTCTAGCGCTAATTGACGATGTCAGATATTGTCTAAGTGAAATCCAAATGGATGAACATGTAATTGGCCTCCAAAGTGTGATCCAACAAGATTGTGAATGAATATAGAACACAAAAATGACGTAAGAGGACCTAGAGTTTGTCTCCGGGAAGATCCTCCAACATTCAAGTCAGTTCAGTATAAATGATTTTCTATGTAAACTGTGAGTTCATATATAATGTATGCGTACCTGTAAAATGAAGAGGATGAACCATTTATATAGTGCAAAATCATGGGTAAAGATGTTACCGCACGTTTAATGTAGTGAGGCGAACATCATGGAACGGTTACAGTTTAAGGTATAATGTCCACGATGCTGATTTAATGGAGTATGTCGGTTATCTGAGACCAATGACAACCAGCATCATGTTGGCTATAAGGGACCAAAGATGACACGCGCCATGCCGATCAATTGATATAAAAGGCGGTCCGCACTATGAATCATGCTAAAGCCCATACATTTCTTCTTATAAAGAGGCCCAAGGTTAACCAGGACCAGATCGGTCCATTGCTGACGTGACCTTCTATACTCAGTTGTGAGCTCCGATGGGTGGCACGTGTGATGTGACCAATCTCACCTATTTTAATTGCTTATATTCAAGATTGGTGGAGAACCCACCTGCAACATACGCAGAGTGCTCAGAGACTTAAAAGGCTATTTAAGGGGTTGTCTTATCACTTGTATAACCGAGTAATTGTGGAAACAACCTATTGTCACGTGAGTTTAGTAATCTAACTATAATAGAAAGAGAGGCAAGCTTGCCCAAAGCCTCCACGTCGCTCCTTGATTCAATCCTTTTGGTTTTGTCTAATGCTGACACGTGGCAAGCCCTCAGTTTGACACGTGTCGGCTTCAACCTTTTTTTTAATATATTTTTTTTAAATAAAAGGATATATATAAGATGGAAAATGATACATACACAACACATTTATGTATAACATGTGTCGTTACACATGATCTCATAATTAACAGTGTACGGGAGACATCAATCGATCTACATTTACATTTAACATTTACTTAAAATGAGTTTGTGGATCCTGTTAAAAAATGTCGTATCTGGCACTTTGCTTAGTTTATGAATCCCGATAAAAAATGTAATGCTTTATATTATTAGTTATGACTTGAGTCGACATCAATCGATCTACAATTACATTTAACATTTACTTAAAATGGGTTTATGGATCCCGTTAGAAAATATTGTTTTTGACACACTTTGTTTAGTTTACGGATCCTGATAAAAAATGTATATACACATCGCCTCTTGATTCAATCCTTTTGGTTTTGTCTAATGCTGGCACGTGGTAAGCCTCCAGTTTGACACGTGTCGGCTTCCACCCTTCTTTTTATTTTTATTTTTTTATAAAAGGATATATATAAGATGGAAAATGATACATACACAACACATTTATGTATAACATATGTCGTTACACATAATCTCATAATTAATAGTGTATGGGAGACATCAATCGATCTACATTTACATTTAACAATTACTTAAAATTAGTATATGGATCCCGTTAAAAAATGTCGCATCTGGCACTTTGCTTAGTTTATGAATCCCGATAAAAAATGTAATGCTTTATATTATTAGTTATGACTTGAGTCGACATCAATCGATCTACAGTTACATTTAACATTTACTTAAATGAGTTTATGTATCCCGTTAGAAAATGTCGTGTTTGACACACTTTGTTTAGTTTACGGATCCCGATAAAAATGTATATAAAGACTTTTGCGTATATATATTTTTTATATTGTGTGTCTACGTCGGACATATATATATAATATCCTTCTGCGTATATATATATTTTATATTCTGCGTCTATGTTATTTTTCGGAAGAGTCATCGATTTCTTGGTCGCCCTCCACACATTTATTATCCTATCCTTTTGCGTATATATATTTTATATTGGGCGTCTACATCGGTATAAACCATTAAATGTCTATCTATTAGTTTTCATGTCTACGTGTGGATAGTTTACCGCTTCATGCTTGCGTTTTTTTGTATTTTCGTAGGGACCTATGTATATTTTGAACTATATGGATTAGTATAAAAAAAAACACATGGCTGTAACTATTTGGTTTATATGAATGCTTCATCTTTTAAACTATATGGTTTTCATCTTTCTTCAACTTCTACGTTTACATCATTACGGGCACGCCATGCCTTGCACGGCGTACGATTCACCACTAGTTTTTTTTATTTTTATATATGATGATATGATATATATGACCGACTGTTGTAAAAATATACTCCTTCCATCCAATTTTATTTGTCCACGTTTTCTTTTGGTTTGTCCCAAAATAAGTGTTCACTTTGTGCATTTATTGTAAAAAAAATTCAAATACCCTTCCCTCTTTACAATATTTACAATAAAAATATGTAGCGTTGAATTCTCCAATAACTACTTAAATGGCATGTAAAAATATTGGATCATTTAATGTGATTAAGAGCATTAACTACAATTTTTTTAGCTTGTCTGAAAAGTCAAACGAGACAAATAAAATGAGACGAAGGTAGTATATATATATGACCGAAGAAAACTCAGTGATTTTATGATGGTCCAGTCAAACTAATTTTATGGTGGTCCAGCCACACCATGTCATCGCCTTCTCCACCAATCAATTTTTTAAAAAATAATACTCCCTCCGTTCCACAATAACTGAGGCAGTTGCCCAATATTTTGTTCCATTTTATGTGAGACAGTACAATTTTCAATGCAACATTTATTGTGTTTTTACTTGATTTATCCTTATTTATTACATTAGGAGGTATAAAAAACAAGGCAACATTAATTATATCCAAGAACATTCTTGTCATTTCATTATAAAAATTAATGCATTAATTCACATTCTTAATATGCGTGATTTTAGGAACTGCCTCAGATAAATTGGAACGGAGGAAGTAATTTTTTTCTAAACACATGGGACCAACCTGAAATAGTGGTTTCAGATCAACAAGTCATACTTGTAGCTGGACCACCGTAAAATTTATACCGAAAGCAATTTATTTTTCCTTTATTTTTAATGTAGTGAAAGTCGTGCCCCAAAGTCCCGGCTGTTGATATTGCCAGGGAATATATATTCTTGGCTGAGCAAAACACTGGTGATACCCTTAAAAAAATAGAGAAAAAATAAAAGTTCTTTTTTTGACACAAAATGAATAAGTAGACACACTCTTTTTTAGTTGCAAAATGACAAACAATTTCAGACGGACAAAATTATCCCTTTGTAGAAGGGACGCACTTATATCTTCAAGTGATTCCTTTCTGCTTCAGCCTTCAGCCTTCAGGTATGTTTTTTTTTTTTTTTTTTTTTTTTTTCAAATATCCGTAACTTTTGATTTACAACTCCGATCATCGAAATTTTTTCACCAAAATTCATATTTTTTTTTGCTCTTTAATTTGAGCCCAAATACGATACCCTTCCGACGTAAATTTTGAAAGACGAAAAAATATTTTTATTAACTGGAGCGTTTTTTCTTATAACCGACCGTAATTTTTGATTTATAACACCGATCATCAAAATTGTTTCACCAAAGTTCATATTTTTTTTTATCTTCATTTTGAGACCGCGTTTGATACATTTTTGACGTAGTATTTGAAAGTCGTATTTAATCGCAACATTTACACTAACATCGAGATCGATGATCGATGATCGAGATCACAACAATACGATGTCGATTCACACAATGATGTCGATGTCGATGATCACAAGAATGAGATCGTGATCACATTCAAACACAAGAAAGCGACGCCGTGAGAATGTAAGTCTAATCTACTTGCTTTTTTGTTTCGTGATACCGCAATATGCTAACTCCTAGTAATGGCACTCGCTAATCCTACTTGCTTTTTGTTTCTTCAATTATTTCTTCTCTCCTCCTCCATATAATAATAATACCTCTTCTTCTTCTTGAAATACTGCGCAAACTTTGATTTTCATGGCTTCTTTCTTGAATTTGGATTAAAGGGTCTTCAAGATTTATGCTGTTTTATTCCATAATATACTACTATTAGCTGCAAGTTTCTAATCCATTCAACATATATAAGTTCATCATCTTTCTGAGATCCACGTGAAAACTTCTTGTTGACTCTTATTTTTTGTTTGTTTCTGTAAAACATATGTTTGTACTCAATCTATTAAATAAGTACTTGTATTGTATAAAATTGAAGCATCTTTGTAAATTTTTCACTGTTTAGTTACTGTCTTAAAACTCAGAAGGGCTTTGCATAAAAAAATCCCCCCCCCCCCCCCTTAAAGCCTCTTTGCAGGTGTTATTATTGAAACTTTTTAATTATTCATTGACTTACATTCAAGGATATATCCTTCTTTTTTTTTTTGAAGGATATATCCTTCCTCGTTGGAAGACTTTTAATATTCCATAAAATTTCTGTTGGACAAAACTTATGAGTTTAGGCTTCATCTTAGCATATTTTCAACACCATTTTTGGTGAATCAAAAGCGCTCAAGGCTCTTGAAAGCAGGCTTTTGAATCGAAAGATTGATTATTTTGAGAATGAAAATTTAATAAAATAAAACTCCCAATCAACAAACTTCGAGAGAAGGAAAAAGTCATTATCAGATCACAATGAAGATCGATATCATAATGAATGATCGATGATCACAACAGAGCGATGATCAAGATCACATTCAAACACAAGAACACACTAACACTATCACGGTGCTTGTGTTTGCTAATGTTTGATCCTTATGACATAAATAACTTTTATAAAAGGTACTCTCAAAGCAAGGAGAACCTCAACAACATAAAACCTGAATCAAGTACAAAAGAAGGATAAACATCACCATATAGAAAATCGTCTTAATCCCATTTACCAAAATACAAAACCCATATACAGACAAGAGACACTCATACAAATTACCATGGTCCATGCTTCAATATGTTTAGTATACAACTCCTCCTCAATCAAATGGAAGTGGAGACATGAAACCAACACGGTATACAAACAAAAACAAAAAAAAAATTGCAGACAATAAAGGTGCATTCTCATTCTTTTGCATATGCAAAGGCAAGTTGAAAGATACATACATGATACACATGATAATGGTTTGAACTTAATAGAGCAAATTAATTAAATGAGTCATTCATTCAAAGATCAATTATTCTTTTAGAAAATAGAAAACAAATGAAACCCTCGCCGCGGCCATATAATGAAATCTCACAAATTAAAGGAGAACCATATTACGCCGAGTGAACCACGAAATGGCAAGCAAGAAAAAGCCGAAGAAAGTGACACCAACTCTTGCTGTCATTTCACATGCATCAGAAACCAATCAGAGAAAAGATCTCTCAAATCCTTACAACATATCATAGAGCAAAATTATGTAAACAAAATGAAGTAAGAAGAAGAAATGTACTTCCCCGGCTGTCTTTGCCGAAGCATATGCAAATCACCGCCTGAGAGAAAAGGTTTACAGCGGTTGTCGTTCAGTAAATTAGAAGAAGAGGAAATGAAAATAAGGGTAAAATGGTCCATGACAAAAAAATTTGTCCTTATTGCAACTAAAAAAAGGAGTGTGGATTAGTGCTTAATTAAGGGAGGAAAAGTGGACTTATACCTAATTTTTCCAAAAAAATAAAACATTGATGATTTTGAGGGTTAATTTGGAGATTTCCATTGTTTTTCAAGTAATAGCCCTGGCAATAATTATTTTGCCTTGGCAATACCATCTCCCCAAAGTCCCTTCAAAACCTTGTTTGTTAAGCTGTCTTCCGGTCTTTTTCTTCTTAGTAACGGAAGCACTCTCTATCAGATCCAGCCAAGCAGTTTCTTCCCCTTACCTTAATTTCAACCTTACGATTCACATTCAAACACGTTATTTTCCTGCATTTCCTACAATTTTTAAAGTATCTGAATTTTCACTGTGCGAGTGTCGGTGCTGGAAGAATGGGAGCGGTGCCATCCACCCCGCGGTGGGGAGTGAGGCCGGAGGAGACGGCCGAGTATTTGATTGGAACATTTGTTGGTGAGAAATCGTTTCCATTGGCTTCTGATTACTGGCAGAAGCTGCTTGAGCTTCCTCTTGATCTCCGTTGGCCTGCTGATCGTGTTCACCAAGCTTCTCTTGTATTCGGTCAGCTCGAGTGTTATTTATTATCTTACATTTTTTTTGGTGTGTGTGTGTTTACTATGTTTCTCTATGAAATGATATGCAGTTGCTAAAATTCAAGTGGAATCAGTGCAGTAAAGATGACTACTGCCCTGTTAGATCATTTTGCTAGTGTCTTAACATTGTCGAATTCAGCTCTTTTGTACATTCATCGAGTTGCAGTATATGCATGTCGATTTAATTTGAGTTACTTTTCCTAATGTGGACTTATTCTACTAGCTGCTCCTCTCTTCCAAATAATGAAAGAAAAAGAAAAAACAACAACAACAGAAGGTTAGGGAGGGTACGATCTGTGTCCTGTAGAAAAGGAATGATTACAAACTGAAGTAGTGAGCTATGTTCTGATGCAAATGTGCTGGAGTGTTAGAACACAGACAATAATGGATCGTATTGTGTGTTTTGTGTAGTATGCCATGGCAGTGGCGGATCCAGGAATTTATTCCAGTGGTGTCACCGGAGTCTAAAAGTACATCTTTTATCCAAAAAAAATTCCAGTGGGGTCACCGGAGTCTAAAACATCAATTTTTATCGACAAAACGACCCTTTTTAATAACAAAACTACATCGTTTTAATGCTATTTTTTTTTATAAAAATCCAGTGGGGTCACGTGACCCCCCGGGGTACGTGGATCCGCCCCTGTGCCAAGGCAAATTCAACAGATGGTATTTTGTGGGATGCATTAGGTTTCTAATGATTCAGTTAGTATTAACTGTTGCTGTTCTTCAGGACGAACTTGGTAGAGAATTCTAGGACAACGATTTTATTTTTTACAGCAAGCAATGCATCAAATGTTTATTGGTGATATGATGTCATGCTTTTCCTCCCGTGTTGCCCTTATTTCCCCTCATATGTTGGGTGACTTGTGGTTTTAACTGCACCATTCTTTCCGACTGTTCCTGCATGTAATGCAGCATGCACATAGTTTAAACTTTAACCAGAAGCCAGATATTTTTAGTTGATCATTAGTCCAGCTTCTAACATATAACCACGCCGTTCAATTTCTGCTGCTGCTATCTTAAGCCCACCATCTTATTATAGTCATCCTTACCCAAATGTCCATCGTATTCTCTACTAGTGCATTGCAAGTCTCCGGTTATCATTCTCTTCCCATGAAATCACATGGCCTTCTAATAGTGAAGTCTGCAGAGGAGAGCGGTGAAAGGGTTGGTAGTGATTCGGGGTGGCAGGGTGGGCTGAGAGATCTTTGATCAGATATAATTATTTTCCACGGTGGTGTGCTAGTAGGGACTACCTCTCATGTTAGATAAGCTTTCTTATAAAACTTGCTCATGGGGTGAATGAGTGCTTTATAGTATCTGGGTGAGGTTTCCATAATTAGCTGGGCGAAATTTTTTTATGAACTGTTCTGTGTTAAGAAAATGGTAACATGCTTTGAAAATTAGTCACATGGGTCTTAGTTTTTCTGCTTGCATTTTGCCTGAACGCACATTGTTCATGATCGCGGATTCAGTAGGGTGTTATATGTTTCTGATAAAATAATTCTATGGTTTCCTTTTGATGTGCAGCACAGAACAACCAATACACGAGGCACCTTGCAAAAATCTTAATTCACCTAGCATGGTGTTTACAAGAGTGCGTTTCCAGTTCTGGCGTGTCCTCAGGGGCCTTTGTGAAAGCTCTGAACGCATCATATATCTCCTCAGTTTTCCTTAAGTACTTGGTTGAGAATGCTAGCAGTGACAACTTTGTAGAATTATACCTGTCTCTGGATGGGAGTGAGGCTGTTCCAGATAATTTTCCAGCTGGTAACCATGTTTGTTTAAAGCTATTTATTTCTTCATTCTCATGTCTATTTTTCTGCATTTGCTTACCAATAATTTGTTTACTGCCTGAAATCCTATTTTTCTGGCTCCTCTACATTTGGAGTCATGCCTTTCCATTGTGATATTGGCTGGGAAGATGGTGGGACTTGACACATGTGTTGTGATTGATGGAAGATTTTTGGCTTATGTTGTGATTGATGGATGAATTAACGCTTGTGTTGTGATTGATGGGGATCCTTGGAGCCTAATGGTGTCTATCGTTGTAAAAGAAACTGAAAAATCTGCTGATTCAGAGAGTATGCACAATAATGAGGGAGTGCAAATAGAGTTTGATTTATCCTTTTTCCTGTTTGGGGCTAGTGTTGCAGGGTTAATCCTCTTTTTTGCATGAAATCTTGAGGCTGCATCTCATTTATTCATTTCTTTAATATATGCTGGATAAAATTTGATTTGTGAAAATTCTATAATTGCAGGTCTTAGTGTACATATAATTATTTGCATCTCCTGTCAAATATGAGCAGCATGGTTGTGTCCGTATGTTAGAAATTAATATAATTTCCCCTTTTCTGAATCTGCTGCTCTCCAACAGTTAGGTTGTATCAGTATAACACTAATCTTCGAAAAAAATCCTGATTCCCTCCTTTGCGACACTTTCAGGCTTGTTTATACCTGCCCTGAGCAAGCATGAAATGTGTACTGTTGCATAGCATAAAGATATCAAGCTTTCCACATTGTATTTTTATCTCATTTCAGAAACACTGAGTTTAGGAAGTGCAGATAATCAATATAGATACTATTGTCACCATTCATTAACCCCTTTTAGTGAACATACTGCACTTCAGTTCCCGAAAAGCTTTTTTATGATAAGTGATCTTCAATTGAAAAAAGGAATCTTCATTGGGGAATGGATGAAGTTCTACAATGTTTACGCCCTTTGGTTGTTCATAAACATGTAGTTGAAGCCTACCTTTATATCATCTCCAAGTGTGTTACTTTAGGCTTACTACCTTATCCACATCCCAGTTTGAGTACTTTTTACTTGGTGCAGATCAAGATGTTACACATCTGGTTGTGAATAGGATTTTTAGCTTTCTCAGCAAAGTGGAAGTTAGGTATGTTTTCAATTGTGAAAGGTTCGACATTTTCTTCAGCTTACAGAATTGTTGCTCTAACTTGATGCCACTTTTCCTAGTAGCTCCAACACCTATCTTCTACACTGTGAACTACTTCGGTTCATGCTCATTGCCATGTCAACTCAGCTTCTTGCTGGTCCATCGCCAAGCCCGGATGATGTCCACCCTTTTATAGATGCAGCAATGCTTCAGGTAGGTGGGGAATTAGTATTTACTTTCAGTATTTCCTGAAGATTCTTTTAACTTTTTTTGCTTTTCATTTGCAGGAAAGTGGTTTAGTCATTTCAGTTGTTAAAAAATTATTGCTGAATTATACCACAAGGCCTTTTTCTCCCATCAATACTTCATCTTCCAGTGTTATGTTTGAAGTCCATCAGCCCGGTGTCTTACAGAGAGTTGGAACTGCAGCTGGTAGGCTGAAGTCTCACCCCTAAGAAATCATAATTCATCCTTTTTCTGTTTGTGTTTAGTGTTACGTTTTATTGAATGTTGGTCCTACATAACTATTTTACCGTGTTAATATATGGAAATTAGTGCTGCATTATACTTCAGGGTTATGCCACCTGTCTCTAGAATCTTGCAATTGTTTCTCTGTTTGTCTAATCATTTGAAGCTATATGTGATGGTAATACTTATCATAACATATATCTTCCAGGAAAAGTTTTCTGCACTAAGTACTCATTTTTTCGGCATGCTCAAAACTGGTCATTAGTTGGAGAAAATAAGTTATAAATCTTATTAAGCCTTAAATCTTAGCCAGATAGATGGTGATGATATATGGGCCTTCTGGGCCGGGTTATATACAGTTGGGCCGGACCCACGATAATGATGAATGGATTGGTAGAGCAGGACTCCACCAGACTCTGTGCAGAGTATCTTCTGGATAGAGTCATAGGATGAGCAGGACTTCACCATGTTCTGGTCAGAAACGATTCTGGACAGGATGAGCAGGACAAAGACCGAGTCAATAATGACATAACCGTTTGCAAGCGTGGATAGATCCCACGCCTTGCAGTTGATAAAATAGCTACTGATAACTTCCCACTATGGAAGAGGGGGGTTATCCCCACGATCAGAAAGGATAAAAAGGCATTCTGAACTACGAGGGGGACTTGATTCCAATTCCACGCTTGAATTGGATACGTAGGCAGTTCTCTCAAAGAGTTCAGTCCAAGTTCATACTAAATTGATCTGTTTCTATAGTATTTTCCTAACTCGAATCATCCAATTACCCGATCACAGTTTTTGAGCAATATCAGATGGTTTCTGTTAAAACTATCTCACAAGTCCTTGACATGCTTATTGCTTACCAAAAGTAGCTGGTAATCCTGTACTTTCAGATCTGTTTTTTCCTACCAAATTGTTGTATTATCCGATCTACTACTTTTTCTGTTGCCTAAGTCAGAGGGAAAAAAAACGACGGAATCGGAGAGTGGGAGAAAGAAGGAAATAAACAGGAAAATGAGTATAAGACAAATGGAATTTTTGTTGGACATTCTGTCTTAACGTTTTTGGGTCCTATAGAGCGAGCTGAGATGTATACCATCAAAGTAGTTTGAACAATGCTAATCTCGTTTATGTTTACAAACTTTAGTTTCACGGAGCAGCTCAAACGGTAACTTTGTTCCTGGTCTCTATTTTTGACTAAATTATATTTTGTCCAGTTTTCACTTATGAGATTTGAGGGTGGAGCTGTCTTCAATTTGAAATTGTATTCCTTTTGCTTGCAGCAAATCTTGTGCTTTTGCCACTCAGTTTCTTTGTCAATTCAGCGGGAGAATCAACAAGAAGTCCACTGGCAGACATTAGTCTCAGTGTTCTCCTTATTCTTATTCATTACAGGAAGTGTATTGGCATGGACTGTGTAAAAGTTGAAAGCTATGATCAATCAGATTCCCTTACAAAAGGTGAAACATATTTTTCTGAGAACCCTTATTGCAAGGCCTTGGAGAATGCTCGGGATATTGAATGTGAGCTGCCAATCTTGTTTCTCTATTTCCTTGCTTGTTTTTTGATAGCATTATTAATTTAGTAGTTCCTTGCCTGCAGTTGATCGTTTAGATATTGAAGGTAATGCACAGAGTGGTCCTCTTGCGAGATTACCCTTTGCATCTCTATTTGATACACTTGGCATGTAAGTATCAATTGCTTCTCTAGTACAGAATATATTTTTTCTGTTAGTAAAATGAACCTACAAATTGTTTTTATTTTTTCTTTTTGTAAGTAAAATGATTCGTCGATTGCATTCTAAATAATAAACATCTTCTTCTCTAAATGTGCATATAAGTAATTTTTTTATTACTCAATTGATTCATTACTTTAAAGACTGAAATCAGCTTTATTAATAACAGGTGTGTGGCTGATGAGAGTTCTGCACTTCTTCTTTACTCTCTGGTGCATGGGAACTCTGCGTTTCTGGAGTACGTTTTGGTTAGGACGGACATTGATACGCTGGTAAGCAGTTAATTTTTTTTTTCTCTATATCATGTCTAAGCTTATGTATAAGGGATTTCATACTACAAAGAAGACTGAACAATGGAATCAGGTTTTTGTGAATACTTTTCTTCATTGCTTTAGTCTGGTACTCTAAATAAATTCAGAGTTGGGCTTGCATATATCACTAGTATCCAGGAGCTTTAGTTTTGTTGAGTTACCATCTCTCCCATAGCTTAAGCTGATGGGGAGATAATTAACATTTTATATACGCCCCTCAAGATTGAGAGAGGCCCAACACTTGAAACAGTAATTTTGTTGTTGTTGGGAAAACAATGTTTGTAGAGAGGTTTAAATCCGTGACCTCCTCCTCCTATACCATATTGAACCATCATCTCTCTCAAAAGCTTAAGTTGATGGGGAGGTAGATAAGTAACATTTTATATATTTCAACAAGTTTGATATTCTTCTTTGATCAATTGACAGTTGATGCCCATGCTAGAAACGTTATATAATGCTTCTTCAAGGACATCAAATCAAATTTACATGGTGCTAATTATCCTTCTTATACTTAGCCAAGATTCCTCTTTCAATGCCAGCATCAATAAAATGGTGAGTATGGTCTGCATGAATTTCTTATGGCAATGATAATCACATTACTGATTCTCATCTTATTATGCAGATTCTACCCAGTGTTCCGTGGTACCAAGAGCGCCGCATTCATGAAACATCTTTGGGTTCACTTATGGTTATAATTCTGATCCGGACTGTGAAATATAACCTATCTAAACTTCGGGTATGATTTGTAGCATCTCGCATTCTAAAATCATCTTGTTGTTTTCTGTCTATGGATTAAATTTGCTATATTTTGTGATGTCACTGAAGAGTCTTGAACTTTTGAGATTAGTACTTGATTTACTATTGAAGATTTATCTTATTTAGCTTAGTTTGAAGGACTACATTACATCAAAATGTTATGCTAAACGGATCGTTGATGTCATAACATCTCAAATCTTTTTAGTGTTATATATGGCTGTTGATAAGGATGTGAAAACTTGACACAATGTTTATGTTATCATAATGTAACTGCAGGAGCTATGTATCCTTTATACTTCCACTTAGTTCATTACTAGGTCGATGTTTGATAACACAAAATATCACAATTTATCAGTTAATCTAAATTTTGTAAGATGTTACATTACTTAAATGTTTGTTAACACTTTTCAGTATCTGCTAAATTAATTAAGTGGAACTGAATTCTCTTAAATTTCAAAGTGATTGAAGTACCGCTAAATGCTGACTCTTAATGTCCTTTTGTTTTCTATCTACTAATTTATGAAACATTGTTCTATATCTATCTTTAATATCAAAATGTTGATGTTCATTCCTTTTATATATATATATATATATATATATATATTCAATCTTAATCATTTTTAGTATTCAGATTTCAAACATGATTAATATGAAATCATTACTTGAAGCTTTCAGATATTTAATAAATCAAGCATTTGGATTTTAGATTTTCGTACTTTTGTTTTAATGAACGACCCTTCAGTGATATTCATGGTGTGTAAAGTGTTTGAACTTATAACTCGAATTCCTGTAACACCTCAAGCTTTTAGCATAAGCTAGCTGAGATGGCAGCATAACTTAATATCAGAGTAAGAGATACATGGTCGAATTTCACTGATAGCACTATCACCCTATTTTTTTAATGAAAAATGGGTTCGAATCTTTTCTCGCACTGCCTCCCATTTGTTGAAGAAATAGTGTTATGCAATTGTTGGGCCAGCTGAATGATCGGCCCACACCTGAAGGCACGTTGTTTTGTTTAAATGTATAAATTAACTATCTCCTAACAACTGAAGCTTCTAGCATAGATGGTAATTTAACCGTGTCATATGTGAATGACTGAATGGAAATGTCGAAGTACTTCAGTGTATAACATACACATCTCCTAATAGCTTAGGCTTTTAGCTGATATGCTGATTTAACAGTGTCAAATGTGATGAAAAAGGGCATAATGCCAGATCCCTATCAAACTACAAATATTAAGCATGGTAGACATTTTGTTCTGTGAGAAAATTCCATTTTGATTGCGTTAATTATATAATAATATAATATAAATAAAAGAAAAAGGTAAAATAAAGGGAGACAAAGAGTGTCTTTATTTTTTAATCCGTCCAATCAAAAGTCCTCCAAATTCTCAAAAGAGAATAGAAGAAATCATGTGCTTGCTAGCTCATCTAAATTTACCAGGAATAGGAGTGACCTATATTATGAGGGTGAAAGGGAAGGGCTTTTGAACATCTTCTTCGTAGAATTAGAGTGGTAATTGGTTTTGGAAAGCAGTATGAATTCATAAATGAATACATTAGATGTGTGCTCACACACATGGAAGCACGTACCTTAAAAAACAGTACTCATTAATTGTGATTGCTCTTCAACGATTAGCATATTAAGATGAACTTTGGAAAAGAGTTCTAAGAGCGTTTTGATGACAAACTTTTGATGTGTCGTTTGAAACAGGATGTTTATCTCCATACTAATTGTCTTGCAACTTTGGCAAATATGGCACCTCATGTCCACCGCCTGAGTGCCTATGCATCACAGCGATTGGTCAGCCTTTTTGACATGCTTGCTCGGAAGTATGTGCTGTTTTTCTGTGTCATGTTTTCAGATAGTAAATTTGGATTAAAATGATTCCTGCTTTTACCTCTGGTCGCTTCGGTCTCTTATTTCTTTTACCAAATTTGTGGCGATATCCAGGTACAACAAACTAGCAGAGATGACGAATGACAAGATGCACATGCCTAATGGCGAACCAAGTGGAGATGATATGCCAGAAGATACGGTAGAGCACCATCTTCTTCAAAATTATGTTTGATCCAAGGTGTTCCCATTTTTTTTTTTTTGTCAATCTTTTGATGTTGCCTTTTCTCCTCTTGAACAAGTTGCAGTCAGTAGAATTGCATATATATACCGACTTCTTGAGAATTGTTCTGGAAATTTTGAATTCAATTCTGACCTATGCTTTGCCGCGTAACCCAGAGGTACTACATTCTAGTTTCCTTCTGGTTTCTCCAAGTTACTGTTCATGATGAGGTTTTGGAGTTTGGTTGTGAGTGTATGCATATATATACGTATATATGTATGTACATATATATATGTATATCTATATGTGTGTGTGTGTGTGTGTGTGTGTCGGTGTGTGTGTCGGTATATATATATATATATATATATATTTTTCCTCTTTCTTTTTCCCTTCAACTTCTTACTCATTCTTGGTGTCTGCTTGTGGTAGGTTGTGTATGCAATTATGCATAGGCAGGAAGTCTTTCAGCCATTCAGAAATCATCCTCGCTTCAATGAGCTACTTGAGAATATTTTTACAGTACGTGCCTTCATATGTTGTTGCTTATATGCATCCATATGCCATGATAAGAATCTAAAGGCTTGCAGCTGTAAATAATATAAAAAGAAGAATGAAATAAATGATAGGCGAGTATAGCTGCTACTTACTTGACATTGCTCTGGATATCTGTACTTTTGGTTTTATGAGTTTGTCAATATGATGGGCTGCATCTAAAAGGCTCTCATTTGTTGTAAATTTCTCTGATGTGTAGGTTTTAGACTTCTTTAATAGCAGAATGGATACTCATAAGATGGATGGTGAGGGGTCAGTGGAGAAAGTACTTCAACTTATAATCATCAACTGCCGTTCTTGGAGAGGTGAAGGCATGAAGGTTCGAAGAAAAACATGTACTCTTAGTTAATTTGATTCTGTTAATTTCGTTAGCTTCCGTTATTTGGGATGCAAATTAAGCACTTGTACTGCAACAAGCTAAACGCTTTTGTCAAAGGGTAGCCTGCTCAATGGAAGTATCCCCTCTATGCTAACTCCAGGAAAGGGCTGCACCATTCAGACCTTCTGTTCAGCCTTACCTTTTTCAGAAAACAATGTTTCTATATTTCATGAAACTTAAAGATTTAAATAATGTGCATAATTATATTCTTTATTGCCACTTGCACTTTCAAAATATGCTGGAGATAATGGTAAACCGTTCCACATATTACTCCTTTCGGCAACACTTGAGAAATGTAATTGTTGTTTTAGATGCACTTTTTGGGTTACATGAATTCTGATCAATGCTGATTGCTGTTTTTTTTTTTTTTTTTTTTTTTTTTTTTTTTGTAAAATAGATGTTTACACAGTTGCATTTTACGTATGAGCAAGAGAGTCATCCTGAGGATTTCTTCATTCCATATGTCTGGCGGCTAGTTTTATCTCGCAGGTATCCTCCCTTTTGCCGCTGCTCTTAACAAAAAAGATCGAGGGAATGTCTTTTCTTTTTCTTTTTCGACTACCTGTTGCACTTTGTCATTAACTTAAATGACATCTGTGCCAAATATTAGTGTCTTGCATGTTTATTAGTGAGCCAGACAGTTTAATCTAGTTCCTATTAGGCTATATTGTTTTTTGTCAGAAATTGACTAACAGCTACCGCTCTTTAATTTATATTCATTATTTCAGTGGCTTGAGTTTCAATTCCAAGAGCATAAATTTGTTCGCAGTAGAACTTCCTCCGGAGGTAAGTATCTTGGCTTTTCTAGCTCTTCCAATCATTTTATTATGTCGTTTCAACAAGATGTATTTCAAATTCGACTGCCTATGGTCAAACAGGGTTATCCTGTCAGTATAGTACATTCATCCTTATGATTGATGAATCATTAGTTTCATGTTAAATCATGTTCTTCACCCTCTCATTATTGCATTTTGGGTAAGTTTTAACATCAATGGCCCTTGAAATATATATATATATATTACCATTTTCTTACTTAAGAAGTAAAATGCTATTGTGAATGATGTGGAAGGTCTGAATGATGAATTACGTTATCTTTCTTTTTCTTATTGCTCCACATCATTCACATTGTTTTGTCACGCAGAGTTTCATTACTTAAGAAGTTTTCTTAATGAGGAGTTTCACTTGCATTCTATCAAAACACTGACACGTGGATTGATTTTAGTATGTTTGTGGTGTGACCTGGTTTATTTATAAGCTTGATTGTAGGGTGTTTGATGGCACGTGTCATGTTTTGATTGGATGTAAGTGAAACTCATCATTAAGGACTCTACAATAAAATTTCCCAGGGGGAGACACAATGTGTGGTATGTTTTTACGAAAGGTTCTTTGAGGTTGTAACTCATCGTGACTTGTTTGGGTGGAAGCAGGTGGGCGAGGTTGGAGAGGAGTTTGACATGCGACCGAGTGTTGAGTTGAACGGACACGGAATTGAAGTGGATGCATCAGTATGATGATATGTTGTGCTCAAGATATATTGTCACGTGTATGTATATAGATATAAACTGAGATAACGTAAATATTGTTTTTATTTTTTGTCATTCTTTTACATCAACAAGCCTTGGCTTATAGTTCGTTCATGTTTTTTTTTTTTTTTTTTTTTTTTTGATGCGTTATCACCGGTGTAATGAATCTAGTTATAATAAAAGTGGTTGCTCAAAGGCCATCTGTAAGTTGCTTGAAAGGTGTTCTTTTCCATATCTCAGGAAGATATGCAGTTCATCATGATGGTTTTGAGGTGTAAATTTTTTGTTCATCGTGATATAAATACTTTATTTACAGTTATTCTGTTGTATATATATTTTCATTTATTCGATGGGATGCTTGATGTTTACAATGGGTATATTAGGAAGACATACCCATTGTAATTGCTCATTCTGTTTTGTTACAAGCGGTTACCAGATTCACTCGTTAAGCTTGGTGCTTAACATCTGATATTGGAACCAATTCCTGCCCCTGTGACCTTGTTATGGCCGAGAGCACCAGGACTAAACCAATGGAGGAACTCAAGACGTTGCAGCATAAGATGAACAAGGAGCTGAACCAGAAAATTGGTGCGGTAACATGTCATAATTGATCAGAAGGTTGGTGCAGTTAACAATCGAATCGATACTCAGATTGATTCGATTAAGCTGATGATACGAGCTATGTTGGATAAGGTGATGGAAAGGATTGATGTGAGGTTTGAACCTGCAGTTGAATCTTGGATAGGTCAGCAAGGAGCTTCGGTAAATGCTCCAGTATTGTACATGATGGTTTGCTGCCGAATCCCCAAAGACACGGTGGTATCTATATCCAGAAATAAGAAAGGTATGAGCTTGTTAGTAAGACTCCTAAAATTGACTTTCCGTTATTTGATGGTGAAGCTCCTGAGGAGTGGATAAGGCGTTTTGAAAGGTATTTTCAAATACATGATATTCTCGATAATCATAGAGTTGGATTTGCTGAAATGTCTTTGAGAGGTAAAGCAGGTATTTGGTTTGGAGGCTTTAGAATGGGCTATCATTATCTCACTTGGACAATGTTTATAGATGATGTGTTGAAACGTTTTAGATATAAATCCATGCAGAATTCCATATATGATTTCCATCGGTTGAAACAATGGCGTCTGTTGATGAATCTTTGGTTGAGTTTGTGGAACTTAAGAGCTTGGTGCAGATGTAGAGCGCCATGCTAACTGAATCTCACTACATATCATGTTTTATCAAAGGTCTCAATGTGGAAATCAAGTCAATGGTGAGATTAATGAATCCACATATAATGTCAGCTACTATTGTGGTAGCCTAGGCTAGCAATCTCTGGGGTCAATATAGGCAATCCACAGTTTCACCCAAGGTGTTTTTAAAAATGCATGTGACTGAACATAAGCTGTTATTATAGAGAGCCATACTACTAAAGAGATACAAGATATGAAGGCTAAGGAGTTATGCTTCAGGTGTGATGAAAAGTACACACATGGTCATAAGTGTAGACACAAACACATTCATTTCATATTGGTAAAAGATGAAATTTTAAAGGAGGAGGACAATATACATGGAGAAACAACACAGACTTCTCATTTGTTTGTCTACACCATGTCAGGGTATGTCCATGCCAACACTTTCAAGATCAGAAGAATGATAAAAAGAATACCAATCTTTATTCCCCCATTCATTCTTAGATCAGAAAGTTTTCAAGGATGTTGGATGTTATATCGTGCCCACTAACCCCATAGTCATCACCGTTGCAGATGGTAATTCCATCACTAGTGAGTTAAAGTGCCCTAACCTTACTTGGTCCATGCAGGGAATACCATATCAACATGACATTGGTTGATTAAGCTAAGGGGCTGTGACATGGTGTTAGGGATAGATTGGATGGGCAGGTACAACCCTGTGACATTCAATTTTTTTAAGATGGAGTTGTCTTATATTGATAATGAGGATCATGTTACATTGAAGGGATCCCATTAAGAAGTTAGTTGAAGATGATAAGCTGTAAGAAATTGGTGAACAATTAGTGGAAATGTACTTATGGGATGATTGGTTTCCAAAATCTGATCTAGTAACAAGGAAATAGTGACACTCATGTTGAGATGGTTCATCTCCTTGAAGAATACAATTACTGCCATTACTGGTCTACCACCCAAGTGAGGCTATGAACATTCCGTTGCACTTAAGGAAGGGCCCATCTTGTACAACTCAGGCTTTATAGGTATGCATATAACTAGAAGGATGACATTGAGCTGTTAGTTGATTAAATGCTCAAACAAGGGATTGTTAAACATAGTAACAACCCTTTTGCCTCTACAATGACACTATTTAAGAAGAGAGATGGAACTTGGAGGGGATGTGTTGATTATAGGAAATTGAATGATCTGACTGTTGAAGACATATATCGTATTCCTATTATAAATGATTTGTTGGATGAGTTGGGAAAGGTTAGGGTGTTCATTAAGATTGATCTTAGATCAAGATTTCACCAGATTCTGTTGCATGATGAACACAATTAGAAGACTGATTTTGTTACTCACCATGAACAATTTGAATTTATGGTTATGCCTTTCGGCCTCACCAATGCCCCAACCTCTTTTTAGAGGAACATGAATGAACTGCTAAAGCCTTTCATAAGGAAGTTTTTGTCAGTCTTTTTTTATGATATACTCTGTTGGGCGCCAGCAGTCCTGCCACCCGCGCGACTTTGAACTATGGTGTTGCTAAGGTGTGGTATAAGGAAATATAGTAGCACATTTACTAACACCAATTGGTTTTAGCACAACGGTAATTTGATCCTAACAACTGGTATCAGAGCGAGGTCATGAGTTCGATTCCCGACAATAGCATGCTGCGCAGTTGAGGCAGGCAGGTGTTGAGGGGATTGTTGGATGCCAGCAGTCATGTTACCTACGCGGGTTCGACCCGTGGCGCTGCTAGGGTGTGGTATAAGGAAATATTGGAGCACAATTACTAGCACCAATTGGTTTTAGCACAACGGTAAGCACTTGATCCTAATTAACATACTCATCTACAGTCTAGACATGGCTGAAAGCTATGACCAATTGGCCCCTCCCTATAAACATAATCGAATTTAGGGGTTTCAAGCCTCACATGTTTTTGTAGGAGGTTTGTGCCCCATTATGGTGTAATAGCTAGACCATTAAATGATATGTTGAAGAATGAAGGGTTCATATGGACAGCTTAGTCCTAAGAAGCCTTTAGTAAATTCAAACATGCTATGTGTCACTATCTTGTCCTAACTTTTCCAGATTTTGAGATTCTCTTTTGCATAAAGACTGATGCTTATAGGAAAGGATTGGGGGCAGTCTTGCAGCAGCAGAAGAGACCAATAGCGTACTTGAGTAAGGCTTCAATTCAAAGGAAATGGCACTCTCAATCTATGAGAAGGAGTTACTAGTAGTCTTAATAGCAGTCTCCATATAGAAACAATACTTACAAGATAGACCTTTTGTGATCAAGACATATCGGCAAAGATTGAACTTTCTACTTGACCAGAGAGAAATAACCACACTCCAACAAAAGGGAGTCATCAAACTAATGGGAGTGGATTTTAGCATAGTATAAAAAAGGTAGTGAGAATGTTGTAGTTGATGCTTTGTGTAGGCAAGATCATGCTCAGGGTCAGTTGTGCACATTTAGCCTAATGTCCCCTTCTTGGGTTCAAGAAGTAACTTCCAACTATATGGGTGATAAATTTGTTGAGGAAATATTTATGGGTTTGATGATAAATACAGCTTTAGATTCTCACTATACCTTACATCAAGGGTTCCTCAAGGATAATGGCAGAATATATGTGGGAATAACTTGAAACTTAGGGCATAAATTGGTGGAGCAGCTGCACTCTAGCCCTATGGGTATAGCAAAATTATAAGACTATTCTATTGGCCTCATCTTCAAAAAGATACGTATGACATGATTGAGAGATGTATCACATGTTAGCAATGTGAAAGTTTGCATGATAACCCTGAGGTTTGTTACAACCTTTGCCGGTTCCATCAAAGGTTAGAACACTCGCACTTCTTTTATGATATGCGTATGTTCCCTTTGGAAAGCCTGTCTTATTACTTATCAACGGAGATTCTCGGCAGTGGTAAACAGATCGATCAACGCAATGATCCTAAATTAGTATGGACTTCAGTGAGGGATACCAAAATCAGATGGCAATGAGTTAATCATGGTGGTTTTGGATAGGTTAACTAAATTATCTCATTTCAGTCCACTGGAAAAATGGTATACATATGAGATAGTGGCCTTTATGTTCTTTGATGAAGTTTACGAGTTACATAGTATTCCCGAGTGCATTATCATTGACATGGATAATGTGTTCACTTCTGAGTTTTAGGATAATCTTATGAAGTTGGTGGGGGTCAAAATATTCTATAGCACTACGTATCACAAACACACATGGGCAGGCCGAGAAGGTTAATCAATGCCTTGATATGTACTTAAGGTGCATGTCTTTCCAGAAACCTAAACTCTAGAAGAAGTTGCTATCCCTAGCTGAGCATTGGTACAACACCAACTTTCACACTTTTTCAATTTGACTCCATTTGAAGCCCTATATGGACATTCATCTACCCCACTTCCTTTGGGATAGTTTTGCTTAGGAACCCTTTACGAGTGTGGATGAATTCCTTAGACAGAACCATATTATCTCAAAGGAACTCAGGAATCAGTTGGAAGAAGCTCAGGCCAGGATGAAATTTTATGCTGATCAACATAGAAAAGAGAAGGAATTTAGAGTAGGGGGATATCTATCTATACTCGTAATAAAAGAGCGACGGGGTGTTTCCCCCAAAAAATGTTTCCTACCCTCGGTGTTTCTTCCAAAAAGTGTTTCCTACCACGGTGTTTCCTCCATAATTTTTCTCTTTTTTTAAATATAAATTTTAGTTAATAATAATAATAATACATACATACATACATACGGGCAACACAGTAAAATACTACATTACAGCCAACAAATTAATATTAAAATAATATACGTAGAACCAACAAATAAATTATTACATTACAACCAAAAAATAACAATAAAATATTATATTTATAGTACATTGATTTTATGAGGTACTTTCCTCTATTTTTAGTTTAATAAGTTTAGTTGATCAATTATTCAATTTTGTTTTCATAGTCAATAATTCTCCATGACTGATATGCGTACGATCCGACTTCAAATACGCGACACTCAAAGATTTAGTTTAGACATTCTTAGTAAAACGGGCCTAATGGTCTCAGCTTGATATTGGGTCTTGAATAGACATTGGTCTCAACATCTGAGGCAGATGCACATTGAAGTAAATGAGGTCATCGAACCCCGCTAAAAATAAGAATAATCTACATTTACCTATAGAAACATCTTTTGGACCCCGTGAAATTACTTTGTAAAATATTCACGGACCCCACTGACTATAATTTCTGGATCTGCTACTGCTCAGCATAGTAGACTTTATGAAGCGTAGGTCGCTCTAAATACATCTACATTACGCAAGTTGTCCGATGTCCCTTATAATCAGTTCAAAGTAAGATAATCACCTAGAGCAGATCGAATATTCTATTCTAAGTGATCAAGACACTTTTGCTCCAATTCTTTCACGATTTTTGCTCATGTACTTCTATCCTCGATGTTTCATATGGGAAATTTTACCTCTAATGTATGCATTTTTTTTTACCTTTTCAGTCCATTTTTGTAACGTGTCAAGTTTGTCTTGGTTGTTATGCAGGGTGTTAAACACGGGACACTTTGAAAAGAACATATAAAAAAAGACGTATGGGTGTGTAATAAGAGTGCCAAGATGAAATGTTGAGAACATAATTACAATAATCATGAAATAAAAATACAATATTCTTAATATGTCTCGATAATCTATTAAATACGCATGAGTAGAAAATAGATTAGTGTCATCTGAACTAGATTGATCTTTGAATTTTTGTTGCTATATTGGAATGTAATGGTTTTTCTTAGTACTTCTTATTCACAATAAGAGGGATAATTATCAAATGAAGAGTAATCCTGTTGATTAACCAAAACTCAGAAGACTAACCTTTGAATTTGATGCACCGATGAAATATTAGAGTGTGACACCAATATTATTAGTGGATGACACCCTTTGAAAAAATATTATCGGTGGGCACCCTTTGCAAAATAATGTTCATTGCTAATTATAAATTTATAATAAGTTCATTTACATGTATACATATTTTATGATCATTGTTCATTAGCATCGAACTTCAACGATGAATTGTCATAATGTTTTAACGTGATTAAATAACCATGCATACAAAAATAGATTATATTATACTCATGTTGCATGAATAGTGATTATATCATAATTTAAATATTTATTCACACGCTATCATACTTTTGTTTTTTAACAATTATTTTATTCCACATAACAACAACGATAATAACAAAATTATAAAATACATTTCAAGTGCATTAAAGAAAATAAATACTACAATATCATACTTTCATTAATATAAGTAGTAATAACTTATCATACATGATAATTATAAATGTCATGAAAATATATTTTCACTACGATACAACATGCTGATAATTTTGTTCTAAATGGAAAAATATTTTTCATAAATAAAATTTCAAAACTTGAGCCATAAAACATATGATGAAATACATGATATAGTCAATCTCATTTTGAAACATATTCGTCTTGTCTACTAACAAAACTGAACATCAAATTGACTTGTAATTGGAGTATTCTTCAGGGCCGGCCCTGACATTTTTTGGGCTTAAGGCCAAGTCGCCGAATTAGGCATTTTAGTTCGAAATTACACACTTATCGATTCCAATTAGGAAAAGCAATTTTTTTTTGGGACTTTATCAATTAAAGTAAATTTTTTGGGTCTTTATATTAGATTTGATCGGATTGAATCTACACAGATTTGTTTTTCTTTAGGCGAACATGGCCGCCGGCACCGTTGGGCCTAAGACCACCGCCTCCTCCGCCTCAAGGTGGACCGGCCCTGGTTTTCTTAGTCCGGTAATGCAAAAAAGATGCCCTGAAAATATAAACAATTATTCGTATTATTACCTAAATTATACAGTATTACCAAAATATGTTATTAGAAAGTCATTAAGAATCCTGAAATGACTAAAACTAGGTTATCAATTATAAGATAACCCGAAAAAACATCAAAACATGAAACAAGAATCATTCTCAGTTAATATAATAATAATTTATCTTAGAAAAAAACGAACCAAAGTGATAGCCTTTAACAACGATAATGAAAAATAACTAACGGAAGGAAATAGACAAAGCACCAAATTTACGTGGTTCGGTCAATATGACCTATATTCACAGGCGAAAGAGAGAATATTATTATGTTGGAGATACAGAAAATACAACTCTCTTGAAAAGGCAAAAGCCAAAATAGGCTAAGGCAATGAAGAGTTTATCTTAATTGGTAAATTGTAAAATAATAGGCTCAAGCCTATTATACACTAAGCCATTGTTGGCTCTTGCTCCCACTACTTAACAATTCTCCACCGTGAGATAAAGTCCTGCATCCAGAAATAGTCCACAAACTCCAAAGTCTTCAAACAATGTCAAACAAGTTCAAGCACTGGTTGAACTTAACAAACACACGTCACTTCATAATATCTAACTCTGAACATGATGAAATGTAGATTGCAGAAATGCCAATGACTGTGGATCCCTTTAAAATACACAAACTACTATACATGTAAGCTTTAATGACAACCAGAGCGCATTTAATTACTTTCAAACTTCCACCTTCAACGGTATACCTATCTTCAAAAGTCTCAAATATGCCCAAAGAGATGAGATTTTTCTTCAAATTTTGAACATGTATGACTTGCGTAAATGAACAGACAACACCATCCCGTACCAATACCGGCAACTTTGCATATTGTCCCATAAAAACAACTCCACCTTGAATTGACTTATACGTGAGGCACATATGATACGTGCAACCAGAATCCAAGATCCTCTTAATTTATCATCATCAAAGAAAATCTCTCCATCACTTTCAACTTTTATGATATTGACATGAGCAGACTCTTTTCCAATACTCTTTCTTTTCTTTACGTTTTCTTTCTTCTTAAGTTAAAGCAATCAAATTTGATATGCCCAATATTTTTACAATAATTGCATATCAAATTTTTACATCTCGGATTCAAATCAAAAGTTTCACTATCTGCATCATTCTTAATTGTTCTGCCCCAAATTACCAACATGTCTGCATGACTACTACTTCCCTTAGTTACCTCTTTATTAGTACGATCTTTCGATTTCAAAATAGATTTACTTTCCTTGTAAGAAATAATATACTTACCATAAAGCATTGTTTATATAATATGTTTAAACGACGGGAAGTCAACACAATAACAACAGGCCCGATCCTCATCATCAATCTTAACATCTATTTTACTCAAATCCGAAGCGAGATGATTGAATTTATTCAAATGCAATAATATAGACGACCCTTCATACATACTAAAACATATACAAACTCGAAACACAAATAAAACCTATTCTCCACGGTTTTTTCCATATACAAGGATTTAAATTTTCCCCCACAAATCATTTGCAGTAACCTCAGTTGCTAGCTCTCTTAAAACCTCATCAAAAATACATAAGATGATACATAACTTGGCCACCTTTTCGAGACCAGCAAACTCCTCACCTCACATATACTCTCACTTTTCCTCATTCCCAAGTAGCGCAACATCCAAGCCATCCCGAATCAGCACGGCCTCCGTCTTCAACTGCCACTTCTCGAAATTGACTTTTTTTTCAAATTTCTCAAAATAATATTTAGTTACCGTCATAATGGCTAATTTTCAAAAGCTCGGAAAACCTCGGCTCTGATACTAGTTTGTTAAGAAAAACAAACTCGAGCGATAGCCTTTAACGACGGTAACACAAAATAACTGACAGAAGGAAAAATACAAAACATCATATTTACGTGCTTGGAAATATGACCTACATCCACGGGCGAAAGAGAATATATTTCTATAGTGAGAAATACAAAAGATACAACATTAATGAAGCCTAAAGACAAAGGTTAAAATAAAGGCTAAGACAATTGAGAGTTTATCTTAATTTAAACATCTTAAAATAATAGGCTCAAACCCATTATATACTTGGCCATTGTTCGACTCTTAAAGCTCAATTGTGACATTGAACTTTGCTCTCACTACCTAACAATTTTCATGAATAAATACAAACAAGAAATGATTATATATAGTATTATTTATCCTGATATAACTTAAAATACAAAGATTATTATCATCATGTAACATAAGTATATAATTATGTATGAACAAATAAAATTCATGTATACTAACATAGCTAGCATAAATATTATTGTAGCTGTTTTAAAAAAATTATTGTATCGTAATAGAATATTTATTTATTTCATACAATTAAGTTGAAGTATAATTTGGTGTATCTTTGTGTGTTCTTTTATTATGTTAATAAAATTAAATATTAAAATCATGTATAAGTTTTTAACCACATATATTTGAATATTATTTAACTAAAAGTTGAACAATGTCATAGTTATTTAATATAACCGTTAATGATAAAAACATAATTGTCTAATTCACGATGTAACATATGATCGATATTGTTAGATGGTTTCTACCATAACGTGTTCTCATTATTTATTAACGTATCTATCAAATATAGTCGTTTTTTTATTTATTTATCAATTATTATCAAGCTTAAGATAATATTATGACATTCTCCTTTTAAATGATCAAGCGTTATACAAGAAATAGAACTTTGTATTACTCATGTTACATCAATCATAATTCTCCATCTACATGGTCATGAAACATGATTGACAATAAATATCATAACAGATATTACTAGCAGCTAAAATAAAATAAAACTATTAAAATATATCTATTTAAAATTGCATACATGACTGCGGTTTGAATGCCTATGATAGAAACTTATAAAATATCCACACACACAAAAAACATGTACCAAAGATTTGAGACGAACCCCTTATTTGTTCAAGTCAAATATACGATTACGTACCCAATAATTCTAATCATATTAAAAGGAAAGTTAAATGTAACACGTAATACTAATAATTCCAATCATGGCGCATCTTGACGAATCCAGGCTCTTTGACGGCTCAAGTGTTACATGCGAAATACTTTGAGGATAGTACAATTCTTGGGACCGGTCTAGGAGCAAGACCATCTTATCTGTGGAGCAGTATTCTTGAGGGATGGGACCTCCTGTACAACGGCTTGCGGTGGCGAGTGGGGGATGGCGAGTCAGTGTATACTTTTCTTGATGCTTGGATTAATCGGCAACCTTCATTTCGTATACCATTTGCGGGGCATGAGGTTCCGGCAGACTCCACTGTTTCGGATCTTTTTATACCTGGATCGAGGTTGTGGGATGTGCAGAAAATGCGACGTGAATTTCGGCCATGGGAATCTGACGCCATATTGGCAATTTACTGTGGCCCCGGAAGGGCATTCGGATCGACGAATATGGCATTATGATCGCAAGGGAGTGTATACTGTCCGGTCTGGTTATTTTTTAGCTTTGTCGCTTTATCGGCCATCGTCGGGTGTAGGATCTTCTAGCTCGGCAACCAGGCGAGTTTGGAAAAGTTGTTGGCATCTCTCTGTCCAGCCGCGTATCCAGCATTTTTTGTGGTGTTGTTTATATGATTTTCTTGCTATCGGTCAGGGCCTGCAGAGGAGGAACTTAGGTGATGGTCTTTGCCTGGCATGTGGGGAAACCTTAAAAACACTACGACATGTTCTATTCGAGTGTGAGTTGGCTGTTAGAGTTTGGCGAGCGACGCCGTTTGGTGGTGCTCTACAGCGTCTTCGCTCTGCATCATTTGCGGAGTTTTTTATGCATCTGATAATTGAGCAGGGTGTTCAGGAAGCAACCAGGTTCGTGTGGCTTATATGTGGAATTAGGAAGGCCTGTTGTTCGGCGGTCTTTGATGATCAGCTAGTCTATATTTCTGTGGTATGCGCGCGGTCTTTGGTAGCATCAATTGTGTATGTAGCGGCAATGGAAAGTTATCGGTCTCAAGATCTGGGCCAACATTTGCCGGAGCGATGGTCGAAACCGCAGCCAGGTTGGGTAAAGTGCAATGTGGATGCGTCAGTTACCGAGACAGCTGCGGGCGTTGGGGTAATCTTCCGTGACTCACAAGGATTTGTCTTGCACTCCTTCTCGTACCACTTCGATCCTAGTGACCCGGTGGAGTATATGGAGCTTAAAGCAATTTCTTTGGGTTTGGCAGAGGCGCAACACTTAGGGATTCTCCGGTTGGAGGTGGAGTGATTGTTTGGCGTGCATAGCACGCTTTCGTCGACCAGGGGAGGACCTCACCGCTCAGGGTTGCTTACTTCAGGATTGTTTGGCGGTTTTGTCTGGTTTTGAGTCTGTTTCTTTTTTTCTTTTATTCGGCGTGTGGGGAATGTCCCGGCACAGCACGACATGGATTGTTAGTTTTGAAGGATGCAGGTTCTTAGATCTAAACGAATTAGATCTACGCGCAGCGGATGGATCACGATTTATATATCAAAACACATAATTAAAGGACTTAAACTACTACAAGGGGGTTTAAGATCATGTTACCAATAACGGGAAGAGAAGCCTTGATCTTCCGATGTGTTCTCCAAACGGCAGTTGGTGGACACCCTTCTTGATACACGAACCTCCTTGATATGCAACACCAAGAAAAACTCCAAGTTTTTCTTCCTCTAAAACCCTAGGCAAGAAGAAACTAATTATTCCTCTCTTTTATTTGATATGGGCGAAATTTTTCAATGCAAATTTCCCTTGGAATAACTCTCCTTTTATAGGAGAGTAAATCCTTGGCCTCCAAGTATTAATCAATTAAATAATTAATTAATTAATCAAAATAAAAAGATATTTTCATTAATGACTAATTGTGACATGTATTGACCAATAGGAAATCAAATAACAAGTCATCCAACCAATCACATAACAAGAATATCTTTTATTTTCCATAACACAAGAAAATTAATTCTTGTGCTAAAAAAGAAGACCTTAGGCGCCACTTTTAGGGTTTATTAGCCCACACAAAATGCCTTTTATGTGTATTATATTATTTAGCCCAACTAAATAATATTCATGCATATCAATTAATTAGCCCAGCCAATTAATTATCACTGAGGCCCTAATAACAAGATTATTAGTCCGAATTACGTGAAGTTACATCGGGGACCATGGACCTATAACCGTGTAGCTCAATAATTAATTATTCATCGAATGAGAATAAGTACATTAATTATTAATTCCGGGATTACGCCACCATAAACCCCAAATCGAACTCTACCGACATGGATGTATACTTATACTCAACCCATAGAGTGAATAAGCGTCCATTGATATAATCACTACATACGGATTAACCCTCCATAGACTATCCATTCTGAGTGGGAAGTCTCCGTGAACCCAACTCAGAATATCTTATCCTTATTTACCATCAACCCCCTGATGATCAATTAGTACACATATCCGACTAGTAGCTAATTAGTCAAATGTGAACTCCCGGGATCGATCACTTTCTCGGGGCTAACAAATAAGGGGACTGTCTTTCTACTTCCCGCAGGAAGGAATGGATTCCATGTTTGTGAAAATCAGAACTACTCACTCATCAGGAGATAGTGCCAATGAGAAGTGGCTTGGAACACATATTCAAGTGAACCGTAACTAACACATCAAACACTACCCCGAGACAAGCAAAGACTCGTGATCACCTCAGATTAAGGTTGATCCATATATGATCATCTAATGATTTAATAAGATTCATCGATTACGGAATTATATCGGAAATTCAGATTAAATCGGTCCAAATTTCTATATGAATGCCATCATATATAAATGCCCCACGTAGTACCCTCTACCGACGTGATCGGATAAGACTATCACACCCTAAGGTGTTGCAGGCATGACATCGGTGTTTTAATCAAGAGACCCTAAACTCGATTAAGTTCACCACGGACTAACAGATTTAAGTATATCACCACTAACTCAATCCTCACGTGCATGCCATGCACCGAGTTGCTTGTTACATCTTGATATACTTAGGGTTTGCAAAGCAAATGTATTACTTACAAGCACAAAGCAAGTAATAATGTGAGATAAATTCTGTCATCCATTAAAAACAATTACACAAATTGTCTTTCGGGCACTACATCTAACAATCTCCCACTTGCACGAAATGACAAGTAACGATTGTTTTTAGAGCACACCCCTTCTCATCTTATTCACAACACTCTCCCACTTGCTCTAAAAGCATATGAGACATATCCATCAATGTCGTACCCTCCAAGCACTCGACTTGGTACACTGATTAGCTAGGTTGTCGACTCGAGACGATCTTTAGGATTGAAACGTTGTCGGTCCTTCCAATCAGGCGGTACTCTCTCTCAATATGCTTTTGACTTATTGTGACCGAGAAGATCCTTCTAAGCTATCTCTTCACTGTTTTCACAATGAAGTGATATCGGCTTATGAGACCTGGAATTACTCCCAGACCAAAAAGGAAATTCTAAGCACTATGAGTAAACACTGAGCCCGAGATCAACTTAATGATCATCCTTAATCTGACTACAAGTCAGAATCAGTGTAGTCAACCATATTCAAGTTTGCACCTGAATATACAAGCATATGATTCCTCGTTCTCTAACGATACTTGAGGACGTAATAAACCGCTACTTATTGCTCGAATCCAAGATTCAACTGCAATTGACTCGTTTTAAGCTGACTTGCCCTTATCCCAGAGAGACTCTATCCCATTTTCTCTTTATCCGAAGATTTGGAGAATCATTCCTGAGAGGTAGGGTAGGTCTACTCTCGATGAATGCTGCAACCGTATATGCATAATCATCTTATTCAATAAGATAGGTGGGATAGCCAATGACTCATTCTCGTGAATTTGACCGAATCAAATTCTTAGAATATAGTCCAATTCTCTCATCCAGAGAATCTTGGCGTGTCAGTTTCCGACTTCATATAGCACACCCATGTTGTTTCCAACCGTTTTAGTGTTATCATTTATGAACACTAATGCTACTACTTTACCAATATTGATATCCGATCTACTAAAAACTTATCAATATTTTGGTCAAGTCCACATATTTTAAAACATGTGACTTTTAAATGACCGAGAGGTTCTCTTAAATCCACAAAGGATATAAGCCATGGCAGGCTTCCTACCAATGGTTCTTTCGAATAAATTAAGATATCGTTAGTCTTGCAAAAAGGTATTAGGAATCACCCCTATCTTACGCTTTGTAACGAATCCGTTATTCATTCTCACTAAAACCCTTCGTTTCGAATGAATTCAGATTCCGTTGTTCGGCAAGAAAGTCTCGTGGAATCACCCATATTTTCTCGCTTAACGAAATCTAGCAAGACTGAGTGGCGAGAGAGTTCAAGGTCTGGTTAACTCTCTACTTGTCAGGGAATCACCCCTATACCACTCAACTTTGCGCTGAAAGTTTAAACTTTCCTATTCATTTGTCTCTTTTCTATGTAGATTGCTCCCACTGGGCCTGAGACACTCAGGTGGTTCTACAATAGACTGAACAAAACTGGAGTACAAAAACTCCACTTACGGGGTTAAGGCTGTCAAACCAACCTCTATGATCAGAATCCTATACAGCCCACTAAGAGCCACAGGTTATCAATCACCCCAGCAGACCGTAAAGTCCACAATATTACAATGGGTCAATGGTTAAACCATACTCCCACTGCGTGGTGGATTGACTTCCTGATCTAGTAGTATTTATCAGTGTAATCACCAACAACCGATGTTGGACGTGGTCTGATTAAATCAGATAGTAACTACCTTTGGGTAACCGTACTCCAAGGTTTAAGGTTGTTATTTATAGATTCTATCAGAAGGCTTGTGACAGTTCAACCGTCACTTTCTGATCTCAAGAATCTTATAATCAACCTTCACTCGTCTCATTAAGATATTTCACGAACAAATCACAATCGACGTATATCATAAAATCTCCGATCCTACCTTCAAGCATTAAATGCTAAATGCTTACATTCATGGAAGTGGTGTGAACCGAATTCACTCATTATCCATAAATTCACTGGCATCTTCTAGGTAGACTTCTCGGTTTACATAATAATGTTAACCGTTATTTTGCAACCAATTATCTTAATCGAGTTTAACAGTGTATTGTAGCACATTAATAACTATATCAGGCAAGTCTATGGTTTCATCCTCAGTGAGAAACATTCCACTATGAGGCAGGCCGAGCATCAGTCCCAAGACTATGCGATAGCCTATTTCTGAGCATGGAATACTCTATTCTCTGCTAAAATCAGAGACTCCTCCACGTATTCTTTTGATAAACTAAATCACGTTTCGAGTAGTTATCAGACAAAATGTCACCACTCAAAAACTCCCACTAGCTTGTATCTCTCACTAGACCCCGAAAGGTCATGGTGAACAAGCTATGTTACCCCTTCAAATCTATTACCCTTTCCCGATTGAAAGGAAACTTAGTCATTGTTCCTTTGAGATAGTGTTCTAGATCGGGAGATAGGAATCACCCTTAGCGATCGTCAGTCTTATATCTAGGATATATGCACTAATTAATAGATATTGAAAGGTCGCTTATCTTAATACGGAAACCTTTTACCTTTAATAGTTTTAGATGTGTTACACATACTTATTCAGCTGTTCTAAGTGGTTCTGACTTTATCAAACAAAAGTCCGAGTCTCGGATTCGTACTACAAATGTCATGTTCACTTTCTATGAGGCAACAATATATCGAGTTGAAAGTGAATCCATTTGTTTCAACGAATCTGTAAATGAAAAATAAATTTTCTCGTGATATTCAAGGATAGAATCCAAATTCATTTCCTTATATCACTCCCACTATTGTAGTGAAATTATCGCCGTTGTTACTCTATTAATCGTTAATGCACAGCTTCCTTGTTCTTCCAAAGAACTAAGCTACCGAGTCAAGTTACTCGGTTAAGAAAGTCGCTAAGGATTCATTGGTTAGTGATCCGAAATCACTTTCCTTATCCTATACTTTCTTTAATTAATATTTCGGTTTAGCCTTAAAACTTTAGTTAAGATGATTAACACTTATAGATATTCTTTCCCATTCTTAACTTTCCTTAAAAGGAAACAGTCTTGAACTAGCAGTTCTTTAGAGTAGACACTACTCGTGAACTGTGGGATGTCTAATGAAAGTGTTACCCAGTGGGACTAATTTTCTAATAAATTAGAAAAACATAGGATAAAAGCTCCCACTAGTTTTTTCGGTTCCAAATACCGTCTAACTAGCGACACTTTAATTTATGATTCTCCAATTTTTCTATTAGAAAATTTCTCGTGTAGACACTACACCATTAAAATTCACTAGAAGAATTTTATCGTCCCAATCATCTTTCAAACTGACTACAGTCGTCTCTCGATCAACACGATTGACAACAATGACATCATTATTTACGTCACTTAAGTCTTGACGGCTCCAGAGAAATATCTCTTCCGAAAAATTAATCGCATGTAAGATCAATAAGTACAACGTTCTAGTTACTTACCACTTTTTAACGAAGTCATTACTAGTCAATTTTACACTAGCAGTCTAGCACCCTAGAGAGATATATAAATAGTTGTAAATAAAATTGACAGAAGATAAATCCAAATCATACACTACTAATAAATTTTAGGAACATAAACTAAGTACATATAGTCTATCCTACCGTTCCAAGGATTTAATCTAACACCTCAGTGCCGCCTTAGGGTAGGTCAAAGAGGTTTCGATTAATATTGAAGATCAGATTGAGAATCGAACATCTCATTTGTGATCGTCAATCACCTTTCCTTTTCACCAATGTACTACCAAAAATACCCTTTATGAGTGTGACATCATCTGTCTCAGATTTTTAGGTAGACCCGAGTGTGCCGCCTTAGTGGTCGGTCGGTGACCCGGCGAGTACCCAAAATCCTATCCTTTCGGAGACCAAGCCTTGAATTTTGATAGCGGTGAAGGCCTTTCCAGGGGGCGAAATCAAAGCCGCACGAGGCGTCACCATTCTCTCACGTTGCTTGTGTCAACAAGTAGAGGTGGTGGGGTCGGCGGTCGCTCTCCCGCTCCCACTCAATATTTTGAAAAAGTGGTGGGTTTACTAATCACGTTTTTGGACTTGATGTTACATTAAGGAACAATAAATCATAGGCCCGAATGTTGTCGGTTATGTGGGCTAGCCCACCCGACCTATTCGTTAGAACATGTGTGACCGTCGGACGGGTCAAGGCTATGAGAGCTCCGTTGAGCCGTAGTGGCTCTACGGATGGCTCAGTATTGCCAGACCCCCGTGCAAACGCCACACGTGGAGGGTGAAGTCGATTGAGCCGTAGCTACTGTTGACCACCCAACCGTGGTTAAACCACTTTCGAACCTGTTTGCCCGTGATTATCCAATCCTTAAACATCAAACATTCACGTAGACACTACGGAACAAAAACGTAATCTCGTCTTAGGTAAGGTGGAATTCACCGAGAATCCAACACCTTAACCACGAGGTTTCGGGATTTTACTCCTTATGCTTTCGCAGAGTGGGATTCACCGAGAATCCATCACCCAACCTCGACGATTGAAAAAAACCGTGTTCCTCGGTTTTTACCCTAATTAGTTTCTAATTAATATCAAACAATTAATTAAAACTAATCGTGTGTTTTATACATGCTTAACTAATTCCTCGAATTAATTTCTACATGTATGCATATGGAGTGGAATTCATGATATGATGCATGTCATGGCAATTTTCCGGTTCTACTCATACAATCTACACATGTATACTAGGCGGAAAATAAACACCGAGATGGACCGTTTTGGCACTGTAACTAATCTATTCGAAAATAAATTAGAAAACCCTAATCTGCAGCTGTTTAGAATCTTCGACGATCGGCATATCAAACGAACTCGGATCGGGACGAAACTTTCCAGATCTGATCTTCATTCTTCGGAATTCAAGATGGACGGTCGGATCGGAGCTTTGACTTGTCAATCTTCCTCAGTGAGCCGCCCAACTTGCTGCTGAAACAGACTCTTACAACAGCACATCATTTACTTCCCGAGGTCGATCGGGGATCAAGATGAATCCCGATCGTCCTAAAAATTTTATCTCACCTCCATAACTCCATGATTATCGATCTGACCGGTCGGATATTTGTTTCAACGGTCCAATACGTTCCAGAAAATCGAGGAAGTCACAGTTAGGGTTTCTGTGAATCCTGCGTTTTTCTGTTACAGCTGCCTCTTCTCATCAACGAACGGACATCCAAACGGACTCTGATCGACGCCAAATTTTGTGGGATTTTTCACCAACTTCCAATCTTGATTCTGACCGGAGGGATCTTCGTTTTAACGGCTCAAACAACGGAAAAAATGAAAAGACTAAACAGCTACTGTACAGATCTATTTTCTGGAAATTAAACTTGCAATAAAAATAAATTACATAATTTCATATACTCATGTAAACGAAATTTTCATCGTTTATATGAGTTTACAATAGATCTAACGGGTAAACAGTGCCAACCCCCAATCCATCTCTTCAACCATAACAATTAATCATTATCAATGCATAAAACAATAAATAAGATTTACCTACTTGCAATTCCACTCCTTTAAATCGTTTAATTATGATTATGACTATATAAATCGTGGAACCTTTCTCTGATACCACATGAAGGATGCAGGTTCTTAGATCTAAACGAATTAGATCTACGCGCAGCGGATGGATCACGATTTATATATCAAAACACATAATTAAGGGACTTAAACTACTACAAGGGGGTTTAAGATCATGTTACCAATAACGGAAAGAGAAGCCTTGATCTTCCGATGTGTTCTCCAAACGGCGGTTGATAGACACCCTTCTTGATACACGAACCTCCTTGATATGCAACACCAAGAAAAACTCCAAGTTTTTACCCTAGGCAAGAAGAAACTAATTATTCCTCTCTTTTATTTGATATGGGCGAAATATTTCAATGCAAATTTCCCTTGGAATAACTCTTCTTTTATAGGAGAGTAAATCATTGGCCTCCAAGTATTAATCAATTAAATAATTAATTAATTAATCAAAATAAAAAGATATTTTCATTAATGACTAATTGTGACATGTATTGACCAATAGGAAATCAAATAACAAGTCATCCAACCAATCACATAACAAGAATATCTTTTATTTTCCATAACACAAGAAAATTAATTCTTGTGCTAAAAAAGAAGACCTTAGGCGCCACTTTTAGGGTTTATTAGCCCACACAAAACGCTTTTATGTGTATTATATTATTTAAGCCCAACTAAATAATATTCATGCATATCAATTAATTAGCCCACCAATTAATTATCAATGAGGCCCTAATAACAAGATTATTAGTCCAATTACGTAAGCCACATCGGGGACCATGGGACCTATAACCAGGTAGGCTCCAATAATTAATTATTCATCGAGCGTAATAAGTACATTAATTATTAATTCGGGATTACGCCACCATAAACCCAAACCGAACTCTACCGATTACTGGATGTATAATTATACTCAACCCATAGAGTGAATAAGCGTCCATTGATATAATCACTACATACGGATTAACCCTCCATAGACTATCCATTATGAGTGGGAAGTCTCCGTGAACCCAACTCAGAATATCTTATCCTTATTTACCATCAAACCCCGATGATCAATTAGTACACATATCCGACTAGTAGCTAATTAGTCAAATGTGAACTCCGGGATCGATCACTTTCTCGGGCTAACAAATAAGGGATCTCTCTCTACTTCCCGCAGGAAGGAATGGATTCCATGTTTGTGAAAATCGAACTACTCACTCATCGAGGAGATAGTGCCAATGAGAAGTGGCTTGGAACACATATTCAAGTGAACCGTAACTAACACATCAAACACTACCCCGAGACAAGCAAAGACTCGTGATCACCTCAGATTAAGGTTGATCCATATATGATCATCTAATGATTTAATAAGATTCCTCGATTACGGAATTATATCGGAAATTCAGATTAAATCAGATGCAATACTATATGAATGCCATCATATATAAATGCCCCACGTAGGTACCTCTACCGACAATCCGGATAAGACTATCACACCCTAAGGTGTTCGGGCGACATCGGTGTTTTAATCAAGAGACCCTAAACTCGATTAAGTTTACCACGGACTAACAGATTTAAGTATATCACCACTAACTCAATCCTCACGCGCATGCCATGCAATCGAAAGTTAAGCGATTACATACTTGATATACTAGGGTTTTGGTGATGTATTACTTACAAGCACAAAGCAAGTAATAATGTGAGATAAATTCTGTCATCCATTAAAAACAATTACACAAATTGTCTTTCGGGCACTACATCTAACAAGTTTCTTCTCGGACACTTTGGGGCACCTCGCCCCTAGGTGACGTTTTGATCGCCTGTTTGGCGGATATTGATTAATAAAATAATTTGGTTCCTAAAAAACATTTATTCAATGTGCATGAGAAAGAGCTATAAAATAATTACATCAAGCATGAATCATTTTGTTTAAATTTTCAAATTTAATATACAATTACTTTATAAATCAAACATATACTTAACAATGGGTGTAATATTACACTACATTTTAAATTTTCTTAAGTATAAAAATATTTGTTTAATTTAAACACGTGTAATGCACGTGCATTTTGCTAATCTATTTTTAAAACTGTAGTCGTACATCCAAAACTCCTTGGCATTAAAGAATAATCCCAAGCTCTCTACTAGGTACTTTGGTCCCCACAAGATCTGGCTAAGATAAATGAAGTAGCCTACAACTTACAACTACCTCAGAATGCTAGGATCCACCATGTATTTCACGGCTCTATGCTTAAAAAGTTCATAGGAGCAAAAGTTCAACCATCCCCTACACTACCAATTACTACCACTTGTTTGGCACCCCTCAAAGTTATGAAGGGTGCCAGTCCACGTCTAATCATCGGAAATCTGAGACTTGACACAGACAAAAGGAAAATATTATCCTGCAAGTATATATTATCATCAGTAAAACTTGTCAGCTTCGAAACATTCAGCCCTACACAATCCTCCACAGTGTTGGCTTCACAATAAATGGGAGTACAACTCATCCGATAGTGTTGCAACCACTGTTCAATTTTCTCGATCGTGTGAACAAGAGGCCATCTGACTCAATCACGGTGATGTATCATGTGATAAAGAATACGCAAGTCCGTCTCAATTTCAAGGTCCCTATACCCATCTCAATGCAAAGGCGAATACCGCGGAGAAGAGCGTTTGCCTCATCTTCAATGACATCACCCATACCAAAGGGTTCGGGAAATGCGAAGATAAAAAAAGAAAAAATTCCCCTATCATCACAAACCACTCCTCCCCCAAACGTGTTCCCCTAACGCACACTTCCATCAATATTAAGTTTATAAGGTCTGGAAGGTAGCTCTAACACACACTTCTCACTAGGATACATTGTTTGGGACACTTGACCTTAGTCACAAAGCCTCTAAAAAGACGAACGTGTTCATCCGGTTTAAGTTGAGCTGGAGTGAATTGGTACCCTTATGCTAGAATTTTATATTGCCACTCCAATTTCGCAATGATGCAAGTAGCTAAAAAAAGTCCTCCCTCTGAGACCTAGCCTCATTCCTACTTTTCCAAATAGCCCATAAGAGAAAGAGAGGAGCCGTCATGGGCATATGATCCCGGCTTACCGAGAACGAATGCCAATAACATAACATAACCTTAACCATAACATACACCCTGCACAGAATGCCAAACATATGGGGAAAATAACCCCATGCCTCATACCGAGAACGAAGGCCAGTAACATAACATAACCTTAACCATAACATTCCCCTAATTCCCCCCAACTCTCTTCTAAATTCTGTTACAAGCGGTTACCATATTCATTGGTTAACATTGGTCTGCCATTTTGTTTGTTAAGTTTATAACATTTCATTTCTTCCAGCTCAGCTAACACATATCAAGTATCCGATTAATTCTACGGGTTTTATTCTCACTTGGTTTTAACAAGAGAGCTTTAGAACAAGCTAAGGAGTGATTTGTATCTTAAACACACGGATTTAAGTGATATAATCATAATTCAAAATTATAGGAATTACATTTAAGTCTTACAAAAGCAAGCAACTAGCTAGGACTGGATTGGATCCAACTATATCAACTATATATTTGGAGATTTCTTTCTTTCTACACAAAAGCACCACCTTTAAGATACTCAGTAAAAGCAAGTGCAACCAAACCCAACATAGCAAATCTACCATTCCAAAGCTCAGCATCAGAAGTCATCAACCCACTAGATTTTGCTTCAGCTCTAACCCCTTGAAACAGAGGTATCAATGAAGCCAAAGATAGCAACACACTTGTCCCTACAAACCATGAGAACCCACCTTCATTGATTTGTGAGAATAGATCTTGTCCTCTGGCTAACTCAACACCTATGGCGGCAACAAATCCTATCATTGCTAGTCTTCCATTGATCCTCTCTGGCCCTGGTCCACTGAAGGCTAGTACATCTTCAAATTTTGTGCTCACCTGCAATGTTATCAGATAATTACACTTTTAGTCCTCATGTTTCTTCGCTTTCTTAAAAAAAGGTTAAACCTAACCGAAAGGGCCCATTCCCCGTTCCACGGAATAAGTGGAAAGGTTAATCACATAACCTAATGATTCAGAGTCATGAGTTATTATTATTCCAAGATAACCTAATGGTTCAGAGTCATAGGCTGTTATTATTCCAAAAGACCGAAAGAAGTCCTCCTTTTACAGGATTCGAATCTCCACGCTCCAGCTCTCGATCCAACTGTTTCTTGGCTTTCTTAAAACTAACCCGTGTATTTTTTTTCCTGAAAATGAATAGTATATATAAAGAAAAACTATATATGGATAATTTAAGGTCACAAACCTTTGGGGCACGGGGAGGTGGAGGGGGAGAAGTAGAGGGGGTCTGGAGGACTGATTTCTCAGGTGCAACTTCATTTTTATCATCCTGTAATGAAAGAAAATTATCACATAACAAAATACTAAAGAGTTTTCATCATATAACTTAAACCCATTAAGTATTTTTACCTCAGCCATGGCCTTGACTTTAAAGTTTGCTCTCTTCAGCAGCCTGGGCATTTGGTTTTGGTTTAGCCCTCCTCTTCCACTTGTTAAAGGGCTCCCAATGAGAGATTGCATAGCAAATGAAGTGGCCATTTTGGTTGTGAATTTGTTTGTTGAAAAAGAAATGCCAAGAGTTTATGAAAAGTAAGTAAAGAAAAAAGATGCTTTGAATGATGGTTAATTATTGTTAAAGTTGAGGGTTGGTTTAAATAGAAGTTGATGAAGTGAAGAGACGCAGAAAGGTGATGGTAAATTATGGATCCACGTAGACCTGTAAAGTACTACATGTCACGTGGGTTCCTATGGTCCGGTAAAGAAAAGAGTAGCGGAATTTTGTGGCCTACAGAGTGAGCAGAAGTTGGACGTTACATCGGAGCTGGCCAATTTTGTTTTTGTTTTTGTTTTTCTTGAAAAATAATAAAAAATAAACCAGCAAAAATGTTGTTCAGGACTAACGTATATTTTTCTGGTTGAAAAAAATTATATTTTTTTCACTTCAAAATACTAGAATGTCTCTGTTTTAATGCATAATAATGATAGTGGTATAACCCAACTTAATACACCTATCACTTAAAGATCTAATACTTATCTTTTTAGATACGCAGGTCAAATTAGCTCAACTCAATTGTGGAAATATAATGGATCGTCATGAAAGTTGGCCTTCATAAATTTAAATCGTATTTCGCCCGACAGCACACGGCGCGTATGTAGTCATCTGTTTTTATTATCAGCTCGGTACATAGTGTTTACCGGTTCATACAACCGCCGTGATGCAGGTTCACCTCGGTCTCAACTATACGGCCTAGTTCTAGTCATAATCGACCTCAAACAACAGTTACACAGTGAACAATGCATTTAACCTACGATCTCGTAACGGTTACATGATTCACGCTTACAGGGCCATGATTACACCATGACTGCCATGATATCGCCTTCATGTCATAAACCACGAGTAAACTGGCGGAACAATGTTCTTCCCCCACGAGGAAAGCCTATAAAGAGATCATCATCATTACAATTCAGAACTACATTATTAGCTTGATCCCATGTCAATCACATTGTCTAAGCTATTAGTTTTATCCCAAGCGCACACTCGCTTGAAACTCTGGTCAATTATAAAAATTCTTTTTGTCAAATACTGACTTGAGAGTCGAAATGGTCACCCGAAGAACAACTACGGGCCCATTTAATGATTTGTGTGTTTTGTAGGCTAATTCATAAAAAATAATCCAAAAAAAGACACTTGGATCATCCATTCGAGGTCCAATCTCCCATATTGCAACTTGATTTTGACCCGCACGATTTCCAACATCGTCAAATAGTGCTATAAAGAGGGCGTGGAAATAATCTAGTAGTTATTTACAATAGCCAACCAAGAAACCTAAATAAATGGCAGTAATTGAAGATCCTCATATGCAAGATACAGAGAAAAAATGTTACACATCCATGCCTAGGCCAATTCAGGCCGACGAAAGCATTATTTTGATAGCATCAAAAAGGTCTATGACATCACTTAATCTAAGAGAGAAAGGAAAAATCGTTGTAATCCCACTCGATCTAGGAAGAAATCCAAATTGATGGGAGAAGTTGCACACGGTCCAGATGACCTAATTCCCTTAGCAACTTGCAATAAAGTTTTGGTCATTGAAGCTATAATCCATAGATGTCTTGTTAAATTCATTTGTGTGGACACTAGAACTGCAGTTAACATTCTCTATTACGACACCTTTCTATCTATACAACTTGCGGAGAGGAATCTCACACATGTATTAACCCTTTTATTTGAGTTCACAAGCCCACTGGTTGAAGAGCCATATAGCAGGACTCTAGTGGTTGATTATGTAGTAGTTGAAGGCTCATCATACTACAATGTTATAACTAGAAGGCTTGATTCAAACGAACTGAGGGCGGTAATATCTCGTGATCACATTAGCAGAAAGTTCCCTACTTTGGAATGAACACCAGAAATAAGAGGCAATGTGGAAGTAGCTAGGAGTTGCTACACAGCAGTCGTAAAAATGGAAAGGAATGAACTAACTCGGCAAGTTCTAATGGAAGATCTTCTTCCGAAAGCCGGGGATCCATTGGGTTCCAAAAACCCAACTGAAGGCGTGAGCTTTTGACTTGAAAATATAAAATAGATGATCCAAATCAGATCATGGATCCCTTCAACTGAGAACGAGGTATTGAATAAATTATTAGAAGATTTTGCTGAGATGGATAGCTGTGAACATGCCATGGATATCGGCCGACCTGGCAGTTCACAATATAGACCCTATACGTAAGCTAGTTTGGCAAAAAAAACATCACTTCACGCCCAAAATAAATGCGGAAGTGAAGAAAGATGTGTCAAAGTTGTTAGAAGCTGAGATTATCAGAGAGGTCTTTTATCTGCCATAGTTGTTAAATCCTATCATGGCCCCAAAGCTAGACACCAGATGGCGAATGCGAGTCGATTTCATCGATCTTAACAAAGCCTGTCCCAAGGATTGTTATCCTCTTCCAAATATAAACCCGCTGATCGAATCCACAGTAGGCTTTAAAATTTTTGATTTCCCGGATGCATATTAAATTTACCATCAGTTTATGATTGCAAATGAGGACGTATATAAAACTTCATTACCGAGATTGTTACCTTTTGCTATATAACCATGCCGTTAGGTCGTAAGATGCTGGGGCAACATACCAGAGGCTGGTCAACACGATCTTCACTGATCATAATAGAATATGTATGGAAGTATACGTTGATGATTCCTTAGTCAAGATCCCGACTCTAGTTTAATACTTGAGAAACTTAAGAGAGGTCTTCGAGGTACTCCAAGCTACCAATATGAGGTTGATCCCACTTTCGGTGTTTGATTTAGGAAATTCCCAGTCTATATGGTTTATAAGAAGGGAATTCGAGCTAACCTGGACAAAGTTGACGTATTCCGGAACATGCCTCCATCAAAAAAGGGGAAGAGGGTGCAGAGGTTGAACGGAAGAATGGCATCATAAAGTAAACAATTGTCTAGTTAGGCAGAACGAGTTCTACCATTCTCCAAGTACTCAAAAATAACCACACGTTTTAGTAGGACGAGGAATTCTAGAAGGCATTCAAAGCGTATTTGGCCGAACTATGAACCCTGACTTCTCTTTAGAAAGGGGAACAATTAATCATTTACTTACCCATGTGTAATGAGGCCATCAGTGTGTGCTCCTGAAGGAGGATAATCGGACACAAAAACATATTTACTTTGTGAGCAAAGTCTTTCATGGTCTAGGAGTCCAATCTACAAAATCAGAGAAGTTAGTCATCTCTTTGGTTCATGCTACTAGGAAGTTGTGTCCATACTTCTAGTGTCATCTAGTTGCGGTAATCACCGGTCAACCACTCCAAAAAATATTAGCTCGACCAAAGACTTCAATTCGTCTAACCAAATAGTCAATGGAACTAGAGGAATACAATCTAGATTTCAGACCCCACACATCAATAAAAGCTCAAGCCTTAGCTGATTTATTGGCCGAAGGAACAACCATCTCATTGGACCAAGTACATGAATGGTCCAACTCAGGGAAATGGAATATATTTTTATATGGATCTTGGAATAAAAACGGATCGAGCTCATACCTCTTCATTATTACCTAAAGGAAGAAGAGCTCTCATAAGCTCTTAGATTTGCATTTTTGGATTCAAACAACGAGGCCGAATATGAAGCCCTCATAACCATGATGACCATATAAGATAAGACGGGGTGAAAAGAATTTGAAAGCATACAGTGACTCACAATTGGTGGTGAACCACTTCAAGGGAGAGTATAAGGAAAAAGAGGAACCAATGAAATAGTACTTGTCAAAAGTTAAACAAATGGCAGATCAATTGGAGCAATTTAAGATAGATCAGGTACCTTGGTGTAGAGAGGCCTTATCTGTAATGTCCCACATTGGAAAAGTAGTAGAATGCTCACCCCCATATAAGTGTGAGACATAAAGGTCTTGTCAACTCGGGTTAGCCCTTTTAGACCAAGCGAGGACGACGGTCTAAGCAATTGACCGGACATTTATGACTCATTTAGCGCTACCAGCCCGGGAGTGAGGCGTTCTGAGAACGGTATCGAGCCGACTATCAGACGGAACTATGCGCTGCACCGTACAAGAAGACGGTGTAAGGATGGCCTCTAGTTACCTCTGGTAGGGACGATCCAGGAACAGTCTTGACCGTCCTGGCGAGAACGCCAGTCCCTTATAAGGGGGGAGAATGTAATGTCCTATATTGGAAATGTAGTAGAATGCTCACCCCCATATAAGTGTGAGACATAAAGGTCTTGTCAACTCGGGTTAGCCCTTTTAGACCAAGCGATGACGGCGGTCTAAGAAGTTGACCGGACATTTATGACTCATTTAGAGCTACCAGGCCCGGGGTCTGGAGGCGTTACATTATCCAAATTGACTTCATTATCCTTGTCACAGAGAAGCTCAGACAAAGTATCTATGAAAGTTTAGACGTCTTACTAATCAATCAGGGATGGACCCGATTGTCCAGTTCATATAGAACGACATCACCCTATCCGACAAGAAAGAGGCCAAAAAGTTAAGGGTTCTCGATGTTTGGTATGTTTTATAAAATGATACACAATAGCACATATCATTGAACTTACTATTACGATATAAGCTGCTGATGCTGCTGCATTTGATAGAATAGTGAAGCCACAATCTCTTAGAGTCATATGGTCGAACACTTCTCTTGAAATTCAGTTGGATCAGTTAGTTATTAGTTAAGGGTGGTTAGTTTGTTAGGTCACTAGATAAGGTGATCCTAAGGTGTATATATAGGCCTAAGAGGATCAGAATCGTTAATAAATTTGAATGTATCAATGTACCATCTTTCAATCTCGATGAGAAAGCTATTCATTTTTCTTCTTTCATGAGTTCTTCCTTCATGTTCTTCTTTCTTGTTACATTCATCGTTTGATTCCTGATTTATCAGGAAATCTTCATGGTATCAGAGCTTTTGCGAAGCTGCAAACTCTATTTCTTGTTCTTCCATTGCTGTTTTACAGCTTGATTTCCCGAACCTTTGTGTTCATCTTGAGTTCTGTGTTTTTTTTCCTTCTGGTTTCTTGAAGACCATTTGAAGAATTCTATGAATTCTGTGCAGTGGCTGCTGATAATCCGGTTTATCTGCCTGTGCATCCTTTTTATGTACATCCTAATGAGAGTCCCTCTATTATTCTTGTTCAACCATTGTTGACAAACAAGAATTATCATCCTTGGAGTCATTCAGTCAAAATGGCATTGATTACCAAGAACAAAATTGGGTTTATTGAAGGCAGTATCATGCGTCCTGAAGTTGATTCACCAGATTTTCAGGTATGGCAACAATTTAATACTTTTGTCAAACCCTGGTTGATTAATTATGTGATACCTTCCATTGCCCAAAGTATAATGTATTTGGAAACTGCAAGGGCAATGTGGTTAGATCTTGCTGCAAGATTTTCTAGAATGGATGTATTTCGTTTAATTGATTTACTTGAAGAGGTTCATACTCTCAAGCAGGGTAATCTTGATGTTACAACTTACTTCACTAAGATGAAAACCATATGGGACGAAATAGACATTATGAGGCCCGAGCCTTCTTATAAATGTGAACCGAGATGTCATTGTGATGTTATTCAGATTTTTAATGGCTATGCTAAAACTGAGAAAATGGTGAAGTTCTTAAAGGGTCTCAATATTGAATATTCTCAAGTATTAACTCAGGCACCACTTATGGTACCAGTTCCAGACTTACAAACTCTTTTTGCTATGGCTTTAAAGTTGGAAACACAGAGGGAATATGCTATGAATCAAACTAAAAGTTTGGATTCTGCTGTTCTTTTTAGCAAATCTTAGCAAAATCAGAATTCTACTAACCATGTTTTTAACAATGGTTCTGGACATGATAATTATCAGAACAGACAATCACCTAATAATACTAATAATGGTTTTAGGAAGCCCTCCAATGGTCAGTCCAAGAAGGTCCAGTGCACTTTCTGTGGTTATACAGGTCATACAATGGACACATGTTATAGGAAACATGGTTTCCTACCAGGATACAAGCAAAAGAGCATAGTTAACATGGTGGAATCCAACCTCACTGATCAAAATACTGCTTTGGTTTCAGTACCTTCATTGCCTCAGTTGTCAACACAGGACAATGAATCTTTCAGTCTTAACAGATCTCAATATGAACAGTTAATAAAGTTGTTGGAGACACAGAAACCACAGGTCTATGATCACCTTGCTAATCAGGCAACTGTTCTTACAGCCAATTTTGTACCAACTACAGATACATCAGGTATACTCAAATCTTTCCACTGGATAGTAGACTCAGGGTCAACATATCATATTGTTTGTGATAAGAATCTGTTAACTACCTGTCAGTCCATCCAAGGCATTATGGTAGGTTTACCAAATGGTTCTGCTGTAGCAGTTAGCCATGTTGGTACTATTTCTTTCAATAGTGGTATGACCTTGAAATAGATTCTTTGCATACCTGATTTCAATTTCAACCTTATTTCCTTGACTAAACTTACTAGTGACTCTGACACTTTGATAGTATTTAATCTTGATTGTGTGATACAGGACAAGAAGACTGGGAAAGTGATTGGATCAGCTAAGAAACAAAGGGTTTATATATGCTAGATCAATCCATTAATGCTTGCATTAGCTCACATTCTGTAAATGCTCGTGAAGCAAAGATTTCAGATTCTTGCCTATGGCATTATAGACTAGGGCATCTTTCAAATAAAATGATGAATTTGATATAGCATCCTGATGTAATAGTAGATCATAATAACAATGTTTGCCATGTTTGTCATATTTCAAAGCAAAAAAGAATCCCTTTCCTTTGAGTACTTATGTTTCTAATTCTGCTTTTGATTTAATACATGTAGGTATTTGGGGTCCCCATAGACATCCTACTGTGCATGGACAATCCTACTTTTTAACTATTGTGGATGACTTTACAAGATTCACTTGGATCTTTTTAATGAAATCTAAAACAGAAGCTAGTTTACTGATTAAATCCTTCCATCGATATGTTCTTGTCCAGTTTAATAAACATATTAAGATCATTAGGTCTGACAATGGACATGAATTTATCATGACTGATTTCTATCTTGAAAAAGGAATTATACATCAGACCTCATGTGTTGAAACACCCCATCAAAATGGAGTGGTTGAAAGGAAGCATCAACACATCCTTAACATGGCTAGAGCTTTAGATTTCAAGCTAATTTGCTTATCAGTCTTTGGGGGTATTGTGTTTTGCATGCTGTCAATTTGATAAACATTACCCCTAGTCCTATTATTCATAATGCTACTCCTATCAGTTATTGTATGACAAGATTCCTGATTATGCTACATTGAAAGTCTTTGGATGTTTAACATATGCTTGCACTTTGACTGCTAATAGAACCAAGTTTGACCCTAGGGCTAGAGAATGCATTTACTTAGGACAGCCTAAAGCCACAAAAGCCTTCATCCTAATGGATAAAGACACAAGAGACATATTCTTGTCTAGGAATGTCTAGTTTTATGAGACATTTTTCTATTTCAAGATAACAAAAGACTACATTCTCATAATGATAACTCATTTGTACCACTTCCTGTACCATACACTTGTACTAATGATTCTCTTTACCAGGGCCTTCATGCCACAGGAGATCAGAATACACTGAATCATGTAGGAGACCCTCCCATACAAGAAGAACATATGGTGCCTGCACCCAATACTGCCAATACAAGGAGATCTACAAGGGCCAGGTATTTTCCTGCCTACCTTCAACAATGTGTATGCACATTCCAAAAATGTCCACACATATTGGACAAAGTGTTACAGTATGACAGATTATCAGAATCTTACAATAAGTTTGTATGCTCTGTAGATGCCATAACTGAACCAAAAACCTTCAATCAAGCTATTAAACATGACTGCTGGAAAGAGGCAATGCAAAAGGAGTAAGATGCTCTTCAAGCTACTAAAACATGGGAGGTTGTCACAATACCACCTGGCAAAGTTCTCATAGGCTGTAAGTGGGTATATAAAGTTAAATACCATGCTGATGGATCACTAGAAAGATGTAAAACAATATTGGTAGCTAAGGGCTATACACAGACACATGGAATTGATATCAAGACACTTTCTCCCTTGTTGCCAAAAAAACAACCATTAGATCCTTATTATCTGTTGCTGCTGCTAAAAACTAGCATTTACATCAAATGGATGTAAACAATGCCTACCTACATGGTGACTTAGAAGAAGAGGTCTACATGGAGCTACCACTGGGGTACAAGTGTGAAAAACCTAATCAGGTCTGCAAGTTGACAAGATCCTTATACGGCTTAAAACAAGCCAGTTTTCAAACTTACAGAAGCTCTTACAGAACTAGGGTACACACAGTCAGCTCATGACCATAGCCTTTTCACAAAAGGTCAAGGCAATTCCTTTGTGGCACTCTTGGTATATGTAGAAGACATTCTTGCAGGTAGTGCTTCCTTGGATCAAATACAAGAAGTTAGGAACTATCTTCATTCCAGATTTCAGATCAAAGACTTAGGGCAACTTAAATACTTTCTTGGCATCGAAGTTGCAAGATCACCAGAAGGCATCTCTTTAAATCAGAGAAAGTACACAATAAATCTCTTGGAAGAGTTTGGTTTTCTGGATTGCAAACCTGTTAATACCCCAATGCTTACTAAAAAGAAACTTGCATTAGGTGATTCTGAATTCTTATCAGATAACAGTCTGTACAGATCCTTAGTAGGCAAGCTACTATACCTATCTTTTACCCGACCTGACATCACTTTTGCTGTCCAGCAACTAAGCCAATTTTTGAGCTATCCCACTATAAATCATCTACAGGATGCACACAGAGTCCTCAGGTATCTCAAACAGAACCCTGGATAAGGCATTTTCTTCCCTAGACAGAATCAATTAATCCTCAAAGCCTACCCAGACTCAGATTGGGCTGGTTGCAGTGATACTAAAAAGTCTATTACTGGTTATATTGTTTTTTTGGGATCAGCTCATATTGCATGGAGAGAAAAGAAACAAACCACACTGGCTAAAAGTTCATCTGAAGCTGAGTACAGATTCATGGCTAACATAACATATGAATTACAATGACTCGCATATATCCTAAAAGATCTCCAAGAATCAGTACCATTACCAATACTTATTTTTTGTGATAATACAAGTGCCATCCACATTGGACAAAATCCAGTCTTCCATGAATGTACCAAACACATTGAATTGGACTGTCACATAGTCAGAAACAAGGTACAAGCAGGTTTTCTAAAACTAATGGCAGTAAGGACTCAACATCAACTTGCAGATGTCCTAACAAAACCCCTGGATGCTCCTGCCTTCTATTATTTGCTGGATAATATTGGAATCAGCTCTTTATTTAGTCCCACTCATGTTGCTCATTCCAAAAGTGATCCAACTGCTCTACTTGAGCAAAGTCGCTGATGTCTTTGCATTTGATGATAAGAGTGAAGCTCAAGTCGACTTCTCACATGAGGGGATATTAAGTATAAGATGTCGATGTCTTTGCATTTGATAAAGAGTGAATCCACAACCTCTTAGAGGCATATGGTCAAACACTTCTCTTGAAATTCAGTTGGATCAGTTAGTTATTAGTTAAGGGCGGTTAGTTTGTTAGGTGACTAGATAAGGTGATCCTAAGGTGTATATATAGGCCTAAGAGGAACATAATCGTTAATCAATTTGAATGTATCATCTTTCAATCTCAATGAGAAAGCTATTCGTTTTTCTTCTTTCATGAGTTCTTCCTTCCCGTTCTTCTTTCTTGTTACATTCGTTGTTAGATTCCTGGTTTATCAGGAAATCTTCATGGTATCAGAGCTTTTGCGAAGCTGCAAACTCTGTTTCTTGTTCTTCCATTGCTGTTTTACAACTTGATTTCCTGAACCTTTGTGTTCATATTGAGTTCTACGTTTTTTTTCTTCTGGTTTCTTGAAGATCTTTTGAAGAATTCTATGAATTCTGTGCAATGGCTGCTGATCATCGGTTTATCTGCGTGGGCATCCTTTTATGTACATCCTAATGAGAGTCCCTCTCTTATTCTTGCTCAACCATTGTTGACAAACAAGAATTATCATCCTTGGAGTCATTCAGTCAAAATGGCATTGATTACCAAGAACAAAATCCGGTTTTTTGAAGGCGGTATCATGCGTCTTGAAGCTGATTCACCAGATTTTCAAGTATGGAAACAATGTAATACTTTTGTCAAAATCTGGTTGATTAATTATGTGATACCTTTCTTGTTTCATGGCAGCCACCCCAATCTGAATTAGAGAAGGCTGTGAGGGCAAAGTCATTTTGTGTTGGGAATAAAATTCCTTGTGATGGTGCCAATTTTATGTATCTGAGTAATCTGTTGGCAGCTTGGAGGTGATTAATAGTAGGAGCAGCCAAGAATTGGCTTAACTGATGTACTGTAAATGACAAATCTGGTCTAGAAATGGTTAGATATAGGAGTTTTCCGATTAAACTCCTATACATAATGTTGCCAGGAAAAAGTTCTAAATCACCATTCTGTAGATGGATTTTGCTTTTCATTGGAGTCTTGGCAGGTTTACATCTTGAAAAACCATACTCCTGAAGTAGGATAAGTGCATATTTTCTTTGGCAGACTGATATTCCCTTGGTGGATCTAGCAACTTCTAGACCTAAAAAATACTTGAGCTTCCTCAGGTCTTTAATCTGGAAGAGATCATGTAAGCAGGACTTTAGTTCAGTAATAAGATCCATGCTGTCACTTTCTAATACTATATCATCCATATAAACAAGGGCAGCAATGAAGGATGTGGGAGTCTTTTTTTGTAAAAAGACTGTAATCATGTTTGCTTTGCTGATATCCTAGGTTGTGCAATGCCTCTGTTAACTTACAGTTCCATTGCCTACTTGCCTGTTTTAGGCCATATAAAGACTATGGGACGGGTGAAGGACAATGGGATGACGGACGGGTTGGGAATCTGGAATGGAATGAAGAAATGTAGTAAGGTAAGAATAAGAATCATCAGCCGGCAGGGAGACAAAGGGAAAGGGATCCTCAACAAACCACACATCACGAGAGACGTATAGACGATGGGTGGTCAGGTCATAACACAGTTAGGCACTTTGAGTCAGGGGATACCCAAGAAAGACCCATGGAATCGAGTTGGACTCGAGTTTATAAAGAGTGTAGTGTTTGATCCAGGAATAACAAATACGAACAAAGACAAGGAGCTTGGAGTAGTTGGAGCAGCAAAAAAAAATTTCTCAAAATGGCAGAGCATGCTAAGGTTTTGGTGGGCATGCGAATGATGAGGTAAACAACAATGTTGACAGCATAAGACCAATAAGGAAGAGGGATGGACGCATGTTGAAGCAAGGCCAAGGCAGTTTCTACAATGTATAAGTGATGCCATTTAAAAATACCGTTGTGTTGTGAGTATGAAAAGGGGTGGTGTTGTGGTAATTCCCCATTTAGATAGGAAGCGACGAAGAGCTATATATTCCGGGCCATTGTCAGAGTAAAAAAATTGATGGAGGAAGAGAAAAATTCTCAACATACACGATAAAATTTTGAAATACCTAGAGAACATCAGATTTACGGACCAAAGGGTAAAGCCTAGTATAACATGTGAAGCAATCAAAAAAAACAATACAAGATTTGTAATCGTCAACAGAGTTAATAAGGGTAGTCTACACATCAAAATAAATAACCTCAAGGGGCGGGAAGACTGTATTGTAGAATCAGAAAATTATAAACGACGACTTTTATTACATAAACAAGCGTCACAAGGGGATAAACGAGCAGAAGATAAATCTGAACATTTATTTTTGATGAGGTATTGAATAATGGGAAATGTAAGGTGACCGCATCAATGATGCCAGGTGGATATGGAAGTATTATTAACTGAAAATGCAAAAAGAAGACTGATGGACTAGTAATAGACACCATTTGCTAGCTTGACCCTGATGTAGACAAGTTCTTGTCTTCCGATACTTCACAAGAAATGAGTCAGACAAGAGTTCTATGGTTATGGAATTATCATAACATATTTTGAAAAAGACAATAAATGCAGGGAAAGATTAGGAACATATTTCACATTATATAAAGTAAAGGACGAAGTAGAGGAAAAACCAATATGGGAAATAGAAAGAGAACGACCATCACCAATAACGATTTCATCAATACCAGTATAAGGATCATGAAGTACAACAGGTTGAGATCATGAGTCATGTGATGGGAGGCACCGCTGATCCATGTGGGAAATATGAATTGAGCTGGGTTGGCTTGAGGCATAGGATGAGGAGCAGAAAATCAAGGACCTTGCATCTGTCGAAATAGCGGGTATATAAGGCAGTGTTTGGCAGGGTGACCTTGAGCACCACATAACTAACATTCGCCCAAATACGGCCGAGGCAGATAATTTGGCCATTGTGAAGATGGAGCAGTGAGGCAAGGCGGTCTAGTTGGAGGCGGTGGCCGCGGTGCCTGAGGACGATTCTAGGCTTGTGGCAATGGAACGAAGTAGAGGTTGACCAACAAATGCATTGTAGACTGGATGTGATAAAGCAGAGTGAGCTTGAATGATCCCAGCTTCATAATTTAAAAGTTTCTCGTGAATATCATCAAGTGAAATAATTGTATCCCGTGCATGCACAACTCATGCAAGGTTTGCATATTCAGGCCCAACTTTGGCTAAAACAATATCAATGAGATCCTTCGGATCAACTGGAGCACCAAGAGAAGCTAGCTCATCTACTTTTGATATAACTGCCGCAATATAGAATGAGACGGATAGAGGAACTTTGGTCATTGTACAGAGGTTTTGTTTGATTTTCTTGATGCGGCCACAACCTAGCTTGGCATGGATGTCGGCCAAGACAATCCAAGCTTGTTTCAATGTATTTGTGTGAGCGATGGACGGGAGAATAACTGAAGATAATGAGCCCAAAATACAGTTGAGTATGAGTTGGTCCTAACGAGTCCATATGTCATAAGATGTGTTGGATTGGTGGTGGTGTCCTTAGTGATTGTCGACAGGGGTTGTTTTGAACCATCTAGAAATCCGAGCAGATCATAACCGGACATCAAGATTGTAAAATGAAAATTTCAAACCATCCCGAAATCCGAGCAAATTGCAACCAGACAAAAAGGTCATAAAGTGATATTTCCAAACCGAGTGTTAGGAACATTTTGTTATGTTTTGATGATGGCCATACCAGCTGTTATAGCAAGCCTGAAATAAGTTAGAATTCTCTGTATAAGTCTTTACTCAGAGTTTGACATGTTGTATAAGTTGAGTCAGACAAGTAATGTACTAGTTGGTAGGACGGCAAAGTGAAATAGATTTTCGGCAGAGTGAAGCCAGCCAAGTACCAGCAGAGAAGCAATGAAGACATTATGATCTGACTTATATCCAAGGAAGTCTATGATGACCTTGGATAAGTCTAAGTTATGTTTCAAGTAATGATACTTAGTGTTTAAATATGGTGTACACTGATCTCACACAAATCAAGGATCAGTGAAGTACAAGGATTCTCCTTTAAACTGAAAGAATGAAGGAAACAGTGAATCGGCAAAGTAAACTGACTTTCGGCTGAGTGAAGACAAAGCAGTGAAGGAAGATCTAAGCGGAAAATTTAGAAGGATCACTTGACCGTTCAAAGAACGGCTAAGTAAACTTTACTTAATCAGATTTCAAAATATGATGAAGATACAGAGGATCAAGCATTAAATGCACAATCAATAGAGGATCAATCAAGGACGGATTTTCTGATAAACGTTTGAAGAAAAATCAAATCACTGAAATCAAGGAAAATATAATTAAGGGGGAATCAAGAATAAAATCAAGGATTATTCCCCTCATTAATATAGCCAACGGATGGAAATTCAAATCAAGGATAATCAAGGCTATAAATAGAAGGCATTGACAAAAAAAGAAAAACAAAGAAGAACAATCAAAAGTCTGAGCAAAAACTCTGTCAAAGTGAAAAGCCTTCTATCTGCGTGAAAAAGAAATATCTAGTGATCAATTCAAAACTGAGAGCTACAATTCAAACATCAAGCATTGAGATTGATCAACAAGTTTGTGAATTCAATTCACATCAATCAAGCAACTGAATCAGAGCCATCCGAGAAGGAGTTGTGTTTATGATAGCTGCTGAAGGATTTGATCCCAAGGAGCAGTGAAAGAGACTGAGTCACTGAAGCTGTTGCAGTCAAGGAATGATAGTCTTGTAGATTGTGAAGCTTGTGTAGTCAAGGACAATCAGGCTATTGTATTTGTGAAAACAATAGTGAATTCCTCCAATCATCACAAGAGAAGAGTGGATTAAGGGATTACACCACCCTGAACCACTATAACCCTTGTGTCAATTTACTTTCAGAAATTTACCTTACTGCATTCATTTAAATACTCATATTATATCTTATATCCGTGATTACCTAAACTACTTTGAAACAACATAGTAAAAGGGACTTATCTGCTGCCCAAATGCTTTTAAATACAAGAAAAGTTTTTGAAACTCTACTATAGTCATTCACCCCCCCTCTGACTATAGTTTTACCCTTCTTTGGGACCAACAATTGGTATCGGAGCAAGTGTTCTAGTATCGAACACATTCGGATCTAATTTACAGTAACAAGGAGATCACATATTTTCAAATTAGTTTTCAAATCTGTGCTTTCTACACATATACATAAATATCTCTTATTTGTACTTATGGATTCCTCAAACTTTATGTCAAAAGTACCTGTTTTCAATGTTAATAATTTTGATGAATATAAAATAAGAATGTTATCTCATCTTGCAGCGACTCATGAGGAGATGCTGGATGTAATTACTGATGGCCCAATCATGATCATGACTGTGGTAGCCACAAGAGCAGATCAAGGAAAAGAAGTGGACAAACCCAAGCAAGATTGGACCAAGGATGACAGGAGAAGAGCAAATCTGGACTTTGTTGCAAAAGATATGATTTTGAAGACCCTGGATAGCAACATGTGAAGGATGCAGGTTCTTAGATCTAAACGAGTTAGATCCACGCGCAGCGGATGGATCACGACTTTTATATCACAATACATAGTTAAAGGACTTAAACTACTACAAGGGGGTTAAGTTTATGTTACCAATATCGGGAAGAGAAGCCTTGATCTTCCGATGTGTTCTCCAAACGGCGGTTGGTGGACACTTTTCTTGATAAATGAACCTCCTTGATATGCAACACCAAGAAAAACCTCTAAAACCCTAGACAAGAAAAATAATTTTTTCTCTCTTTTACAAGTGTGTAGGTCGAAATTTTCCATTGCCAATTACCCTTGGAATAACTCTCCTTTTATAGGAGAGTAAATCCTTGGTCTCCAAGTTTTAATTAATTAAATAAATAATTAATTAAACAAAATAAAAAGATATTTTCCTTAATGACTAATTGTGACATGTATTGACCAATAGGAAATCAAATAACAAGTCATCTAACCAATCATATAACAAGAATATCTTTTATTTTCCATAACACAAGAAAATTAATTCTTGTGCTAAATGAAGACTAAAATGGCGCCACACTTAGGGTTAATAAGCCCACACAAAATATCTTTTATGTGTATTATATTATTTAGCCCAACTAAATAATATCCATGCATATCAATTAATTAGCCCACCAATTAATTATCAATGAGGCCCAAATAACAAGATTATTAGTCCGAATTACGAAGCCACATCGGGGACCATGGACCTATAAACGAGTAGCTCAATAATTAATTATTCATCGATGAATAAGTACATTAATTATTAATTCCGGGATTACGCCACCATAAACCCAAAATCGAACTCCACCGATTATAGATGTATACTTATACTCAACCCATAGAGTGAATAAGCGTCCATTGATATAATCACTACATACGGATTAACCCTCCATAGATGTCCATCCATTACGAGTGGGAAGTCTCCGTGAACCCGACTCAGAATATCTTATCCTTATTTACCATTAACCCCACGATGATCAATTAGTTCACATATCGACTAGTGATCAATTAGTCTAATAAGAACTCCGGGATCGATCACTTTCTTAAGGCTAACAAATAAGAGATCTGTCTCTCTACTACCCCCTTGAGGAAGGAATGGATTCCATGTCCGTGAAAATCAGAACTACTCACTCAAATACGGAGATAGTGCCAATGAGAAGTGGCTTGGAACACATATTTAAGTGAACCGTAACTAAGACATCAAACACTACCCCGGGACAAGCAGCACCCTGTGATCACCTCAGGATTAAGGTTGATCCATATATGATCATCTAATGATTTAATAAGATTCCTCGATTACGGAATTACATCGAGAAATACAGATTAAATCGGTCTAGTCCTATATGAATGCCATCATATATAAATGCCCCACGTAGGTACCCTCTACCGACAGTCCGGATAAGACTATCACACCCTAAGGTGTTCTGGGCGCATTATTGGTGTTTTAATCAAGAGACCCTAAACACTGATTAAGTTCACCACGGACTAACAGTTTAAGCATATCTCCACTAACTCAATCCTCACGTGTAATCCATACACTGAGTTAAGTGGTTACATACAGATATACATAGGGTTTGCAGCAGTGTATTACTTTACAAGCACAAAGCAAGTAACTAAGGTGAGATAAATTCTGTCATCCAATATCAAAAACAATTACACAAATTGTCTTTCGGGCACTACACCTAACAACATGTTCATGAGAATCAAGATTGCAAAACAACAAAGGAGATGTGGGACAAGCTGGCACTGATAAATGAAGGATCTGAAGCAGTTAAAGAAAACAAATTATCTGTTGCAAACTTCAAAATGAAGGCTGGTGAATCCATTGATCAAGTGGAGAACAGATTCTCAAGCATCATTAGTGAACTGCAACAGCTTGGACACACATATCCTCAGAAAGAAGTTTGCTTGAAGATCTTAAGAGGCCTACCTGAAAGATGGAAGATCATCATATCAGTGATCATAGGGACAAAAAATCTTGCAAACATTGACACCCTGACTCTGTTGTCCCAACTAAAGGCTCATGAATTTGAGTTGAACGGCGAAGACATTGTACCAGCAGAAGCACATAAGGCCAGTGCACAGCAAAGTCAAGCAGCTGATGCAAATAGCTAAGAGACACAGGAGTTGAAGGAACAGGTAGCTTTATTAGTAAAACGTTTTGACAGGTTTAGAAAAAAAAGATATTCAAAGGAGGATCATCATCAAACAAGAAGTACAAGACAACTGAAAAGAGAAAAAGCAAGAAGGCACTCAAAGCTGAATCTAGCAGTGAAAAGAATGAAGAATTATCTGAAAATGATTCTGATGATGAGGATGACAGCACAGACAATGAAAAGGCCTATCTATGTCTTATGGCTAAAGAGTCAAATGAAACTGAGGTAACATCTAGTTCATGCTCATCATCTAGTGCATCCACACCTAACACTGCACAATCTTCTATTCTCCCCTTAGATTCTGCAAACCTAATCCAAAATCTCATGAGTAAATTTGAACAAATTGAGTTGAATCATGAAATTCTAGAGCAGGAGTGTGAGAATCTAAGAAAGGAAAATAAAAGACTAAAGAAAGAACTGGATAAAGCAAAATTTGAACTAACTAGTAAAGAGACTCACTCAAATGATCAACAAGCAGCAGATGTGTTAGGAAAATATCATCGCAACGGAAGCGATTTAAGGATCTAGATCTATATAATACACGTAATAAAACATTAAATCTACATCTACAAGTAAGTTGTAGAACATACCTCTTGGATCTCAAAATCCAAGTTGGAGAACCGCTATTAGGATGATCGAACAATGATGTGAAGAGCACCACGATCTTCCGTACGTGTGATCCAAGCAATTCCCGGTGGAAGGAATTCTCGACTCGAACCCCTCCGATATGCTACCCGGAAAAATCACCAAGATTTTTCCTCTCACTTGGCCGAAATTTCTCTTCCTTTTTCTAAGTGAAGAACTCGAAATATTGTATTGTGTTGAGGCTTGGGAGAACTCTCTTTATATAGGAGAGTAAACTTAGCCTCCAAGGATTTTATAATTAATACCAAATCAATTATGATAATCCTATTAAATAAGAGATAATCCCAAAATATTCTAGAACAAATCAAGAATATTTTTTTATCTTTATTATTTACCATAAATATTTATCCAATAAATATTTTATGCACATGTCTTTTTAATACACAAGAAAACTAATTCCTTGTTAAATCAAACATGTGGGGCGCCATTCAACATATTGACCTAGTCAATATTAATTTTGCCATTACACAATAATTGAAGCAAGATTATGGAAAATGTCTTTTCCACATATTTAATTATTTAGCCCAACTAATTTAATAGTCCACTTAAACAATTAATTCACATATCGTTTTAATAAAGTCCAACATGAACTAAATTAATATTATTAGGATTCGACGTCCGAGAATATCTATGCTATATTAGGAGGCACGTCGGGGACCATGGACTAATAATCGTGACTCCGATAAATCAAATAAATAATTATCGATGAACAGAATAATTATACATTCGATAAATCAATCACGAGGAATATGCCACCATAATCCCGTGATCGCACTCCTCCGATTATAAGATTATATTTATCTCCTCACGAGAAAGTAATAAGCGCCCATTGATATAATCATTTCATATGGATTAATCCTCCATGATTTATTCATTCTAAATCGGGAAGTTACCGTTAACCCTTTTCGAACATCTTGTCCTTACTTACCGTTAACCCCCCAGTGATCAATAATTCAAATAACTCACTTTGGTAGCTAATCGGTGTAATATGAACCCCATGGATCGATCAATGTCCCAGATTAACTCATAAAGGAATCGTCTATCTACTTCCATAAATGGAAGGAATGGATTCCGTATCTCGTGATAACACGACTACTCACTCAATCGAAGACAATGCCAAGATGGGGTAATTCGGATCACAGACTCGGTGTAATCCTTAACCGTCAAGTCAAACCTCATACCGATTCAAGCAAATGATTGTGATCACCTCGAGATTAAGATATATCCATAATATGATCATCTAATGATTCGATAAGACTTCTCAATTACGGAATTATATTGAGAACTCGGATCAAATCGGTCAAATTACTATATGATATATCTATCATATATAAATGCCCCATTAGGTTCCCCTTAACCGAAAGTCCGGATAAGGCGATCACACCTATCGTGTTATGGCGCATTAATAGTACGTTAAAGGGAGACCCGATACTCTCGATTAACTTTACTACGGACTAATTGTATTTTAAGTACATCTTCACTAACTCAATCCTCCGTGTATATCTCATACACTGAGTTAAGTGATTACATAAACGATATACTCAGGGTTTTCTGTAGTGTAAATACTATTGTCACATCGGTGATTATGAGAATAATAAATATGAATAATAATATCATTTCATTTATTAAATAAAACAATTACAAAAAATTGTCTTTCGGGCATCACACCTAACAATCTCCCACTTGCACTTAAAGCTTGTGATTAATTGTTTTAGAGCACACCCTATTATTTAAAACTACTGAAGAAACTACATCTCCCACTTGCTCTAAAGCAATGGAGACTCATCCCGTATTTTAGTACCCACAAAACTTATCATAACCATTTGATTCCAAAGTACACTCCGAGTATGCCGTCGTAGGATAGGTCGGTGACTCGGGAGCACTATATCCGAATGTCATGGGTCTTAATGATCGGTCGGGTTGTCGGCTCGAGGCGATCCGTAGAATCGAAGCGTCGCCGGTCCATCTAATCATGTGGTACTTTCCCAATATGCTCTTGAACTCAAGTGATTTCGGAAATCCTTATAAGCTACCCCTTCATCGTTTGCACAATGATGTGGTATCGGCTTTCCAAATCTGGAATCACTCCCAGGCGAAAAGGAAATCCACGAGGCTATATCGCTCTCTAGCTACTACAAAAGCCGCTAATCACCCAACTAGTTAAAGTCGAGTTGGCGCTTTGGATTCCTCCAGGCAATAGCTTCAACACAAGAGTAAACATCGAGACCGAGATCGACTTAACGATCATCCTTAATCGACACAAAGTCGAACGATGTATCACACATATCCAAGCTCATACATGAATATGTCCGCATATTATTCCTCGTTCTCTCAAGATACTAAAGGACATACTAAACTTGCTAGCCGTTAACCGCCGAATCTAAGATTCGATCAAAATTGACGTTCAATATAACGACCATCTCTTATTAGAAAGAGATCTATCCCATTTCTCTTTGATCCGAAGATTTAGAGAGTCATTCACGAGGTATAGGGTAGAACTTCCTCGTTGAATGTTGCATACATGGATGCATCATCTTAACCAATAAGATGGATGGGAAACCAAATGATCGATTCTAATGAATTCGACCGAGTCAAACTCTTGAGAATGTTGTCCAAATCTACATTGCGAGAGAGTTGTGGTATTGTCGGATTCGACTTGGATAACACACCCATGTTGATTTCAAGCCAGTGCGGCGTTATCCTTCACAAACACTAATATATATGTATATATTCACTCTTGTACTAAAATTGATGTCCGATCTACACAAGACTTATCAATATTCTCGGTCAAATCCACATATTGTAGAAATATATGACTTCCAATGACCGAGAGGTTCGCTTTTTATCCACAAAGGACATAAGCCTTGGCGGTCATTACATCATAAGTTCATAAGGCAATACCCTTACATTGCTCGAATGAATCCAGACTCCGTTTGTTTGGCAAGAAAAGTCTCGAGGTATCACCCCTATTTTCTCGCTTTTGAACGAAATCGAGGTAATACTAAGTGGTAAGAGAGTCGATTAACTCTCTACTTCTTAGGAATTACCCTAGACCACTCAAGCTTTGCTCTGAAAGATAAACTTTCCTATTCATTCTACTCTTTTCCATGTAGATCCAATTACTCCCACTTGGGCTGAGACACTCGGTGGTTCTACAAGAGTATGAACGACTCTGAGTACCAAACTCCATTCAGGGTTATGGCTTGTAAACCAACCTCTATTATCGAATCCTATCTGCTCACAAAAGAGCCATAGGTCATCAATCGATCCTCAGACTACAAAGTCCGCAGAAACCGTAATGGGTAATGGATAAACCATACTCCCACTATTTTCTTGGTGGATCGAAATTCTGATTTAGTTCAGTAGTATTTAGTGTCATCACCAACAACCGATGTTGGATGTGGTCTGATTTTAATCAGTTAGTAACTACCTTGAGTAATCGTACTTCAAGGTTCAAGGTTTTACTGTTCATGGATTCTATCAGAAAGGATGCAACAGTATAACTGTCCCTTCCCGATTTCAAGAATCTTATAACAAACCTTTTTCTCAATTCTTCAAGATATATCACGATTTGGTCACTGACGGAACGTGTACGTGAAATTCTCAGTCCTACCATCAAGCATCATGTGCTAAATGCTTATATTGACGGAATTTGGGTGAACCGAATTCACTCATTATCCGTTAATTCCAAAGCACATTCTAGGTAGACTTCTCGGTTCTACATTTCAATGTAAACCGTTATTTCACTTCCAATATCTTTATTGAGTTAAGCAGTGTATTGTAGCACATCTACAACTATGTAAGGCAATTCAATGGTTTCTTCCTTAGTGAAAGCATTTCACTATGAGCGAGCCGAACATCGTCTCAGGACTATGTGATGGCCCATTTACAGTATAGAATACTCCATCTCCGATGTAATCCGAGACACCTTAAAATATTTTGGATAAACTTACCGGAGTGTTTGAATAGTTATCAGACAAGAAGTCACTACTCGGAAGCTCCTACTAGCTTGTATCTTTCATCAGACCCCGAAGGTCGTCATGAACAAGCTATGTTACTTCTTTATAACCATTATCCTTTCCCGATTGAAAGGAAACTTAGTCATTGAACCTTTGAGACAAAATATAACCAGACGGGAGAAAGGAATCACCCTGAGCAGTCTTGAGTCTTGTCGTTTAGGGACTATGCACTAACTATGGAATATGAAGAAGCGTTTATCTAAATATAGAAACCAATTGCTTTTAATAGTTCTTAAGATGGTACATATCGTATTTCAACATTTCTTAGTGGTTTTGACTTTATCAAACAAAAGTCGAGTCTTAGATTCAGTACTACAAATGGTATATTCACTTTCTATAAGACAAACAAATTATCGAATAAAAGGTAAATCCATTCGCTCCAACGAATCTTAAGCAGAAAAATAAATCTTCTGCGATATCCAAGGATTGAATCGAGATTCATTTCCTCATATCACTCCCACTATTTTGCTAAAATTTGCCCGTTGTCTATTAATCGTTAATGCACAACTATCTCGTTCTTCCAAAGAACATAGCCTAAGAGAAAATCACCAAGGATTCATAGGTTGGTGATCCGAAATCACTATCCTTATCCTATGACTTTCAGTTTATTAATTTTTGGTTTTAGCCTTAAAATCAACTCAGTTTTAGATGACTAACACTTTTAGACATACTCTCCCATTCTTGACTTTCCGTAAATGGAAACAGTCTTGAACTAGCAGTTCGTGTGAGTAGACACTACTCTTGAACCGTGGGATGTCTATTTCGAGTGTTACTTGTCAGGACTTCTCGGATTTTCTAATATACCAGAAAAAACTACAAATCATAAAACTCCCACTAGTTCATCGATTCCAAATATCGTCTAACTAGCGACATTTCATGATTTTCCGATTTTTCAATTAGAATGGTTACGTGTGTACTTAGTTACACTTTTCTAATATTCTAGAAAAACCAACAAATCATAAAGCTCCCACTAGTTCATCGATTCCAAATATCGTCCAACTAGCGACACTTCATGATTTTCGATTTTCAATTAGAAAATTACTCGTGTAATCACTACACACTTAAAATTCACTAGAAGAATTTCAAAGTCGAAATCACCTTTGATCAAACTAAGTTTGTCTCCCGTTTAACACGAATGACACTAGTGACATACCCATATGTCACTTTGGTTTTAAAAGGCTTAAGAGAAAATATCTCTTCGAAAAATAATTGCATTATCAATTAACTAGTTCAACGTCCTAGTTACTTTCCACTTTTAACGAAGTCAATACTAGTCAATTATAAATTTTTAAGCAATTTAGTAAGGGATATAATGTTTGTAAATAAAATGACATATATTAATTCAAGTTTAACACTACTATATTATTGTATTTTAGGAATTGTAAACTAAAAGTAAGTCTACTCTACCATTCCAAGGTTTTAACCTTGTATCTCGATGCCGCCGTAGGAGGTAGGTCAAAGAGATCAACGGTTAAATCAATGAATAACTTGTGAGAATCGGACATCCCACGAGAATCGAACATCCCTTTATTCATTGACTACCTTCCTTTTTAGCCTAGGTATTACCAAAAATACCCTTGATGAGTGTGACCTACTATATCGGATCTCTTGGTACGCCCGAGTGTGCCGTCGTAGAGATAGGTCGGTGACCCGGCGAGTACCCGTAAATCCTATCCTTTCGGAGACCAAGCCATGAATGTTGATAGGGTGAACACCATCCGTAGGGGACGAAATCAAAGCGCCGCGAGGCGTCACCCTTCTCTCACTTACTTGCATCTATAGTAGAGACCGTGGGGTTGTTTGTCGCCTTCCCGCTCCCACTCAATATTTTGGAAGTGGTGGTGGGTTAACTAACCACGTCTTTTGATGTTAACATAAAAGCACATAAAATCAAGGATTCGAATGGTGTCGGTGGCGTAGGCAAGCCTACCCGTCCTATTCGTTGGAACATATGATGATCGGACGAAACGAAATCGGGTCAAGAGAGCCCTATTGAGATTAGAAGGAATCACCCCTCCGCTCTCGGTTTGGCTTAGTCTTGCCGGACCCCGTGCATACATCACACTAGGAGGTTAAGTCGTTTGAGCGAAGCTCGATTGACCACCCAACCTAAAGGCGAACCGTTTTTATCCAAGATTTATTGTTCTTTTACCATCATTCAATCTCGTAGACACTACGAATTGAAAGCGTGATCTCGTTCGACTTTAAGGCGGTTCACCGAGAACACACACCGAAAGGCTAACGATTTCATAACCCGTCCTCGGATCTTTAATTAGTTACTAAATTAATTAATTACCACGTATTAATTAAATTTCAACTAATTACGCGAGTTTGTATACATGCCTATTTTAATTACCAAAATTAAAATTCTACATGTATGCATGGAGTGGATTTATGATATGATGCATGTCATGGCAATTTCGATTTTATGTCTATTTTATGATCAAACACATAAAAATAAAATTGCGGAAAATTTAAACACCGAGATGGATCGTTTGTACTTCCGTATCTAATCTAATAGAAAATAAAACCAAAACCCTAACTAGGGTTTACTACTTTCTAACAAAATCTGCAGCTGTTCGAACTCGTCGATGATCGGGAAACCAAACGAACTCGGATCGGGACGAAACTTTCCAAATATTTTCTTCACTTCTCGAATTCCAATATGGACGGTTGGATCGGAGCTTTGACTTGTCAATTTTCTCCAGTTAACCGCCCAACTTGCTGCTGGATCTAACTTTGACTGCACCGCATCAAGGACTTCCTGAGGCAGATCGGAAATCGAGATGAATCCCGATCGACCTGAAATTTTTATGGTACGTCCAAAACTCCAAGTTGATCAATCTGAACGGTCGGATTTTTGTTTCAACGGTCCAAACTCTCCCAGAAAATCGAGGAAGTCACAGGTAGTGTATCTGTGAATCCTGCGTTTTTCTGTTACAGCAGCCTCTTCGCAGCATCAAACGGATATCGAAACGGACCCTGATCAACGCCAAAATTTGTGGAGTTGATCATCTTCTTCTAATCTTGATTCTGACCGGAGGGATCGTCGTTTCAACGGTTCGATCAACGGGAAAAGCAAAAATACTAAACAGCTACTAACTAGATCTATTTGCTGGAAATTAAACTTGCAATAAAGATAAATTACATAATTTCCTATACTCATATGAACGAATTTTCATCGTTTATACGAGTTTACAATAGATCTAACGGGTAAACAATACCAACCCCAATCCATCTCTTCAACCACAACAATCGCAAGCATTCATCATAAAATTTTCGAAAATAATAAAATTAAAAACAAAAATAATGCAATCTACACATGCATATTCCACTCCTTAGATCTAATATTTTATACGAATAAATTTAGATCCCCTTGGCTCCGATACCACTGTTAGGAAAATATCATCGCAACGGAAGCGATTTAAGGATCTAGATCTATATAATACACGTAATAAAACATTAAATCTACATCTACAAGTAAGTTGTAGAACATACCTCTTGGATCTCAAAATCCAAGTTGGAGAACCGCTATTAGGATGATCGAACAATGATGTGAAGAGCACCACGATCTTCCGTACGTGTGATCCAAGCAATTCCCGGTGGAAGGAATTCTCGACTCGAACCCTCCAGATATGCTACCGGAAAAATCACCAAGATTTTTCCTCTCACTTGGCCGAAATTTCTCTTCCTTTTCTAAGTGAAGAACTCGAAATATTGTATTGTGTTGAGGGCAGGAGAACTCTCTTTATATAGGAGAGTAAACTTAGCCTCCAAGGATTTTATAATTAATACCAAATCAATTATGATAATCCTATTAAATAAGAGATAATCCCAAAATATTCTAGAACAAATCAAGAATATTTTTTTATCTTTATTATTTACCATAAATATTTATCCAATAAATATTTTATGCACATGTCTTTTTAATACACAAGAAAACTAATTCCTTGTTAAATCAAACATGTGGGGCGCCATTCAACATATTGACCTAGTCAATATTAATTTTGCTTAATTACACAATAATTGGGCCAAGATTATGGAAAATGTCTTTTCCACATATTTAATTATTTAGCCCAACTAATTTAATAGTCCACTAAACAATTAATTCACATATCGTTTTAATAAAGTCAACATGAACTAAATTAATATTATTAGGATTCGACGTCCGAGAATATCTATGCTATATTAGGAGGCGCGTCGGGGACCATGGACTAATAATCAGTGGCTCCGATAAATCAAATAAATAATTATCGATGAGCAGAATAATTATACATTCGATAAATCAATCACGAGAATATGCCACCATAATCCCGTGATTGCACTCCTCCGATTATAAGATTATATTTATCTCCTCACGAGAAAGTAATAAGCGCCCACCGATATAATCATTTCATATGGATTAATCCTCCATAGATTATTCATTCTAAATCGGGAAGTTACCGTTAACCCTTTTCGAACATCTTGTCTTACTTACCGTTAACCCCTAGTGATCAATAATTCAAATAACTCTTTGGTAGCTAATCGATGTAATATGAACCCCATGGATCGATCAATGTCAGGATTAACTCATCAAGAGGAATCTGTCTATCTACTTCCATAAATGGAAGGAATGGATTCCGTATCTGTGATAACACAGACTACTCACTCAATCGATACAATGCCAAGATGGGGTAATTCGAGATCACGGACTCGGTGTAATCCTTAACCGTCAAGTCAAACCTCATAATCGATTCAAGCAAATCATTGTGATCACCTCGAGATTAAGATATATCCATAATATGATCATCTAATGATTCGATAAGACTTCTCAATTACGGAATTATATTGAGAACTCGAGATCAAATCGGTCCAAATACTATATGATATATCTATCATATATAAATGCCCCATTAGGTTCCTTAACCGAAAGTCCGGATAAGGCGATCACACCTATCGTGTTATGGGCGCATTAATAGTACGTTAAAGGGAGACCCGATACTCTCGATTAACTTTACTACGGACTAATTGTATTTTAAGTACATCTTCACTAACTCAATCCTCCGTGTATATCTCATACACCGAGTTAAGTGATTACATAAACGATATACTCGGGGTTTTTACGTAGTGTAAATACTATTGTCACATCGGTGATTATGAGAATAATAAATATGAATAATAATATCATTTCATTTATTAAATAAAACAATTACAAAAATTGTCTTTCGGGCATCACACCTAACAAGATGATCATACATCTGGTGTTGACAGACCGGTTGAGAGAATCTCCCTACTAGTCAAGACCACCACTGCACCTTTAAATGCACCAGCTTACAAACCCTCAAAGAGGTTTGGATCCAGTTATGGTCTTGGCTACAATAGTCAGGATGAGAATAGAAACAATGGACAACACAATTCTGAATCTAGGACCAACAATGGACCAAAGTTCAGAAAAGGACAGTCCATAGCTTCAACCACTCATCCAGTGCCGGTGAAGTCAAAACCCAGTGCAGTGAAACAGCAAACTAAACCATCAGTCCAGTCAACCAAAAGCAAAGACTTTCTGAAAGGTAAATGAAGACTTTATCCCTCAGAGGATGATTGGATTATGGCACCTCCAAAATACAAGAAGAAACCAACTCATGCCATGCATCATGTGTTTAAGAAAAGTTAACCTAGGCATATTCCTAGACATATGAAGCAACATGAACACAGGTTTCCCACTGCATATTGGAAAGTGAAAAAGGATGCAAATGCACCAAAAAGTAGAGAAAGTATCTGGATACCTTCAGTAGAAATATCAGAAGCTATTCTGCCATGCCTTATACATATGAAGTTGATGATTTTAATTATCCAAAAAGAAGATCATTTGGATATACACTTGGAGTAGGAGGCATGATCGCTATGCAGTATGGACCCAAAGCAGTTTTGGGTACCTAAACATAATTAATTTGTTTTGTAGGATGTCTGGTACATAGACAGTGGATGTTCCAGACACATGACAGGAAACAAAAGATGGCTCACTGACTTTAAAGCATTTGATGGACCCAAAGTCACCTTTGGAGGCAAAGAAAACCCTGGTAAAATTAAGGAGGAAGGCACAATGCTCAAGAACAATTTGAAAATTCAAAATGTGGCATATGTTAAGGGACTAAATTTCAATCTGCTAAGCATCAGTCAATTCTGTGACATAGGCTACAATATACACTTCAACAAGGAAGGATGCAAGGTGACTCACAGCCAAACCAACACAGTGGTTCTTGCAGGAAGAAGAGAAGACAACATGTATATGGTGGATTGGAGAACAGGTAAAGCAGAAACATGTTTACTTGTAAAAAATAATCAATCAACCAGCTGGATTTGGCATAGAAGATTAAATCACCTAAATTTCAAGACCATCAACATATTATCCAAGAACAAGTTAGTTGAAGGCCTGCCAGAGATCACATTCAAGAAGGAAAGTCTATGTGATGCATGTTAGAAAGGGAAACAAATCAAAAGTTCCTTCAAGTCAAAGCCCTACCAATCAACAACAATAATTTTACATCTTCTGCATATGGACCTGTTTGGACCTGTTAGGAACATTTTATTATGTTTTGATGATGGCCATACTAGCTGTTATAGCAAGTCTGAAATAAGTTAGAATTCTCCATATAAGTCTTTACTTAGAGTCTGACATATTGTATAAGTTAAGTCATACAAGTATTGTACTAGTTGGTATGACGGAAAAGTAAAACAGACATTCGGCAGAGTGAAGCCAGCCAAGCACCAGCAGAAAAGCAGTGAAGACTTAATAGATTGACTTATAACCAAGGAAGTCTGTGATGACCTTGGATAAGTCTAAGTATGTTTCAAGTGATGAAATTTAATGTTCAAATATGGTGTACACTGATCTCACCCAAATCAATGATCAGTGAAGTACAAAGATTCTCCTTAAACTGAAGTGATGAAGGAAACAGTGAATCGGCAGAGTAAACTAACTTTCGGCAAAGTTAAGGCAAAAACAGTGAAGGAAGATCTAAACGATGGATCACTCGACCGTTCAAGGAACGGCAAAGTAATCCTTATCAGAACAGAATTGAAATATGATGAAGATTCAGAGGATCATGCATTTAATGCACAAACAATAGAGGATCAATCAAGGACGGATTTTCTGCTGTACATTTGAAGAAAAAAATCCGATCACTGAAATCAAGGAGAATATAATTAAGGGGGAATCAATAATAAAATCAAGGATTATTCACCTCACAAATATAGCCAACGGACGGAATTTCAAATCAAGGATACTCAAGGCTATAAATAGAAGGCATTGACAGACAGATAAAAATATCGATCAGAAAAAGAAAATCAAGCAGATACTCTGTCAACTTGAAAAGCCTTCTCTCTGAACTTATAAAGTTTTATCTAAAGATCAACTCAGACATCAGAACTACAATTTCATATTCAGCACTGAGATTGATCAATCAAGTTTGTGAATCTCATTCACAATAAACTGAAGCAACTGAATCAGAAGTCATATGAGAAGGAGTTGTGCTAGCTGCTGAAGGATTTGATCTCAAAGAGCAATGAAACAGACTGAATCACTGAAGCTGTTGCAGTCAAGGAGTGATAGTCTTGTAGATTGTGAAGCTTGGGAAGTCAAGGACAATCATACTAATGTATCTGTGAAAACAATAGTGAATTCCTCCAATCATCACAGGAGAAGAGTGGATTAAGGGATTACACCACCCTGAACCACTATAAGCCTTGTGTCAATTTACTTTCTGCAATTTACCTTACTGCATTTATTTAAATTGCCTAGATTATAATCTATATCTGTGATTGTCTAAACCACTTTGAAACAACATAGTAAGAAGGGACTTATCCGCTGCCCAAAAGCTTTTAAACCCAAGAAAAGTTTTTGAAACTCCACTATTGTCATTCACCCCCCCCTCTGACTATAGTTTTACCATTCTCTGGGACCAACAATTGGTATCGGAGCAGTGTTCCTAGTATCAGAACCTGTTCAGATCTAATTTCTGGTAACAAGGAGATGCCATATTTTCAAAGTAGTTTTCAAATCTAAGTTTTCTATTCATTCATATATAAATCTATTACTTGTACATATGGATTCCTCAAATTTTATGTCAAAAGTACCTGTTTTCAATGTTAATAATTTTGATGAATATAAAATAAGAATGCTTTCTCATCTTGCAGCAACTCATGAGGAGATGCTGGACGTAATTAATGATGGACCAATCATGATCATGACTGTGGTATCCACATGAGCAGATCAAGGGAAGGAGGTAGACAAACCCAAGAAAGATTGGACTAAGGATGACAGAAGAAGAGCAAATATAGAATTTGTTGCAAAAGATATGATTTTGAAGAATCTAGATAGCAACATGTTCATGAGAATCAAAGACTGCAAAACAGTAAAGGAGATGTGGGACAAGCTAGCATTGATAAATGAAGGATCTGAAGCAGTTAAAGAAAACAAATTATCTCAGGTAAAAGCAGAAATTTGAAAATTTCAAAATGAAGACCGGTGAATCTATTGATCAAATGGACAATGATTCTCTAGCATCATCGAGAGAACTCGCAATGACTTGGCCACACATATCCCCGTAAAGAAGTATGCTTAAAAATCTTGAGAGTCTTACGAAAGATGGAAGATCATAACATCGATGTCGGAGGAACCACAAACCTTGCAAGCACTGACACTCTGACACTGATGTCCCAACTTAAAGCTCATGAATTCGAACTGAACAGCGAAGATGGTGCTCCGGAAGAGACACAATAAGTCATCTGACCGATTGCACCCCAAAGAAAGTAACTTTTTGCCATTTGATCAGACAAGAAAGAGACGCATGAACTTAAAGAACAGGTAGCTTTATTAGTTAAACGTTTTGACACGTTTAGCAAAAAGAAGCCATTCAAAGGAAACTCATCATCAAACAAGAGGTCAAGCTCAAAGAAAGACATGAAGAAGAAAGATGATGAATACAGATGCTTCAACTGCACCAAGAAAGGTCACTTCAAGGCTGATTGTCCTGGAGAAAATGATAAAGATGATGAAAAGAAGAAATACAAAGCATCTGAAAAGAGGAAAGGCAAGAAAGCACTCAAGGCTGAATCTAGGAGTGAAAAGAATGAAGAAACATCTGATAACAACTCAGATAACAGTGATGAAGAAGACAGCTCAGACAGTGAAAAAGCATGTCAATGCCTCATGACCAAAGAATTAGATGAAGATGAAGGTGATAGCTCAGACATTGAGAAAACAAGCCTATGTCTAATGGCCAAAGAATCGAGATGATGGCGAGGTAACATCTAGCTCTTACTCTTCATCAAATGCATCCACATCTAACACTGCACAATCTTCTATTCTCCCTTTAGATCCAGCAGACCTAGTCCAAGATCTCATGACTAAATTTGATGAAATTGAAATGAATCATGAAATTATGGAAAAGGAATGCAAGGATCTAAGAAAGGAAAATAAAAGATTAAAGAAAGAACTGGATAAAGCAAAAGCTGAACTAACTAGTAAGGAGATCTACTCAAATAATCAACAGACAACAGAGGTTCATACATCTGTTGTTGACAGATCAGTTGAGAAAATCCCCCTACCAGTTAAGATAACAAACGAACCAGTTTACAAACCCTCAAAAAGGTTTGGATCCAGATATGGTCTTGGCTACAACAGTCAGGATGAGAGTAGAAACAATGGTCAACACAACTCTGAATCCAGGATCAACATTGAACCAAAATTCAGAAAGGGACAGACCATGGTCTCAACCACTCATCATGTAACGGTGAAGTCAAAACCCAGTGCAGTAAAACAACAGACTAAATCATCAATCAAGTCAATCAAAAGCAAAGACTTTCTGAAAGGTGAAGGAAGACTTTATCCTTCAGAGGATGATTGGAATGTTGCACCTCCAAAATACAAGAAGACACCATTACATAATATGCATCATGTGCTTAAAAAAAATCAAACTAGGTATACTCCTAGACACATGAAGCAAGTTAGGTTTCCCACTGCATATTGGAGAGTGAAGAAGGATGCAAATGCACCAAAAAGTAGAGAAAAATGTTGGAAATAAAATTTATGTTTTGATGATAATTCATCTTATGTGTTAAAATATTATCTTAACCCCATTGATGAAGTGCTGAAGCCAGCTGTTATAGTGGAAAGCTAAAAGATGTCTAGAATCGAATGTATAAGTTTTACTGTAAGTCGATATTTGTATAGGTTACATCGGATGCTAATCGTAATTGTTAGTGTGTCGTAAAATCGAAAACTAGAAATCATTCAGAAACGGAAATCATCGAGACAAGCAAACCGACTCGAGTAATACACCTACATGCCCGAAGAAGGTAAGTTCGCCGAGAGTTCTGAGACTCGGTTGGCTTATCTAGAAGAATGAAGCGAGGGTTCAAACTCGTTATTGAAGAATGAAGAACTGCGAGGTTCAAACTCGGTTATGAAGATTACAAGTCGAGATCAGAAAGTTGGACTTCGTGCAAGATTGTGGTGACTGAATCGACTTTATAGATCTTGTATGAAGACCTAAGAATCATAAGGACAATGAATTCTTAGATGATAAATGTCTCATGGTGTACTCGATTAAGTCAATTATAATCGATGAAAAGCGAGTAATCTTGACATTTGAAGAAGAGTAAAATCTCGATTAATGCTCCAAGTCAGGAAACTGACAAAAGAAAAAATCAGTACAAAACTGATAAGGTAACTCAGTTTTATAAGTCAGCCATCCAACAAACTGAAAGTACAGTCGAACGTTGTAAAGAAAACAATTTCATTGGATGAATTACTGACACAGCAGAACGGTCAGAAAATATAGACGTTACAAGATAGACGTTGATACAATTCAAATTGAATCCAGAAGAACATTGGACTTCACACTATAAATAGAAGACTTTGCACCAACAACAAAAAATATATAGAACAGAGCATATACAAGAATCAACAAGCAATTTTGTGCATCAGTCTATTCTATTTATCTCTGAACTATAACAAGATCATATCTAGTATTTCTTCAAGTGTTCAAGCTACAAAGAACTTATCAAGAATTCAACACTTTGAAGAACCACAAACAAGAATCAATTTATTGATTCTCAGCCCAACTTTGATTCAACATCAAAGGTTTTAGACTGTGAAGCAAACCGGGAAGGTTTCGCCAAGGACAGTTGTGACAAGCATTCGGGTAGACTGTGTTTGTGGTGGTAGCTGGTGAAGAGGCAATCCTACCCTCTAAGGACCATTGGTTCAAGCATTTGAAGAGTAGCAATTCTACCTGTTCTACAATTGTTTAGATAGTGACGCTAGGGATTAGCCAAGGACTATTGTTTAGGACTTTTTGTAACCGTTCACCTCAAGAAGTTCTAGTGGAATTTTCCTCCGCACCACAGGGGAAGACAGGACGTACAGGATTACACCACCTGGAACCTCTATAATATCCGCCTTATTTACTTTACGCATTTATTTATTTATTTATTCAGCATTTACTTATAGCATTGTGATACTTTGATTGTTATACACCACAAGTACAATCGACATTCACTAATTCGATTCACAACACTTAGTTTTCATAATAGAATAACAAGATCAATCAAAAGGCTAAAATCATATCCGCTGCCGGTTAACTCAGTTTCAGCTTAAGTCAGTTTGACTTAATCTTAGCTTTGTCAGCTTAACTCCACACAAGTTTTTAACTGAACCTTAATTTGTTTTAAATCCAGTTTTAGGGACAAGTTTATTCACCCCCCTCTAAACTTGTGTTAGCCTTTTCAAGGGACCAACAAAAAGTATCAGAATAACTTCAGTAGAAATACTAGAAGCTATTCTGCCATGCCTTATATATATGAAGTTGATGACTTTAACTATCCAAAGAGAAGATCATTTGGATATACACTTGGAGTATGAGGCATGACTGCTAACAGGTATGGACCCAAACAGTGTTGGGTACCTAAACTTAATTAATTTGTTTTGTAGGATGTCTGGTACATAGACAGTGGATGTTCCAGACACATGACAGGAAACAAGAGATGGCTCACTGACTTTAAAGCTTTTGATGGACCCAAAGTCACATTTGGAGGCAAAGAAAACCCTGGCAAGATTAAGGGGGAAGGCACAATGCTCATGAACAACTTGAAAATTCAAAATGTGGCATATGTCAAGGGACTTAATTTCAATCTGATGAGCATTAGTCAATTTTGTGACAAAGGCTATAATGTGCACTTCAACAAGGAAGGATGCAAAGTCATTCACAGCCAAACCAACACAGTAGTACTTGCAGGAAGAAGAAAAGATAACATGTATGTGGTGGATTGGAAAGCGACCAAAGCGAGAAACATGTTTGTTTGTCAAAAACAAGCAACCAACTAGTCAAGTTATGGAATAGAAGACTAAATCACCTAAATTTCAAGACCATCAACAAATTATCAAAGAACAAGTTAGTTGAAGGCCTTCCAGAGATCACATTCAAGAAAGAAAGTCTATGTGATGCATGTCAGAAAGGGAAACAAATCAAAAGTTCTTTCAAGTCAAAACCCTATCAATCAATAACACAAATTCTACATCTGTTACATATGGACCTGTTTGGACCAGTCACACCAGTAAGTGTAAGTGGTAAGAAATACACCCTGGTAGTAGTGGATGACTACTCAAAATTCACCTGGACCATCTTCATGAACAAGAAGAAAGAGACACTCAAAAAGCTGCCAGATTTGTTAAGAAAACTCCAAAATGAGAAAGAACTGAAAATCATCAAGATCAGATCAGATAGAGGCACTGAATTTCTTAATGAAATTATCAGAACCTATTGTGAATAAAATGGAGTACTGCATCAATTATCTACAGCAGGAACCCCACAACAAATTGGTGTAGCAGAAAGAAGAAACAGAACTCTCAAAGCAAATCGAACAATGATTGCGAAGCATGCTTGCCAAAAGATTTTGGGTCAAGCAAAAAACACAAAGATGCCACACACAAAAGCAGATCAATAATCAACAAACATCATGGAAAGACTCCATATGAAATATGGAATGGTAGAAAACCTAATATCTCATATTTACATATGTTTGGATCAAAATGTTTTGTTTTGAGCAGTAAATTTGCATGCCTTTGATGAGGTTGATGAAGCAATCTTTATGGGATACTCGAGGACACCAAACAAAGCATTGAGTACTCAACAAAAGAACATTGGTGATTGAAGAATCAATTCATGTAGTCTTTGATGAACCAAATACAAATGGTGAAAGCCTTCAAGAACAAGAAGAAGAAGCAAAGACAAAGACAAATGTATATGAATACAACAAAGATCAAAGAACTATTCTCGCATCACAATTTTGAAAATCAAGATGAGCCACAAGTTAATACAATGGAAGAAGCACGAACTTGAAGCTCATGCACAACATGAAATTACTGAAGCACCAAGTGAAGAACAACTTCAAACTGACCTAAATTGGCTAAGAGATCATCCTCAAGAACAAGTTATTGGAGATATTCACACAGGAGTAAGAACCAGGAAGACAATCAGAGCATATGTTAACATGTTTTCTATCACAAGTAGAACCCAAGACAATAGATGATGCAATTCAAGATGCAGATTGAATCACAGCCATGCAAGAAGAACTAAATGAATTTGAAAGAAATGAAGTCTAGGAACTTGTTGTCAGACCAGATATGGCCAACATCATTGGAACAAAATGGGTATTTAGAAACAAGATGGATGAGCAAGGAATTGTTGTCAGAAACAAAGCAAGGCTAGTTGCAAAAGGCTATTCTCAGGTAGAAGGAATAGATTATGATGAAACATTTGCACCAGTAGCTAGATTGGAGGCAATCAGACTTTTTCTAGCCTTTCCTGCACACAAAGATTTCAAAGTCTATCAAATGGATGTCAAGAGTGCATTTCTGAATGGACTTTTGGAAGAAGAAGTATATGTGGAACAACCCCTTAGTTTCCAACTCAAAGGAAAGGAAGACAAATTATACAAACTAAATAAAGCTCTTTATGGACTCAAAGAGGCACCCAGAGCCTGGTATGAAACACAATCACAATTTCTGATCAAGAATGGACTCAACAAGGGAACTATAGATAAGACTATATTCAAACTAGAGGAAGGAACAAGCACATTGCTAGTACAAATCTATGTTGATGACATCATCTTTGGATCAGAGGATGAAAAGTTATGTGAGAAATTCGTAAATCTGATGAAGGGAAAATTTCAGATGAGCATGATTGGAGAACTGAATTATTTTCTTGGCCTTCAAGTAAAGCAAATGAAGGATGGAATTTTCATCAGTCAAGCCAAGTATACAAAAGACTTAATACACAAGAATGGATACAAGTGGCACAGCAGATACACCAATGTGTGCAAAAGTTATTCTTGGAAAAGATGAAACTGGAAAGGATGTTGATCAGAAAATGTATAGAGGAATCATTGGATCCCTACTATACTTAACTGGAAGCAGACCTGATATAGCATTTGCAATAGGAGTGTGTACAATATTTCAAGCTCAACCAAAAGAATCACATCTTCTAGCAGCCAAAAGAATAATCAAATACTTGAAAAACACTATCAATGTAGGAATTTGGTATCCAAAAGATGGAGGATTCAAGTTGATATCATATTCAGACTCTGACTATGCTGGATGCAAAATAGATAGAAAAAGCACATCTGGAACTTGTCAAATGCTAGGCAGCAAACTAGTTTCATGGTTTAGCAAAAAGCAAAACTCCATATCTACATCAACAGCAGAAGCAGAATATATAGCAGCAGGCAGTTGTTGTGCACAAGTACTTTGGATCAGACAACAGCTAAGGGACTATGGAGTGGAGGAGAAAACAATTCCAATCATGCGTGACAACACAAGTGCAATATCTATCATTGAAAATCCAGTGTTGCATTCAAGAACAAAACACATTGATGTGAGACATCACTTTTCAGAGATCATGTTGAAAAAGGAGATGTCATTCTAAAATACATACCCACTGAAGATCAATTGGCTGACATCTTCACTAAACCACTTAGTCATGAAAGATTCAGCATGCTGAGAACTGAGTTAGGAATGATTGAAATCGACTAAGTACAAAAGAGCGGCTAACTGGAGTAATCAGCTAAGTAACTTCTTCAGCTGTTCAAACCTTTGCCGTTACAGAAGATGTAGTAAGTAAGGCACTGGTATCCAGCAAAGTGACTTAACTGATTGTTAGAACAGTCAAATAAAGCGGCTCAGTGAAAAAGGTCACCACACCGGCTAAATGGCCAGCCAAGGCACTTCACCGAAATAAAGATTGGAGTCATGGGTAAATTAAAGTGTGAACAAAATCTACTTTTATACACATGGAGAATAAGGGAGTTATGGAAGATTATCCTGAAGATGATCACACACGTGGAGATCAATTTATAATTATGGAGGTAATTATACTATTCTTTTCGAATTACAAACGCCTTGATTCCCGGGCTCTATCATTACTTACCTCAATCCACTCCCTCACTTCACTCGAATATCGCGATTTACATACACAAAATCACGCCATTATGTCATAAAATCCTTTCATATTCAAACCACATTCACACTACCCAAATCACCCTATATAAACGATACTTAGAGATTTTCAGAATTTTTTACACTCCCTTGCATTTCATACATTCCTCTGCAAGTTCACATTTCACTTTCAAAAATCCCTTTAACTTCCAAAAATGGCTTCATCCTCCTCAACCACCGAAACCGGGTTTGAAAAATCGATTTCCACTGGATCATTCTTCCAAGAAGAACATTACTTAAAGCTTTGTGGAGATGATGAAGAAGCAAAACGACTGGCAGCTGGATGCAAAAACCTAAAATTATCAACCTTTCTCAATCCCCCAATAACCGAAGTCTGCTTTGAAAGTCAAATTTCTTTCTGGAAATATGCAAAATACGTCTCTGGGCTCCTTGCAGAAGAAGGCGACGAATGGGAAGAAGACAAGATTGTTGCATCTGTCAACGGTAAAGACATAGTGATTACAGAAAAGGTAATACGAAAACATCTTAAACTTTCAAATAAAGGTCAAGCAAAAGTAACCTTGGTACTACAAAACCTGGATGATTTCTGGGTAACCATCTCCAAACAGGCAAACCCAGGATCTAAGAAAGTCAATTGTCTTAGATCCGCTTTAAAGAAGCCATTCAGTGAATTCAGTGCCCTAATTGGCAAAACCATTGAAGGAAAGTTGGGAGCAAATAATGCCATGACAGAGATCAGAATGCGGTTAATGGGAATCATCTACAACAATATGGAGTTCAATTGGGCAAAATAATTCATCTTAAGACTCAAAGAACAAATCCAATGTGAAGTCAAAGCAGCCAAGAAGGGAACAACAGAAGGAAAGACGAAGAAAGGACAATTCTGGGTGAAAAAGTCATATGGGATTCAGTTACACTATCTGATGCAATGTCTAAAGGTCCCTGTGGTGCAACTTCACAAACTGCATGAATTTAAGGTCATGTTTACCTCTGTTAAACAGCAAAAACAAGCAGGAGGAGGGAAAAGAAAGAAAACAACAACTCAACTCTCCGGTCAAAGAAAGAAACAAAAGGTTCAATGCAATTTGGACAAGTCGGACTTTGGAAAATTAATCGATGAAGGAGAAGAAGAAGATGACACTGATGTTGAGGCAGAACAACATGGAGAAGAAAATGAAAGTGAGGATGAACAACCTCTAAATGAGGAAATCACGGGAGACACTGGAGACGATGAGGAATCTTCAGAAGAACCTGCATAATTGTCTGCAAACGATATTGATGATCGAATTACAGAATATCTTGAATGGAAAGAGGGCGATTCTAGAAATTAGATTTGAGATCCGGAATGCATGCTTGTTGAAGAAGCATGGCTCTTCAATTTTCTGGGAATCACCACTCTGGTTGGTGTACTTGATGAATCTCCTCTCTGGGACATGGTAGATGCAGTAAAGGCAAAACTACCCCAGATCTCTAAAAGCCACAATGATGACTCAGAAGATGGTAGAGATGATGATGATAACACTGATCAAGATGGTGGAGATGATTAGGATGATAATGATAATGATGACCATCATGATGATTATCATGACATACAAGAAGAAGAGATTACTCCTACACCGGATGCAATTGATGATGACAGTCTTCTAAGTGAATTCCTACAGCCACATGCATCCCACAAGTCAACAACACCAGCTAAGACAGCCACTCAACCACTAACTGCTGCAACTCCGGCTGACATCATAAACATAGTGGACACTGGCTCAGCTGCTGCCACTCCAGTCAAGACAATTCCCAGCACAGAGGAAGGGGGAACAGCAGCTCAAACCACACCAGCATACACATCTACATATATTCTTGAAGACTTGGATGTCCATGTAGATGTAACTCAGCACCAAGACAGAGGACAGCAAACAAACCCAGAACCAGCTGTTATCTGGCACAAAATTTCTCAGCTGGCCACTGGTGTCTCTAATGAAACCTTTGAAAAAGCAGCAGATCTAATGGCAGAAGAACTAGAGCAGCAAGCCATGCATCTTAGATCCATGACCTCGGCATTCAACGACAAAAGCTACTCCATTGAGCGAAAATTTGAGGCCATTGCTGAATACATCGAGGCACAGAACATTGTTTTTCAACGCCAAGGAGACATGATGAGACAACTCAACATTAACATCACAAACAATCTTGCAGGTCTCAGGCAACACATTTCTCAGGAAAATGACTCCATGGCAGTGGCATTTGGAACAAAACTCCGCAGTGTCACTGAGAAACTGACTAGTCATGATAACCGATTCACATCCATCGAATCAAAGGTGGAGTCTCTGACTGGAAAGGCAACAAATAGCATCTTACTCCAGCAGAGAGATGATGCTGCCAAAAAGGGGGAAAATCATGATAAGCCTGAAGGATCAACTATTAGACCCCCAAACTTCACTGAAGAACAACTAAGAGCAAGGGACAGAGAAATAAGGATCAGAAATGAAGCAGAAGAATAACAAAGGAGGGCTAGAGAAGAAAGAGAAAGAGCCCTAAATGAACCCTGAACTGGATTTCCTCTTCCTATGCAAAGAAGAGATGGTGACAGAGACAGATCCGCCAAACAGCAAAGGCAAGAATCTAGTCAACAAAGATGATCAGCAAGTCAACACAGACTTAGCACCAGAGGAAACACCAGCAGAGGCAGTAGTAGCTCCAGATACCTTTGGTGGGGCGAACGATATCTTTGGTCACAAAAGCAAAGCAGAATATGAAGCAGATGTACTGGACCATGTAAGAGAATTCTTCAGAGTACATGATGGACTTTATCCTCATCTCTCACAAGATGAAGCATGGGCTGATTGGCTATGCTATCAGGATGAAAGGATGAGAACTGATATGGCCAAACTCTACAATGATGTCAAGAGAGAGTTTGCACTCCTAAAACAATCCAACAGCAAACCAAGTTCATCCATACCACTTTCAGCAAAAGGACCAGAAGACTTGCCAAATGAACAACAAGAAGACTTCAACTATATTGCAAAATTCTTCAACCCTATGGGTAGAATGGACAAACAGGAGAAGTGAAGTCTCTACAAAAGTCTCAAGTTTGCTGACTCACATATTGCTGAAGCTAGTGAGAGACTTGAGAAGTATTTTGGAGAACCTAGTGCAAATGAGACCATGCCAGATTTCAACAAACTCTTTGCCAAGAAAGTATTCAAGGGAGTATCAGAATACATTGCTATGGCATACTGGAAGTGGAAGTTTCTTGAAATTGATTGGAAAGACATTGAAGAGGTTCAGACCACAAAGTTCAAAAGGTACAAGGCTGAATTAAGCAAAATGTAGTTTGTAACACTTGAATAAAATTTTGAACTTAGTGCCCTTGAATGGATGAATAAAATTGTTGAATTTTTGTTCTGTTGATTATTATGAAAAATTGGCTTACTTATGTTCAGGCTTATGAGGGTTTTGGCATCATCAAAAAGGGGGAAATTGTTAGGAACATTTTATTATGTTTTGATGATGGCCATACTAGCTGTTATAGCAAGCCTGAAATAAGTTAGAATTCTCTGTATAAGTCTTTACTTAGAGTCTGACATATTGTATAAGTTAAGTCAGACAAGTATTGTACTAGTTGGTAGGACGGCAAAGTAAAACAGACATTCGGCAGAGTGAAGCCAGCCAAGCACCAGTAGAAAAGCAGTGAAGACTTAATAGATTGACTTATAACCAAGGAAGTCTGTGATGACCTTGGATAAGTCTAAGTATGTTTCAAGTGATGAAATTTAATGTTCAAATATGGTGTACACTGATCTCACCCAAATCAATGATCAGTGAAGTACAAAGATTCTCCTTAAACTGAAGTGATGAAGGAAACAGTGAATCGGTAGAGTAAACTAACTTTCGGCAAAGTTAGGGCAAAAATAGTAAAGGAAGATCTAAACGATGGATCACTCGACCGTTCAAGGAACGGCAAAGTAATCCTTATCAGAATAGAATTGAAATATGATGAGGATTCAGAGGATCATGCATTTAATGCACAAACAATAAGGGATCAATCAAGGACGGATTTTCTGCTGTATATTTGAAGAAAAAAATCCGATCACTGAAATCAAGGAGAATATAATTAAGGGGGAATCAAGAATAAAATCAAGGATTATTCCCCTCATAAATATAGCCAACAGACGGAATTTCAAATCAAGGATACTCAAGGCTATAAATAGAAGGCATTGACAGACAGATAAAAACAACGATCAGAAAAAGAAAATCAAGCAGTACACTGTCAATTTGAAAAGCCTTCTCTCTGAACTTACAAAGTTTTATCTAGAGATCAACTCAGACATCAGAACTACAATTTCATATTCAGCACTAAGATTGATCAATCAAGTTTGTGAATCTCATTCACGATAAACTGAAGCAACTGAATCAGAAGTCATCTGAGAAGGAGTTGTGCTTGTGATAGCTGCTGAAGGAATTGATCTCAAGGAGCAGTGAAACAGACTGAATCACTGAAGCTGTTGCAGTCAAGGAGTGATAGTCTTGTAAATTGTGAAGCTTGGGAAGTCAAGGACAATCATACTATTTTATCTGTGAAAACAATAGTGAATTCCTCCAATCATCACAGGAGAAGAGTGGATTAAGGGATTACACCACCCTGAACCACTATAAGCCTTGTGTCAATTTACTTTTTGCAATTTACCTTACTGCATTTATTTAAATTGCCTAGATTATAATCTATATCTGTGATTGTCTAAACCACTTTGAAACAACATAGTAAGAAGGGACTTATCTGCTGCCTAAAAGCTTTTAAACCCAAGAAAAGTTTTTGAAACTCCACTATAGTCATTTCACCCCCTCGACAATAGTTTTACCCTTCTCTGGGACCAACAGGACCAGTCACACCAGTAAGTGTAAGTGGTAAGAAATACACTCTAGTAGTGGTTGATGATTTCTCCAAATACACCTGGACCATATTCATGAACAAGAAGAAAGAGACACTCAAGAAGCTGCCTAAATGAAGTTATCAGAACCTATTGTGAAGAAAATTGAGTACTACATCAATTATCTGCAGCAGGAACTCCACAACAAAATGGTGTAGCAGAAAGAAGAAACAGAACTCTCAAAGAAGCAGTCAGGACAATGAATGCAGAAGCATGCCTACCAAAGAGGTTTTGGGCTGAAGCAGCCAACACAGCATGCTATACACAGAACAAATCAATCATCAAAAAACATCATGGAACAACTCCATATGAAATATGGAATGGAAGAAAACCTAACATTTCACATTTACATGTGTTTGGATCTAAATGTTTTGTTTTGAACAGAAATCAGATACACACCTTTGATGAAAAAGCTGATGAAGCAATCTTTATGGGATACTTAGACACCAGCAAAGCATTCAGAGTACTCAACAAAATAACATTGGTGATTGAAGAATCAATACATGTAGTCTTTGATGAACCAAACACAAATGGTGAAAATCTTCAAGATCAAGAAGAAGAAGCAGCACAAAGGGAAGTGTATATGAATACAACTGTACCAGCTACCATTCTGATTCACAATTTTGGAAATCAAGATGAACCACAAGTCAATACAACAGAAGAAGCACCAGAACTTGAAGCTCATGCACAATCTGAAGATGTAGAAGCACCAAGTGAAGAACGACTTCAACCTGACCTCAATTGGCTAAGAGATCATCCTGAAGATCAAGTCATTGAAGACATTCACACAGGAGTTAGAACCAGAAGACAACTGGAGCATATGCTAACATGCTTTCTATCACAAGTGGAACCCAAGACAATAGATGATGCAATTCAAGATGCAGATGGATTCTGACCATGCAAGAGGAACTAAATGAATTTGAAAGAAATGAAGTGCCGGGAACTTGTTGATGCACTGCATACAACCAACATCATTAGAACAAAATGGGTATTCAGAAACAAGATGGACGAGCAAGGAACAATTGTCAGAAATAAAGCAAGGCTAGTTGCAAAAGGTTACTCTCAAGCAGAAGGAATAGATTATGATGAGACATTTGCACCAGTAGCAAGATTGGAAGCAATTAGACTCTTTCTAGCCTTTGCTGCACACAAAGACTTCAAAGTCTATCAAACGGATGTCAAAAGTGTATTTCTGAATGGACTTTTGGAAGAAGAAGTATATGTGGAACAACCTACTAGTTTTCAACTCAAAGGAAAAGAAGATAAAGTATACAAGCTCAAGAAGGCTCTTTATGGACTCAAACAGGCACCTAGAGCTTGGTATGAAACACTATCACAATTTCTGATCAAGAATGGATTTAACAAGGGAACTATAGATAAGACTCTGTTCAAATTAGAAGAAGGAACAAGTACATTGCTAGTACAAATCTATGTTGATGACATCATCTTTTTATCAGAGGATGAAAAGTTGTGTGAGAAATTTGAAACCTGATGAAGAGCAAATTTCAGATGAGCATGATGGGAGAATAAAATTATTTTCTTGGCCATCAAGTGAAGCAAATGAAGGATGGTATTTTCATTAGTCAAGCCAAGAACACAAAAGACTTAATACACAAGTATGGTATGGACACAAGTGGCACAGCAGATACACCAATGTGTGCAAGAGTAATTCTTGGAAAAGATGAAGCAGGAAAAGATGTTGATCAGAAAATGTATAGAGGAATCATTGGATCCCTCCTATATCTAACTGCAAGTAGACCTGATGTAGCATTTTCAGTAGGAGTATGTGCAAGATTTAAAGCTCAACCAAAATAATCACATCTTCTAGCAGCTAAAAGAATAATCAAATACCTGAAGAACACCATCAATGTTGGCATTTGGTATCCAAAAGATGGAGGATTCAAGTTAATATCATATTCAGACTCTGACTATGCTGGATGCAAGATAGATAGAAAAAGCACCTCTGGAACATGCCATATGCTAGGCACCAGACTAGTTTCATGGTTCAACAAAAAGCAAAACTCCATTTCTACATCAACAGCTGAAGCAGAATACATAGCAGCAGGCAGTTGCTGTGCACAAGTACTATGGATTAGACAACAGCTAAGGGATTATGGATTGGAGAAGAAGACAATTCCAATTATGTGTGACAACACAAGTGCCATATCTATTATAGAAAATCCAGTGTTACACTCAAGAACAAAGCATATTGATGTGTGACATCATTTCATCAGAGATCATGTTGAGAAATGAGATGTTATTCCAAGATACATACCCACTGAAGATCAATTGGCTGACATCTTCACAAAACCACTCAGCCATGAAAGATTTAGCATGTTGAGAACTGAGTTGGGAATGATTGAATTTGACTAAGTAACAAAGAGCGGCTAACTTGAGTAATCAGCTAAGTGACTTTACCAGCTGATTAAACCTTTGCCATTAAAGGAGATATAGCAGGTAAGGCACTGGTACTCAGCGAAGTTAACTTCATTGATTTTTAGGAACAGTTAAATACAGCAACTCAGTGAAAAAGTCATTACACCGGCTAAGTGACCAACTAAGGCACTCCACTGAAATGAAGATTGGAGTCACCAGCAAATTAAAGTGTGAACCAAATCAGTTTTTATACACGTGGAAAATCAAGAAATTATGGAGGATTATACTGTGGAAGATTACACACGTGGAAATCAATTTACAATCGTGGAGGTAACCATAATATCTTTTAATTACAAACGCTTTGATTCCCTGGAATCTATCATTACATACCTCAATCCACTCTCCCACTTCACTCGAATATCGGGATTTATATACATAAAATCATGCCATTATGTCACAAAATCCTTCCATATTCAACCACATTCACACTACCTAAATCACCCTATTTAACCAACACTTAGAGAGGTTTCAGAATTTTTATGATCTCTTGAAATTCAAAAACCCTACTTCTCATTAAAAAACCGGTCTTTCTCTCAAATCTCAAAGAAATGGCTTCATCCTCTACAATATCTCCCACTGAAAGATTCTATGAAAAATCGATCATCAATGGATCGTTTTTCAAATTGAACCCTATCTCTCATTCTGTGATAATGATACACAAGCTCAACGCTTGGTTGATTGTTGTTCAAATCTGTGGTTAATGACCTTCCTAAACACCCCAATCAACGGAATTTGCTATGAAAATCTGATTGCATTCTGGAAAAATGCAAAATCTGTGCCCAGCACAAAGAAAACTGATATTGATTGCATAAAGAGTTCAATCTTTGGAAAAGAAGTAGTCATTACGTCTGGTCTTCTCAATAGATTCTTACACATACCTATGATAGGTCCGGCTAATGTGAAGCTCGTCAAAACTGACATCAATAAATTCCGGACTAAAATAGCCAAGAATCCCAAGAAAAGCAGCAAAACCTACAACCTCCCTAGATCAGCACTCAAACTACCGTTTGCCGAATTCGCACCGGTCATCACCAAGAACATCGAAGGCAGAAAGGTTCGATGGAAAACTTGACCGAGTTACGGGTCAAGCTAATGGCAATCATCTACGAAGGTACTAAATTTGACTGGGCAACATTTGTATTCAATAGGTTGAAATACCAGATTCAAAAGGAAATTGACCTGTCAGTTACGGCACCAAGCAAGGGTTTGCAAAAGAAAGGTGATTTCTGGGAGAGGAAATCATATGGGTTCCCTCTTCAACACTTATTTGACACTCTAAAAGTAAAACCCACAAACTTGCAGCCTCCACACAAGTCCAACGTAATGCTTACCTACATCAAGGCATCTCTGAAACCCAAATCCACTGTAGGGAGAAAAAGAAAACAACCTGAAAGCAACAGATCAGGAGTGGGACGACGAACCACATCCTAGAAGGCACCAGAAAGCACCCCTGAGATTGGTACCATCACCTTGAACGAAATTGTGGTAATCAGTGATGATACAGCAACGGAGGAAGAGAAACAACAAGAGGACATCACCTATCTAGAAGAAGGTGAGGAAGGATATGTTCTCACTCCATCTGAAGAATAAGAGATGGATGAAGAAGAAGCTGAGACAGATGATGACCAGTCAAAGGGTGACCATCTTGAAGCTGATCCGGAAAATATGGAAATTTCTGATGATGACCTAACTCTTCAAGAAGTACTTTTCAAGACTCTCAGCAAAGCTGACATACAGCCAAGTGAGCCAATTGATCAAACTCACTCCGCTGAACCTGTCAACACCCCCACTATTGATCAAGGGGGAACACCAACAAAAGAAATCATGTCTCCATCTCATGGAGAAGAAAACCTGCCATCTCCTAAAGATGGAGAAGCAAGCATTCCCCAGCAACCTCTCAATGATTCTAAAGTTGAAGAGAAAGAAATAGAGGAAGAGGCAGAAAAAAAAAAGTGAAAAAGAAGAAGAGAAAGAGCAAGAAGATGAGGTGAATATAGAGAAAGAGGAAGATGAAGAAGATGAGGATGTTGAAGTAGCACCAGAGGAGATTGATCCAGAAAGGCTTTTCAATCTTGATATTCAACCCCTGATTGTGGACATGGAAAAGCTGTATCACAGCAGGCAAAATCTGAAAACTGCTTTAAAGAGTGAAGCAACCTCCTTAAACCACAAGATTGAAGCCCTCATCAGTCACATCAAGATACAAGATGAGGTCATGGAAAAATAGGGAAACCTGCTTTGCAACTTACAACATCTCATTCCCTACCATGTCCAAACCAACCTTGAGTTTCACGCTGAAAAGATTGATAACAATCTCAAACCCTTGGTGGACACTCTAAATGCTCACACTCATCAACTTCAACATCTGGATGAGGTTATGGAATTTTCTGGCCAACAACTTGACACTTTGATAAATATCACTACGGCCAACAACAAAATTTTGGAGCAAAGGTATGGTCCTCTCCCTGAGTCTGAAGCAGCAACTGCAAATCTTGAAGAACTTATTGGTGCTGCCAAAAAGGGGGAAGGAAGGTCAAAGCCTGAGAGCTCAAGTGGAAAGAAGGCAAGCCCAACAAATAAGGCAAGGGCGTCAAAGGCAAAGACATCAGGTTTGAAGAGAAGAAGTAAATGGATGAATAAATTTTTCGAGTTTTATTCTGTTGCTCTATTACGAAAAATTTGGTATACTTATATTCAGGCTTATGAGGGTTTTGGCTTGATCAAAAAGGGGGAAATTGTTAGAAACATTTTGTTATGTTTTGATGATGGCCATACCAGCTGTTATAGCAAGCCTGAAATAAGTTAGAATTCTCTGTATAAGTCTTTACTTAGAGTCTGACATGTTGTATAAGTTGAGTCAGACAAGTAATGTACTAGTTGGTAGGACGGCAAAGTGAAATAGATTTTCGGCAGTGTGAAGCCAACCAAGTACCAGTAGAGAAGCAATGAAGACATTATGATCTGACTTATAACCAAGGAAGTCTGTGATGCCCTTGGATAAGTCTAAGTTATGTTTCAAGTAATGATACTTAGTGTTTAAATATGGTGTACATTGATCTCACACAAATCAAGGATCAGTGAAGTACAAGGATTCTCCTTTAAAACTGAAAGAATGAAGGAAACAGTGAATCGGCAAAGTAAACTGACTTTCGGCTGAATAAAGACAAAGCAGTGAAGGAAGATCTAAGCGGTAAAGTCAGAAGGATCACTTGACCGTTCAAAGAACGGCTAAGTAAACTTTACTTAATCAGATTTCGAAATATGATGAAGATACAAAGGATCAAGCATTAAATGCACAATCAATAGAGGATCAATCAAGGACGGATTTTCTGATAAACGTTTGAAGAAAAATCCGATCACTGAAATCAAGGAAAATATAATTAAGGGGGAATCAAGAATAAAATCAAGGATTATTCCCCTCATTAATATAGCCAACGGATGGAAATTCAAATCAAGGATAATCAAGGCTATAAATAGAAGGCATTGACAGAAAAAGAAAAACAAGGAAAAACAATCAAAAGTCTGAGCAAAAACTCTGTCAAAGTGAAAAGCCTTCTATCTGTGCGAAAAAGAAATATCTAGTGATTAACTCAAAACTGAGAGCTACAATTCAAACATCAAGCATTGAGATTGATCAACAAGTTTGTGAATTCAATTCACATCAATCAAGCAACTGAATCAGAGCCATCTGAGAAGGAGTTGTGTTTGTGATAGCTGCTGAAGGATTTGATCCCAATGAGCAGTGAAAGAGACTGAGTCATTGAAGTTGTTGCAGTCAATGAGTGATAGTCTTGTAGATTATGAAGCTTGTGTAGTCAAGGACAATCAGGCTGTATCTGTGAAAACAATAGTGAATTCCTCCAATCATCACAGGAGAAGAGTGGACTAAGGGATTACACCACCCTGAACCACTATAACCCTTGTGTCAATTTACTTTCAGAAATTTACCTTACTGCATTCATTTAAATACTCATATTATATCTTATATCTGTGATTACCTAAACTACTTTGAAACAACATAGTAAGAAGGGACTTATCCGCTGCCCAAAAGCTTTTAAATACAAGAAAATTTTTTGAAACTCCACTATAGTCATTCACCCCCTGACTATAGTTTTACCCTTCTCTAGGACCAACACCGAGTAATTGAAGCTGTTGAGTTTAATTGGAGTTTGAGTTGCAAAATTTAGGGCAACTAGTTGGGTGGGTGGCTGTGGGGTTAAGGAGTGCGACGGTGGTTACAGTGGAGGAGATTTCAGATGTTGCCCTGGAAGACGATGAAGGGTGGCTTGAAGAACATGAAAGATGATGGGAGAAGCTGCCCAAAACTAAAAAGGCATACAGGGAACTGGGAAGAAAAGGAAGAGAGAATGAGACTAGATCTCAATACTCTGATACCATAACAGACAATGGATGAAAAAAGTTTTTCATTGAGTAGTAATGTGTTACAAGACAACCATTAAATACATGTTCTCGAAGTATTCTAGAACGTATACAAGATATACACAGTATCAATCATGATATACACAATATCTGAATAATAAATAAAAATAAAAAACAATATCCTAATATTATGGGACTCATTTTGGGACATTTATAAATAGAATAAGTCCAAAACAAATTGTGACAGAGGGAGTCACTTAGATTTTGGTATTAAGAGAATATTTCTATTATGTTGTATTCAACAGATACAACACCCTTTTACATACACCAAACCAGACACGTAGCAACTAGAGATATTGCCACTTACACCAACAGAATCTAGTCTAGATATCATACTTTAGGTAATTGCAAACTAGTCCCTATAATATAAAACTATATAGTATGATACTTTAACATCCCCCTCAAAATAAATGAGGAGGACATTCAACAAATAGTTTGGCTCTAAAGGGAACAAATACTGAAGTTGACAATGCCTTAGTGAAGGTGTCAACATGCTGATCATAAGAAGGAATGTAATCCAACACCAAATCTTCATTCAACACTTGGTTTCTCACATAGTTCACATCTATTTAAATGTGCTTAGTTCTTGCATGAAAAACAGGATTTTGAGCCAAAGAATTAGCACCCTTATTGTCATAAACGAGGACAAGATTTGATTTGAGTTTCAAACGAAGTTCTTTAAGTAGTGACTTCAACCATGTGATCTCGGCAGCAACATTGGCAAGGCTTCTGTATTCAGACTCAGTACTTGATCTAGAGACTACCTGTTGTTTCTTGGAGCTTCAGGTAACAAGAGAGTCACCAATATACATACAGTGGCCTGCAACTGACTCATGTCATGCTTGCAGCAGCCCCAATCAGCATCACTATACCCTATCAGGGAGAAGGCAACATCTTTGTAACCAGTGATGTTCAAATTTCCCTGGTACTTGAAGTGCAGTCCATGATCAAGACTACCCTTAAGGCATCTCAGTAGCCTCTTCAAACCTTGTCAGTGGATATCTTTAGGAGAATGCATAAACTGTCTTAAGGTATTGACTGCAAATTCCACATCAGATCTAGTGAATGTCATGTATTGTAATGCACCAATAACACTTCTATACAAAGAGGGATTTGCCATAAGTGTTCCTTCATCAGGTTTGAATGTCTTTCCTGCTATCGTGGGAGTGGGACAAGGTTTAACAGAATCCAATCCCAACTTGTGTATGAGCTCTTTTAGATAGTGCTTTTTTGTGATAACTATACCAATCTTGTTTCTTCTGACTTCCATACCGAGAAAGTGACTCAGCTGCCCCAGATCTTTCAAAGGAAATCTGTTGTTCAATAGTTTGATGAATTGAAGTATAGCACTGGTGTTGTTTCTTGTGATTAGGAAGTCATCAACATAGACTAATGCATACATCAGAGTGTTGTTGTGCTTCATAATGAACGGTGAAGTATCAGATACAGACTGAGAGAAGCCTAACTTCAGCAGCTGTTGTATAAGTTCATCAAACCAAGCCCTTGGTGCCTATTTGAGTCCATATAAGGCCTTTTTGAGATGATAGACATAATTTGGCTTGTTACTATCAAGAAAACCCTATGGCTGTGGTATAAACAAAGATTCATAGAGCCATCCATTCAGCAAGGCTTGTCTATATCTACTTGATGAATTCCCCAATTGAGGGTTGCTGCTATGGATAAAATTACTCTGATAGTGCCAGATTTTGCCACAGGACTAAAGGTCTCTGTGTAATTTATCCCCTGCTGCTGATGAAATCCATTTGCCACAAGCCTTGTCTTGTACTTTAGGACAGTCCCATCTGGCTTAAGTTTTGTCTTAAAGATCCATCTGTTACTGATGACGCTCAAAATGATACACCTGACGGCATCAATATTTCACCCATTCTAAGCTAAAAGTAGTAGTTTTCGACCTTTTGTATGAGCCATTTGAGTCGAATGTCACAAGTCGGGTTCATGAGTCGAGTAATTTGCATTAAACGTTTATTTCCCCCAATTCAATATTATTTCGTGTATTATTGGACTATTTTCAGGTTACAAAGATTGGGCCAAGTGTTAGAGAGCGATTATGGATCGAGCTGGATGAAGAAATGGACCTAAGGTATTCCAGAACATTTAGTTAAGTCGGCAGAGCGGAAAAAGACAAATATGCCCTGGATGCTGCGTGAAGCACCGCCGTAGCCGCGGGAATCCAAAACCTTCAAAACTATGTTTTCTTGGACGAGGGGTAGATCTGGGTGTTATTATGTCCGTTTTAGCACTATAAATAATAGGCCTCGCCCTCAGAAAAAATTTACCAAAAATACTACAAGTTCATATGCAATAAAAGTTTGTTGTTCTTTATTTTCTATGAGTTTTAGTCACGGATCCAATGGATTCGCCACCTAGGGAGAGATCTGAGGAGGATCTACACTCATCTTCAAGGGTACGATTTTCCGGCTTTCTAGATGTAAATCTGTTATTTCCTTGTGATTAGTATGGTTTAATTGTTTATATTAGTTCTGCTATGTAGTAGTTAGTTTATTTTATCCCATGAATGTTTAGATCTAAATCGTTGGTGAAGAAATCATGAATGAAAGGTTGCATTCTTCGGAGCCCGCGACGGTCTTTATCACGGCTACGAATAGCTCGTAAACCCTAATTCATGATAGTCGGTGCCAACTACGCCTGATCGACAGGTTTAATTTGCATGTTGTTAGTCTGATCAACTATATGCATGTCTTCATAAATTAACATGAATGACGATAAAGTGAAGTGTTAGTTCGGATGATGTCTTGATCGATCCTTAGGAACGTGCTAGTCAATCCAAGATAGCTGCTTAGGGAGGTCTTCGGTATTGAACCGGCTAGTCCTAGTTCTTATTGCTTATGAATTAATACAACCAATGAAGGAGATTAATTGCACATAGGAACCTACTGTCCTTTCAGTGGAAGTAGTGTAACATTAGGGACTAGCACCCGTAGCTGTTAAAGATCTAAAATTTACCAACGGGGATGATTGATGCATGATGTGGGGGGAATAACCAATCACTCATAGTTAGAACTAATCTTTATAAAACTCATAAGGGTATCAAGGTTACCTTGTGTTTTTACAAGTCTTTGTGGGATTCGACCTTTACTCAGTAGTACTCTGCTACGATTGACCTAGTCCAATTGCTAGTAGTAGTCCATTTGGATGACGATCAAGATTTTTGGCTCCGTTGCCGGGGACTCGTGTCAAAAATACTTGTTAATTTAGATTGAAAGTCAGTATATATATTTTTTTCGTGTCTGTTTTAGAGTTTGTGATTAACTGAGTCATATAGTGTTTGTTCAGATCGGATTCTAAGAAATTTCCATAGGGCAGCCGCGAGATTCACTCTTACAGCCGGGCGAACCGGAGTTTAACAGAAATAATTTATGTACCATCAGAGTCTGTATTATTGTTTTTGAGTCTGCCAGGGCGTGTGTAACAGCCGGCATGGAAAGTAACAAACCTTTTTTTTGTGTCTTGTAGTACGGTACAAAAAGTTCAGTAGTCAGGCTCGAGTTTATTTCTGAAATCGAAAAGTTCGCAAAGAAGATATGAAAAGAAGCTCGAGAAAGAAAGAGGATGGCTGACGAGGTGAGATCACACGAAGAAAGTGAGAAGGATAGAGACGAGGAGATTCCATATCTAGAAGAACCAGTGGAGACAATGGCACAAAACAGGGTTGATGGAAGAAGGAACGAAGCAGGAGTAGTGGTGCAAGCAGACAAAAAGACTCTACAGAGCTATGCTATGCCAACAACTGACCAGTTTGTACCCGTAATTGTTCAACCGGAGAATGCGGCCAAAGTTTTTCACCCGAAGCCTAATGTCAAAGAAATATATTCCATGGAGTACCAAACGAAGACCCAAGTGTACATGTCACCAACTTTTTGGAAATTGTTAGCACAATCAAACCATCAGAGGTGCCCGAAGATAACATCAAGCTTAAATTGTTTCCATTCACGCTCAAAGATAAGGCGAAGATATGGTTGTTGTCTCTAGCGGTAGGATCTATCCAATCTCGGATAGATTTACTGTAGAAGTTTATGAATAAGTATTGCCCACCTGGGAAGCCCTTGCAAATGAGACAAGACATTATGAATTTCAAGTAGAAACCTGCCGAAACATTTGAAGAAGCTTGGGAAAGATTTAAGAAGGCACAACAAAAATTCCCTCACCATGATATTACTCTACCTAACCGTATGCATAGTTTCTATCACAGACTAAGGCCAAGGGAACAAATAAGAGTTGATGCATCAAGCAATGGATGTTTCGCACTGTTATCACCAGAAGAAGTTGAAGAGAAACTTGAACATATTGCACTCACTAGCCAATGGGGAACACACCAGACTGAAAGTGTAAAAGTATCTGAAGGCATATTTGGAGAAGACACTTCTCAAAAGATCCTATACCAACTGATGGTAATGAATGAGAAAATGGATGGCATGCAAGATCGCATTGCCAAGGTAAATAAGGTCCAAGAAATTGAGATATCCAACACCGAGGATGTGAATTATTCGGGAAGGCAAGGAAATCCTTATGGGGGAGAATATCGCCCAGGTTCTCATGACCACCCTGGTTTTTGATTAAGTGATCCTACACGGTCAATCAATTGACAAAGTCCATAAGTGAGCTCAATGCAAGCTTCACAACTTATTTTCAGAAGAGCGACACAAGACTGATGAATCAAGAAGCCTTAGTACAAAATCTGTCACACCAAGTGGGGCAGATTACCGAACAGGTGTTAGCTCATCCTCCATGAAGTTTGCCAAGCAACACTAAAAAGAACCTGAAGGACATGAACGCTATTATAACAAGAAGTGGAAAGGAATTACCTGGACCAGTCATCAGAGAGGAACTAGAGAGCAGTAATGAGCAGCAAGTAGCAGAATCAGAAGCATCAAGGATGCCGAGCCAGCGCGACGTCAGAACATAGCCAGACAATAGGTAAGCCTAAACAAACTGTAACTATTAATCCTTCCACTTTACCCTATCCCCTTAGGAAATCGAAGCCAAATCATGAAGATGCTAGATATAAAAAGTTTAGCGAAATGTTTAAAAAGCCGCAAGTTAATATTCCCTTGGTAAAGGCTCTGGCATGAATGCCAGAATATGCTAAGTTTCTTAAGGAAGCAGCCTCTACTAAAAGAAAATTGTTAGACCTTGAGACTATTTGCTTGAATGAGAAGTGCTCAACAATCATGCAATGCAAACTGCCTCTTAAGTGTAAAGATCCTGGAAGCTTCCTCATACCATGTACAATTAGAGGAGTATGCCTAAACAAAGCACTATGCCACTCTCTATTTTTCATAAGTTAGGCATGAAGGAATTGAATGAAACATCAGTAACCCTTCAATTGGCAGATAGGTATATGAAACAACCATGTGGGTTGTTGAAGATGTTCTGGTAAAAGTTGATAAGTGAGAAGATGGAAGATGTAGCAGTTGTGGAGAAGATTTTGAGGTCTCTAACCCTAAAATTTGATTATGTGGTGTGCTCTATTGAGGAATCCAAAGACATCGATGCACTTTCTCTTGATGAACTGCAAAGATCCTTGCAAGTTCATGAACAGAAGATGAGGAGAGGCTCAACAGCATCAAATGAAGAGCAGGCCTTGAAGACCACTGCTTCTAGTAACAATTATAGGGGCAGGGGTAGGGCCAGAAGAAGAGGTAGAAGGAGAACATCCAGAGATTCTGACAGCAGAGACAACTCTTAGTCATCCAAGAATGGAGAGGGAAGAAGTACTGCAAATAAAAAGAATGTTGAATGCTTTAGGTGTCACAATTTGGACACTACCGGTCAGAGTGCTACACCAAATTTCCAGTAGACAAGGAGAAGGGTACTTAGTAGAGTTCTCACTTTGCTGACAAAGAGGAGGATGAGACCCTGCTGATGACTACACATCATGAGCAGACATCAGCACCCCAAGTATGGTATGTTGACACAGGATGCACTAATCACATGTGTGGTAATAAAGCATCATTCTCTTATTTGGATACATCCTACCATTCAAAAGTGAAGTTTGGAGATATTTCCTTGTTAGGAACATTTTATAATGTTTTGATGATGGCCATACTAGATGTTATATAAAGCCTGGAATAAGTTAGAAATATTTGTATAAGTCTTTACTTAGAGTCTGACATGTTGTATAAGTTGAGTCAGACAAGTATTGTACTAGTTGATAGGATGGCTAAGTAAAACAAAAATTTGGCAGAGTAATGGCAGCCGAGTACCAGCAGAGAAGCATGAAGACATATGGACTGACTTATAACCAAGGAAGTCTGTGATGACCTTAGATAAGTCTAAGTTATATTACAAGTGATGAAACTTGTTGTTTAAATATGGTGTACACAGATCTCACACAAATCAAGATCAGTTAAGTGCAAGGAATGCCTGAAAGATCAAAGAAATCAAGAAAGCTGTGAAACGGCCAAGTGAACTGTCTACTGGCTAAGTAAAGGAAAAGTAGTGAAGGAAGAACTAACCAGCTTAGTCATCAGAAACACTTAACCCGTCAAGCAACAGACAAGTGAAGGAACAACTAAGCAATTCAAGATTATTCAGAATGTGAAAAATAAGGAAGATTCATAAGATCAAGCATTAAATGCAGAATCAATCAAGGACGCATTTTTAGATGGACGTTTGAAGATAATGCAGATCACTGAAATCAAGGAGAATACAATTAAGGGGGAATCAAGAATTAAATCAAGGATTATTCTCCACATTAAATATCCAACGGACAGATTTTCAAATCAAGGATTATCAAGCCTATAAATAGAAGGCATTGATAGACAGGAAGAACAACGATTGCGGTATAGATAAAACGAGTAGAAACTCTGTCAATCTGAAAAGCCTTCTTTATGAACTTAAAAGGACACATCTAGAGATCAACTCAGAATTCAGAGCTACAATTCCTCATCAAGCACTGAGATTGATCAACTACTCTGTGAATTCATTTCACACCAGTTACAGCAATTGAATCAAAGAAATCTGAGAAGGAGTTGCAACCCTTTGTGATAGCTGCTGAAGAATTAGTTCCCAATGAGCAGTGTGTTGAAGACTGAGTCACTGAAGCTTTTAAAGCCAAGGAGTGATAGTTTTGTAGATTGTGAAGCTTGTGTAGCCAAGGACAGTCTTACTATTATATTGGTGAAAAACAATAGTGTATTCCTCCAATCATCACAGGAGAAGAGTGGATTAAGGGATTACACCACCCTGAACCACTATAAACTTTTGTGTCTATTTACTTTCAGCACTTTACTTTACAGCATTTACTTACTGCATTATTCATACTTTGTGTGTGTATAATCTACTTTGAAACAGTAGTAAAAGAAGAGACTTATCCGCTACCCAAAAGCTTTTAATTATAAGAAATGTTTTTGAAACTCCACTATAGTCATTCACCCCCTATGACTATAGTTTTACCCTTCTCTGGGACCAAAAATTGGTATCGGAGCAGTGTTCCTAGTATCAGAATCTGTTCAGATCTGATTTCTGGTAACAAGGATATCACATATTTTCAAAGTAGTTTTCAAATCTGTGCTTTCTAAATATATCTTTTCTCTGTGATTATGGATTCCTCAAATTTCATGTATAAAGTGCCTATATTCAATGTTAATAATTTTGATGAATATAAAATAAGAATGCTATCTCATCTTGCAGCAACTCATAAAGAGATGCTGGATGTTATCAATGATGGCCCAATCAAGATCATGACTGTGATAACCACAGGAGCAGATCAAGGAAAGGAAATAAAGAAACTTAAGAAAGATTGGACCAAAGATGATAGAAGAAGAGCAAATCTTGACTTTTTTGCAAAAGACATGATCTTGAAGACTCTGGACAGTAACATGTTTATGAGGATCAAAGACTGCACAACAGCAAAGGGGGTGTGGGATAAATTAGCACTTATCAATGAAGGATCAGAGGCAGTCAAAGAAAACAAATTGTCTGTTCCAAAACAAAAATTTGAAAACTTCAAGATGAAGACTGGTGAATCCATTGATCAAATGACCAACAGATTCTTAAGCATTACCAGTGAACTGCAGCAACTTGGACATACATATCCACAGAAAGAAGTTTGTCTTAAAATCTTGAGAGGTCTACCTGAAAGATGGAAGATCATCACATCAGTACTCAGAGGCACAATAAGTCTTGCAAATACTAATACCTTGACTTTAATGTCTCAATTAAAGGCTCATGAATTTGAGTTAAACAGTGAAGACAGTGCACCAGCAGAGGCACACAAGGCCAGTGCACTGGTAGCACCCCAGCAAAGCAAAGCGGCTGACACAAGCAGCAAAGAGACACAAGGGCTAAACGAATGCTTTACTGATTAAACATTTTCACAAGTTTAGTAAGAAGAAACAATTCAAAGGAAGTTCATCATCAAACAAGAAGTTGAGCTCAAGCAAAGACATCAAGAAAAAGGATGATGAATACAGATGTTTCAATTGCAAGAAGAAAGGACACTTCAAGGCAGACTGTCCTGGCGAAAAAGACAAAGATGAGGAAAAGAAGAAATACAAAACAACAGATAAGAGAAAAAGCAAGAAGGCACTTAAAGCTGAAACCAGTAGTGAAAAGGATGAAGAATCATCTGATAATGATTCAGATAATGGTGAATCCAACAGCTCAGACAATGTCAAGGCATATCTATGTATTATGGCTAAGGAAATTGATGAAACAGAGGTAATATCTAGTTCATACTCATCAAATACATCCACATCTGACACTGCACAATCCTATATTCTCCCATTAGATTCTGCAAGCTTAATTCAAAATCTCATGAGTAAATTTGAAGAAATTCAAATAAATCATGAAATTCTAGAATAAGAATGTGAGAATCTGAGAAAGGAAAATAAAAGATTAAGAAAAGAACTGGATGGACTGAAAGCTGAATCAACTAGTATGGAGGTACACTTAACTTATCAACAAACAGCAGATGATCACTTATATGATGTTGACAGACCAGCTGAGAAAGCCTCCCTACCAGTTAAGAGCACTACTGCACCACTTAATGCACCAGCTTACAAACCCCCAAAGATATTTGGATCCAGATCTGGCCTTGGCTACAACAGTCAATATGAGAAAAGAAACAACAGAACACAATTCTGAATCAAGGACCAAAACTGAACCTAAATTCAGAAAAAGACAGACCATAGTTTCAACTACTCATCCTGCACCAGTGAAGTCAAAATCCAGTGCAGTGAAATAGCATAGTAAATCATCTTACCAGCCTAGTAAAAATAAAAGCTTACTGAAAGGTAAGGGTAGACTTTACCCTTCAGAAGATGATTGGAATGTTGCACCCTCAAAATACAAGAAGAAACCATTTCATGTCATGTAACATGTGTTTAGGAAAAGCCAACCCAGGCATATTCCTAGACATAAGAAGCAATATAGGTTTCCTCCTGCATATTGGAGAATGAAAAATGGTGCAAATGCACCTAAAGGTAGAGAATTGTATCATAATAATTTTATCAAGAAGTATTCTGCCATGCCTTATACTTATAAGGTTGATGACTTCAACCATCCATGAAGAAGATCCTTTGGATTTACACTTGAAGTATGAGGCATGACTACTAATAGGAATGGACCCAAATGGGAACCTAAACTTGCTTAATTTGTCTGGTACATAGACAGTGGATGTTCCAGACACATGACAGGGAATAAAGGATGGTTGACTGACTTTAATGCTTTTGATGGACCCAAAGTTACATTTGGAGGTAAAGAAAACCCCGGCAAAATTAAGGGGGAAGGCACAATGTTCAAGAACAATTTGATGATTCACAATGTGTCTTATGTTAAAGGATTGAGTTTCAATCTTCTAAGCATCAGTCAATTTTGTGACAAAGGCTACATTGTGCATTTCAACAAAGAAGGATGCAAAGTGATTCGTAATCAAACGAGCACAGTTGTACTTGCAGGAAAAAGAGAATACAACATGTATGTGGTAGATTGGAAGACATCAAAAGCAGAAACATGTCTGCTTGTCAAGAATAAGCAATCAACCAGCCGGATTTGGCATAGAAGACTGAACCAACTAAATTTCAAGACCATCAACAAATTGATAAAGAACAAGCTAGTTGAAGGCCTTCCAGACATCACATTCAAGAAAGAAAGTCTTTGTGATGCATGTCAGAAAGGGAAGCAGATTAAAAGCTCTTTCAAGTCAAAACCCCATCAGTCAACAACAAGGATCTTACATCTTTTGCATATGGATATTTTTGGACTAGTCACACCAGTAAGTGTAAGTGGAAAGAAGTACACTCTAGTGGTGGTGGATGATTTTTCCAAATTTACTTGGACCATATTCATGAACAAGAAAATAGAGACACTCAAGAAGCTACTAGATTTGTTGACAAGAATACAAAATGAAAAGGAGTTGAAGATCATCAAGATAAGATCAGAAAGAGGAACAAAATTCCTAAATGAAGTTATCAGATCTTATTGTGAAGAAAATGGTGTACTACATCAACTATCAGCAGCAGCGACTCCACAACAAAATGGTGTAGCAGAAAGAAGAACCAGAACACTCATGATAGCAGAAGCAAGCTTACCAAAGAGATTTTGGGCTGAAGCAGCAAATACAACATGCTATACTCAAAACAGATCTATCATCAACAAACATCATGTAAAACACCATATGAAATTTGGAATGAAAGAAAACCTAACATTTCATATTTGCATATGTTTTGATCTAAATGTTTTGTTTTGAACAGGAATCAACTACATACTTTTGATGAGAAAGCTGATGAAGCAATCTTCATGAGATACACAGAAACAAGCAAAGCATTCAGAGTACTCAACAAACGAACCTTAGTGATTGAAAAATCAATTCATGTAGTTTTTTTTATGAACCAAACACAAACGGTGAAAGCTTACACAAATTTGAAGAAGAAGCTGCACATGGACAAGTCTATATGAATACAACAGTACCAGCTACTATTTTGGACCACACCTTTGGCAATAATGATGATGTGCCAGTCAATACAACACAAGAGGCACCAACAAAAGATCATGAAGTTGATGCACAAGCAAGAACTGTGGAAGTACCAAATCAAGAGCAACTTCAACCTGGTTTGAATTGGCTGAGAGATCATCCTGAAGAACAAGTCATTGGAGATATTCATACAGGAGTTAGAACCAGAAGACAACTAGAAAGTATGTGAACTTTTTTTCTATCACAAGTGGAACCCAAAACAATAGATGATGCAATTCAAGATGCTGATTGGATTATAGCCATGCAGGAGGAACTTAATGAATTTGAGAGAAATGAGGTCTGGGAACTTGTGGACAGACCAGACATGGCAAACATCATTAGAACAAAATAGGTATTCAGAAACAAAATGGATGAACAAGGAACTATTATCAGAAACAAAGCAAGACTAGTTGCAAAGGGATACTCTCAAGCTGAAGGCATATACTATGATGAAACCTTTGCACCAGAAGCAAGATTGGAAGTATTCGGACTCTTTCTAGATTTTGCAGTACACAAGGATTTCAAAGTATATCAAATGGATGTCAAAGGTGCATTTTCGAATGGACTTCTAGAAGAAGAAGTATATGTGGAACAACCTCCTGGTTTCCAACTCAAAGGGAAGGAAGATAAAGTTTATAAGCTCAAAAAGGCACTATATGGACTCAAACAGGCACCTAAAGCCTGGTATGAGACAATGTCACAATTCTTTATCAACATTGGATTCAACAAAGGGACTATTGACAAGACTATCTTCAAGCTAGAAGAAGGAACAAGCACTTTGTTATTTCAGATCTATGTTGAGACATCATCTTTGGATCAGAAGATGAAAAGTTGTGTGAAAAATTTGCAAATCTGATGAAAAGCAAATTTCAAATGAGTATGATGGGAGAGCTCAATTATTTTCTTGGTTTACAAGTGAAGCAAATGAAAGATGGCATCTTTATAAATCAAGCCAAGTACACAAAGGACTTGATACACAAATATGGTATGGATACAAGTGGCACATCAGACACACCAATGTGTGCAAGAGTTATTCTTGGGAAAGATGAAAATGGAAAAGATGTTGATCAAAAGTTATATAAAGGAATTATTGGATCTCTACTTTATTTAACTGCAAGCAGACCTAATATTGCTTTTACAGTAGGAGTTTGTGCAAGATTCCAAGCTCAACATAAGGAATCTCACTTACTAGCAGCCAAGAGAATCATCGAATATCTGAAGAATACCATCAATGTAGGAATTTGGTATCCAAAAGATGGAGGATTCAAATTAATATCTTATTCAGATTATGCTGGATGCAAGATTGATAGAAAAAGCACTTCAGGAACTTGTCAGATGCTAGGCAGCAGACTAGTATCATGGTTTAGCAAAAAGCAAAATTTTATATCCACTTCAACAGTAGAAGCAGAATATATAGTTGCAGGCAGCTGTTGTGCACAAGTATTATGGATCAGACAACAGCTAAGAGACTATGGAATAGAGGAGAAGACAATTCCAATTATGTGTGATAATACAAGTGCAATATCTATTACTGAGAATCCAGTATTACACTCAAGGACAAAGCATATTGATGTGAGACGTCACTTTATCAGAGATCATGTTGAAAAATGAGATGTTATCTTAAGATACATATCTACTGAAGATCAATTGGCTGATATTTTCAAAAAACCACTCAGCCATGAAAGATTTTGCAAGTTGAGAACTGAGTTGGGAATGATTGAAATTGATTAATATACAAGGAGCAGCTAACTGGAGTAATTAGTTGAGTGGCTTCACCAGCTGACTGAACCTTTTCCATTTAGGGTGCGCTCACTTGGCAGGTAAGGCATTTGTAACCAGCGAAGTTCACTTCACTGATTGTAAGGAACAGTTTTATACAACAGCTCAGTAAAGAAGTCACTACACTGGATTAGTGACCAGCCATGTTACCTCACCGCTAAATATCTCGGAGAAAGCAGCAAAGTTAAGTGTGAAGTGAATCAATATTATACATGTGGAAAATCATAAGATTTATGGAGAATTAGTTTATGGAAGATTACCTATGTGGATTTTATATTACAATCGTGGAAGTTATTTTTGAATCAAAGGAATGACGCAACGCCTCGATTCCCGGGATTTATCATTACATACCTCAATCCACTCCCCCACTACAATCAAAAACCGTGATTTATATACACAAAATCACGCCATTATTTCACCAAATCCTTCCATATTCAACCGCACTCACATTATCAAATTTCTCCTATATAACCAACACTTAGAGGTTTTTTAGAATTCTTTACGCTATCTTGCATTCTCAAAACCCTAATTGCTCAGAAAAATCGAAGCTTTTCCTCTTTCAAACTCTCAAAACAATGGCTTCATCTTCTTCAAACACTCAAACTGAAAAACACTATGAAAAATCGATCGTCACTGGATCATTCTTCCGACCTGAGCACTATCTACCCTTCTACGACAATGATACACAAGATCAAAGGTTAGTGGATGGTTTCACAAATCTGGAGTTGATGACATTCCTGAATCCCCTAATTTCAGGAATCTTCTATGAGAATCTGATTGCATTCTGCAAAAATGCAAAATTCATACCCAGCAAAAAAAAGGCTGATCCAGATTGCATTATGAGTACCATGTTTGGTCTAGAATTGGTTATCACCCCAGGTCTTCTCCAGAGATGCTTACGTCTCTCCAACACTGGCCCAGTAGATGTGAAGAAGATGCAAATCAACATCAATGCATTCTGGACTAATATAGCCAAGAACCTTAGGAAGGGAGGCAAGAAATACAATATTCCTAGATAGGCACTCAAACGCCCTTTTGCCGAGTTTGCTCCAGTAATCACAAGGAACATTGAAGGGAAAAAGGGCTCTATGGAAAATATGACCTAGGTCAGAGTCAAACTGATGGCTATTATCTACTAAGGTCTTCCATTCAACTGGTCACAGTTCATCTTCAACATGTTGAAAACTCAAATCCAAAAGGAAATTGATCTAGGAGGTCGGGCAGGAAATGGAGGCAAGCAAAATAAAGGTGAGTTCTGGGAAAGGAAATCATATGGGATTCCTCTCCAACATTTGTTTGATCAATCAAAAGTGAAACCCATATACCTGCATCCCCTACACGCTGCGCTTTAAGACGGCCTCATGGCCTAAAGATAGTAGGTAAGCGACCACGGAAACGATGACCAATACATTGAATGTTCATCGTCATTATTTTTCTCACATCTCCTAAAATAGGGTTCTGGTTCGTCAATATAGTAATCCGCAACAACAACAATGAGGCCTCGATCTCGTACTCTCGATATACAGTAGATATTTAATTAGATATGCTGGTGGCATGTGAACCACCTACTCTTGCAATGATATGCACAATTAATTGATGCCCAACAACTTCCGGAACAGTCTTCTTCAAGGCTTAATTTTTCAGCAGATGCTAAGAGTTCATATATTGTAGATTATCTTTCTATGCTTCAAAGTTAATTCCTTCTCGACTTCCTCCGCCGCTTCAACTGCAAAGTAAAAAAAGGGGTAAAAACACGATATAAAGATACCTTGCTTGTTCTTCGAAAATTCTAGTAATAAAACAAGGAGATTCGTCGATTCGATTTCAATGGAGATTTAAATTTTTTTTTTTTTTTAATTTTAACAGCTAGAAGCAAATATAATCTTAAGATTGGCAAGAGTCTAAGGTTTACGTTTAAGACCAATGCTGTCAATATTGGATTTGATATTTAGCCATTTTTTAACTACAGATACGTATATCAACGTGATCAATATATCTTTGTCGTTGTCAACATTTTAATGTAATAATTCTAACTCTCTGTATACGGCCCTCCAAATTATACTTTTTCAATGAATGTAATCGTTCAAATACGATGTCAATGGTCGTACTTAACACCGTTTTCATCACCATTTAATTGGATTCTAGTGTAATTGCATCTAAAACGGAGGCCTGGGATTTCGAGATTTCTTGTTTCTTGTTTTTTTATTGTGAAGAAAGTATGGTAAATCTTCCCTGATTTGACACCGTTGCTTTTTTAAACACGATTAATGTCGATTGTATTATATTGGATTTTTAAACTATTCCTCCTGATATGTATGATGAATTGAATTATTACATGCATTGAGCATCTTCTTCACGCAGGCTTGATAAGTTCGTTTAAAATCATTTGCTCGTGTAAGTCAAAGTCTTAATATTATAATTATTCATTTTGTGTCGTGGAACCATATTTTACCACATGCCGTAAGCCTCTACAATTCTGCTTTATGACATAACACGAAGACTGCAATTTTTTTCATATTTTGTTGGGTATAGTAGATTTTATTGTGGGATACGAGTGGGTGTATATAGTAGGCTTTCTTGTGGCACGGATGTTTCTATTTTATTGGGTTTTTTAATCTTATGGACGAGAGCTGACCTCATTATGGAGATATCCAAATCCGTCCCTGGACATAGGCCAACAAGGCCACGGCCTAGGGCCTTCTGTCAAATTATTAAATTTAGGCCCTACAATATATTTTTTTGATTCAACAAGTCTATTTTATAGTAAACATGTATTATATCTACAAACACCATTTGTTTTCTTTTTTAGAAGGCTCATCTTGATAAATTGACTTAGGGTCTTAAGAAACACAGGGACGACCCTGATATCTTTGGCATGCTCTAAGGATCATATATATAGCGAGGGGGCAAGACACGCTTTGTGTCTTTATGCTACCGTTGCTAGTCACGAGCGACCTTAATGTCGTTTAGGTGTCCTTCATAGAACGTTTAAGTTTTCATTTGCTTCATTATCATTCACACGGGGCCAACTCTCCTTAAATCTCCTCACGATGACTATTCTCACGTCATCTTGACCATGACCGCAACAACATTCTCATGCAAGGTTTATAAATACCACACATCTCCATGGTGAACAGTATGTCCGCAATCCAATATCTCTCTAAACCGACAGTTCTTAGCCTTAAAAAAACAAAACCAAACTACAAACGGGTTGATCCCACTGAAAGAGGGTACGTAGGTAGTCATACATGCCCAACAACCTCGATGGGTCACTTATGAGGGTTTTTCTTCACATTTATCATATTTATACCGTAATGATACCTTTGGGTATCCTCAACGTCCATCAATAAGTTAATAAATCTCCCTTAAAAAAAATATCTCCAAATATATATATATATATATATATATATATATATATATATATATATATATATATATATATATATATATATATATATATATATATATACTACTATATATATATAATAAGAAGAGAATTTTGGTGAATTGATGACACTTGTTTTTTTTCTATTGGTTGGTTTTTTTTTTAATTACTATTCATGGTTCAGCCCAAAATATATATTTTTTTAATTTTATATTTTTACTGTTCATGGCCCAGTCCAGAATATTAATTTTTTTTTTGTTTTTGTTTTTTGAGAAGAAGAGTTTGAGTTAAATTGTTTCATTTTAGATGACTCAATTGTATCTCCTTTTAATGTGCGAATATATGTAGCAAACGTATGACTATTTTCAAAATATAAAGCGCACATTATCATTACTACACGATCTTCAGATCATACCAAAAAAAATTGTGTTGACGTTTACATGAAATCTTATCAATTTCTTAAAATAAATTCATTTCATAAAAAAAACATATCGTTTGTACACGGCGATATGACTTATTTCAAGATATAAGGCCACGACATGTTGCAGACACGATCTTTATATTTTTCCTAAAAATATTTGGTTTGACGATTACATGAAATATTAAAATTCTGGAAATGAATTTTTTTTCGTAAAAAAACATATCGTTCATATAAAATATTAAATATCCTGAAAAAAAAATTTATTTCGGCCACAAATATTATTAAACTGGCTATAGTGTATTGTTGATATAATTTCTATGGAAATTCGAATTGTGTAGTTACCATGGCCGTTAAAATTAGCCTAGATCTGCGAATACAAAAAGGGGTTCGGTAGTGTCGAAAGGTGTCGATTTTGTGTCGTAGAGTGTTGACAGTGTGTTAGTTTTTAATTAAAATTTTAATTAATATTCATTTCATCAACCGGCACCTGTTGGATATGGCGTCGGGTGTATCGAAGCGTGTCGTGTCGTGTTTTTGGTAGAACACGTGTTGTTGCAAATAATGTCGTAAATAGCTTCATTTTTTCGGTTAGAATAGATTTAAGTATTAATTGAAAAAAAATTGTTCAGTAGTGTCGAAAAGTATCCATACGATGTCGGGAGGTGTCGAAGATGTGTCGGATATTCATTTCATCAACCGACATGTGTCGGACATGCCATCGTAATGTATGAGAGCGTATCATGTCGTGTTGGTTGTCGGACACGTATCGTATACCTTTTTATAGTTTACTCGGGTTTATCATTCCAGTCCTCTATGATTATTACATGTACTGATTCACTTTTGATTTTCGCATTTCAATGATTATAAAATAAACTGGCAGTGCGCGCATGTGCGGAGCATTGAATGTTTACTTTTCCTATATATATATATATATATATATATATATATATATATATATATATATATATATATATATATATATATATATATATATATATATAATATAGACGAAGCAATTTAGCCCGTTTCCTTCAATTACCCGACCCAAACCCGTCTCTTAAAAAAAACTAAAAAACTCACGGTCAAAGATTATATGTTGATGGCATTTATGTTCAAAATATACACATTTATTAGCAATAAAAAGCAAATAAATTCAAAATTACAAAACATCCACATTTTTATGATGGCATCTATCTAATAGTCGCCCCTCCCCCTCCCCCCCCCCCCCCATAACATTGATTGATTCCTAAAATCAAGTATTTGCATTTATTCTCCTACAGTTTTAAAAAATGTGAAAAATTAAAATTGAAACCGATTCTGCGTATATACAAAAACCATCACCTACATCAATTCCATACTCATCGGAAAAAATACAAACACCATCACATATAGACAGATTCCATACTCATCAGAAATCTTATGCCTTGAAAATCAATTATGTGGTAAGTTTTGCATTCTTTCAACTACACACCATTTATATGCTAATTTGAATGATTATTTTATTACACAGTGGATTCCATACTCATCAGAAATCTTATGCCTTGAAAATCAATTCCGTGGTAAGTTTTGCATTCTTTCAACTACACACCATTTATATGCTAATTTGAATGATTATTTTATTGCACAGTGGATTTTGAGCTATGTAATACACATTCAAAACAGATAAAAATATTCAGGATTATATAGATAGAGTATATATTTTGAATTTATATACATCACATTACATTTATCCTAATCTATACTGGATTGACCTATGCATTTTTAATTGTGGTTGCAGGCTTTGGTACTAATTTTTATATTCCATCAACCTTCAAAACAGGTACAAAACTCAAATTACTACACAAATAGTGTACACGTACATACTTCAGTTGCATTTTTTTATTACCATGTGCATTATCATTTTTTCATTAAAAAAATTACACGGTCAGAAAGAAATATATAAAAAAAACAAACACAACTTATCATTTGAATGTGTATTATCATTCAAATTTTTATTTTTGAGAATGCATATTAGTACCATTTGAATCAAAATTTGAATGCAATAGTGTACATGTACATATACTTCAGTTGCGTTTTTTTATTACAATGTAGATTATCATTTCTTCAAATTACACGGTCAAAAAGAAATATATAAAAAACAAACACAACTTATCATTTACTCGAAATACATATCGTTGACTCCATGCATTTTTTTATTGTGGTTGCAAGCTTTAGTATTAATTTTATATTCCATCAACCTTCAAAACAGGTACAAAACTCAAATTACTACACAAATAGTGTACATGTACATACTTCAGTTGCATTTTTTTTACCATGTGCATTATCATTTTTTCATAAAAAAAATTACACGGTCAGAAAGAAATATATGAAAAAACAAACACAACTTATCATTTGAATGTGTATTATCATTCAAATTTTGATTTTTGAGAATGCATATTAGTACCATTTGAATCAAAATTTGAATGCAATAGTGTACATGTACATATACTTCACTTGCATTTTTTTTTATTACAATGTAGATTATCATTTCTTCAAATTACACGGTCAAAAAGAAATATATAAAAAACAGACACAACTTATCATCTACTCGAAATACATATCGTTATTTAATGTAGTGTATTTAATGTGTAATTTACATATCATTAAAATTTGGATGCATTTCATTTATTCATTTTGACCTATTTATTCCACTAAAAAAATCCCACTAAAAAAAATTAATGCAATGTATGTAATGTGTGATTCACACAAATCATTATATAGACGTAATGTGTTTAATGTGTGATTTACAACCATTTAATGCGTGTATTTAATGCGTGATGTGCAGATCCAACCATTTGGACAGAAAAAAATCCCACTAAAGAATAATGTTTTATAAACAAACCCTCATGTGCATGATGCACGGGTTATAAAAAAATCTGGAAACAATTCATCTTTCCCTAAAATCTCTCTACAATAATTATATCAACTTAAATTTGTTCAAACTGGTAAAAAAAATATAAATGTCAATATGGTTTAAAAAACGGTCTTATTTAAAAAAAGAAAAGTTTAAACCATTAACTCTCAATATTTAATAAATTTAAAAAAAAAATACAAAATCAATGAATTTATTGCAAACCTGCTAATAAATTGCCATCTCATATTAAAAATTGTTTCCCTAAAATCTCTCTACAATAATTATATCAACTTAAATTTGTTTAAACTGGTCAAATAAAATATAAATGTCAATATGGTTTAGAAAACGGTCTTATTTAAAAAATAAAAATAAAAACCATTAACTCTCAATATTTAATAAATTAAAAAAAAATACAAAATCAATGAATTTATTGCAAACCTGCTAATAAATTGCCATCTCATATAAAAAAAATCTTTCCCTAAAATCTCTATACAATAATTATATCAACTTTAATTTATTCAAACTGGTCAAATAAAATATAAATGTCAATATGGTTTTCAAAAAACGGTCTTATTTAAAAAAATAAAAAATAAAACCATTAACTCTCAATATTTAATAAATTAAAAAAAAAATACAAAATCAATGAATTTATTGCAAACCTGCTAATAAATTGCAATCTTATATAAAAAATTATTTCCATAAAATCTCTCTACAATAATTATATCAACTTTAATTTGTTCAAACTGGTCAAATAAAATATAAATGTCAATATGGTTTAGAAAACGGTCTTATTTAAAAAATAAAAATAAAAACCATTAACTCTCAATATTTAATAAATAAAAAAAATACAAAATCAATGAATTTATTGCAAACCTGCTAATAAATTGCCATGTCATATAAAAAAATCTTTCCCTGAAATCTCTCTTGAAAGATCTTTTTAAAAAATGAAATATTTAAAAAAAAACCCCTTGATTTAATTAAATAAAAAACAGAATTAAAATACGGAATTAATAGAATTTATGTGCAATCCTCTAAAATATTTACACAATGATAGCATATTAATAGCATGTGATTTCATAATAATAGCATATTAATAGCATTTATACTAAAATCAATTTAATGGTAAACCAAAAATGAAAGTCAACGTATTAGAAAAAATAAAAACCGATTCTTAAATAAAACCGGCAAATAAATCCGAAAAAAAAAACAAAAAATGCAAAATCAGTGAATTTATTGCAAAATCGAAAATCTCTCCCGGTCCCAAGCATTAAATCCGGAAAATCTGCCAGCAAATAAAAAAAAACCCGGAAAAAAAACAATAAATACAAAATCAAATAATTTATTGCAAAATCAAAATCTCTCACCAATTTAAATAAAAATTCGTCCCACACGTAATAAAATCTGCCAGCAAATTAAAAAAACCAGGCATTAATAGCGTTTATATTCAAATCAATTTAAAATTGCCTCTTTAAAAAAACGTCAAACGTAAATTTAAAAATAGGGTAGAGTGGAATTGTGGATAGGGTATGATAGGTTGGGGTAGTGGGTAATGTAATGTATGGTAGTGTGGTGGATAAGATAGGGTAGAGTGGAATTGTGGATAGGGTGGGGTTGGGTGGTGGTGGTGGTGGGTAGGGTAGGGTTAGGGGTGGTGGGTAGGGTAGGGTAAGGGGTGGTGGGTAAGGTATGGTAGGGTGAAGTGGTGGGTAAGGTAGGGTAGGTAGGGTAGAGTAGGGTAAGGTTGGTTGGGGTAGTGGGTAAGGTAAGGTAAGATGGTAGGGTAGCGTGCAGTGGTGGCTAAGGTAGGGTTGAGGAGGGTTGAGTAGGGTAGGATAGGTTGGGGTAGTGGGTAAGGTAAGGTATGGTGGTGTGATGGGTAAGATAGGGTATAGTGGAATGGTTGATAGGGTAGGGTTGAGTGGTGGGTACGGTAGGGTAGGGTGAGGTGGTGGGTAAGGTAAGGTTGGGAAGGGTTGAGAAGGGTAGGTTGGGGTAATGGGTAATGTAATGTATGGTAGTGTGGTGGATAAGATAGGGCAGAGAGTGGAATGGAGGATAGGGTGGGGTTGGGTGGTGGGTAAGGTGCGGTGGGGTGGTGGGTTGGGTTGGGTTGGGTAGTGAAGGGTGGGGTGGGGGAAGGTAGGGTGGTATGATGGGTAATGTCGGGTAGGGTTGGGGTAGATGAAAGTGGAGTAGAGTGGGTAATGGGTATGGTAGGTAGAATGTCGAGGGTAAGATATCCGATGCATCGGGTAGGGTAGGATAGGGTGGTGGGTAGAGGCGGTGTGTGGGATGGTGGTAGGGTAGGGTAGGGTGAAGTGGTGGGTAAGGTAGGGTCGGGAGGGTTGAGCAGGTAGGATAGGTTGGGGTAGTGGGTAAGGTAATGTATGGTGGTGTGGTGGGTAAGATAGGGTAAAGTGGAATGGTGGATAGGGTAGGGTTGGGTGGTGATAGGGTACGGTGGGGTGGTGGGTTGGGTAGGATAGAGAAGGATGGGGTGGTGGGAAGGTAGGGTGGTATGATGAGTAAGGTAGGGTAGAGGTGGATGAAATGGAGTATAGTAGATAATTAGTAAGGTGGGTAGGATGTCGAGGGTATGATATAGTGATATCGGGTAGGGTAGGATATGGCGGTGGGTAGGGAATGATAGCGGTGGGTAGGCGGGGTGGGAAGAGAGGTAGGGTGCAATGGAGTATGACGTAGGACTACCCACCCTTTTATCTGAAGGTAATCACATTGTTATACGTCCCTCTGCAATGCACGGTTTATATTACTATATATATATATATATATATATATATATATATATATATATATATATCCTCTACTATCCTCTACTAGTATCCTACTATATATAATAAGAAAGAAGTGTGTTAAGGAGTGTAACAAGTGTAATTTTTTCATTGGCTCTTTTTTTTTTTTTTACTGCTCATCACTGGCCCAAAATATAATTTTTATTTGTTTATTGTTCATCGCCCAAATTTATTTTTTTATTTTATTTTAGAAGAAGTGTTTGATTAAATTGTTTCATTTTGGATGACTCAATTGTATCACCTTTTAATGTGCAAATATATGTAGCAAAGGTATAACTATTTTCAAAATATAAAGCCACGATCTTTGTATCATACCAAAAAAATTGTGTTTGACGTTTACATGAAATATTATAAATTTCTTAAAATAAATTCATTTTATAAAAAAACATATCGTTTGTACACGGAGATATGACTTATTTCAATATATAAGACCACGACATGTTGCCTATACGATCTTTATATCATGCCAAAAAAAAATTGGGTTTGACGATTACATGAAATATTAAATTTCGTGAAATGAATTTTTTTTCGTAAAAAAACATATCGTTTATATAAAATATTAAATATCCTAGGAAAAAAATATTCCGGCCACAAATATTGTTAAACTGACTATAGTGTATTGTTGATTTAATTTCTATGAAAATTCGAATTGTGTATTTGACCATGGCCGTTAAAATTAGCTTAGATCCGGAATATAAAAAAGGGTTCGTGAGAGTGTCGAAAAGTGTCGATTTTGTGTCGTGGAGTATTGATGAGATGTTAGATTTTAATTAAAATTTTAATTAATATTCATTTCATCAACCGACACATTGTTGGATATGGTGTCGGGGTGTATCGGGCGTGCGTGTCGTGTCGTGTTTTTGGTAGAACACGTGTTGTTGCAAAGAATGTCGAAGATAGCTTCCTTTTCGGTTAAAATAGATTTAGGTAGAAATTAACAAAAATTGTTCAAAGAGTCAGTGTCGAAAAGTATCCATACGATGTCGAAAAGAATTTGGCGAATCGAGAATAAAAGATGAGCGGAGCTCGGTACCATTTAATAGACTCTGTTTAGGCATGTGACCTCTCGACTTAAGAAATCAAAATATTTTTGTCCATGTAAAGCAATATGATGAAATTTATCTAGGTTATGTAAATTAAGGGTACAGACTTTCTTTGGATAAAGTGATTATTTTTGTATGATAGAAGATGATTGATCTCGTTATGTTTGTATGTATGCTATGCCTTAGAAATTTTAGATTGCTGTTTTATGTGCTCAAAGTATTGAGTTGTTTATTTTGGACAAATTACTTTGTTCAGGTTTAATAACGTCAAACAAGTAAAACCGTATACCATGGGCACACTGTTACATCATTTATTATAGTATATTGTTACATCTCTGGCTTGAAACCAAAAATCCAATTCATTAACGATGCATACACACGTTAAATTGCATTGTATATTTACAATCTGGAACGTCGGGAGTGCGGAGCACGGGTACCTCTTTTCCAAGTACTAATAATAAGCTTGACACATGTTCTTTTTTAATTGGCTCTTCTATTTTTTTTTTACTATTCATGTGCTTGGCCCAATCCAGCAGCAAAGGAAATGTATATTTGGACTTTATAGATCAGCCCATCCTTTTTACCCTTTCAAGATATAAGGTCACGACATGTTGCCTACACGATCTTTATATCATTCCAAAAAAAAATTGGGTTTGAAGATTACATGAAATATTAAATTTCTTGAAATTAAATTTTTTTTCGTGAAAAAGCATATCGTTTATATAAAATATTAGATATCCTGAAAAAAAATTATTTCGTCCACAAATATTGTTAAACTGGCTATAGTGTATTGTTGATTTAATTTCTATGGAAATTCGAATTGTGTATTTTACCATGGTCGTTAAAATTAGCCTAAATCTGAGAATACAAAAAAAGGGTTCAGTAGTGTCGAAAGGTGTCGATTTTGTGTCATGGAGTGTTGACAGTGTGTTAGATTTTAATTTATATTTTAATTAATATTCATTTCATCAACCGACACCTGTTGGATATGGCGTCGGGGTATATCGGAGCGTGTCGTGTCGTGTTTTTGGTAGAACACGTGTTGTTGCAAATAATGTCGAAGATAGCTTCATTTTTTCGGTTAAAATAGATTTAAGTAGAAATTGAAAAAAAAAATTGTTCAGTAGTGTCGAAAAGTATCCATACGATGTCGGGATGTGTCGAAAATGTGTCGGATATTCATTTCATCAACCGACACGTGCCGGACATGCCATCGTAATGTATCAGAGCGTATCATGTCGTGTTGGTTGTCGAACACGTATCGTATCCCTTTTTATAGTTTACTCGGGTTTATTATTTCAGTCCTCTATGATTATTATATTTGCTAATTCACTTTTGATTTTCACATTTCGGTGATTATAAAAATAAACCGGAGCACGTATCGTATCCCTTTAAGAGTATATTCAGTGTTTTAACTGAACGAATCAGAAACTCAATCGGGGCTTGTTCATATTTAATTAATGTTATTTGATCATGAGTTAAGGTTTAAAATTCAAAACATAGCTTAAAACATCATTATATAAAAATCTGGGGCAATGCGTGCGCATTACTCTGGAATGCGTACGCATTCCTGCTACTGAAAACTGCTGAAAACTCTCTGTTCAAGCAATGTGTGCGTATTGTGCTCAATGCGTACGCATCCCAAGACCAGAAACTATTCTAAACTTTCTGTTTGATCAATGCGTGCGCATTCTTATGAATGCGTACGCATCCCTCAGCCAGAAAGCATCATGTATGACTCTGAACCAACAATGCGTGCGCATTCCCTTAAATGCGTACGCATTGATCCTGCTGTGACTAACCTGGGCAATCCTGTAACAGGAATGTGTGTGCATTGCTGGGCAATGCGTACGCATCCTACGCAGAAAAAGCCCTAAAACCTGTTTTTCAACCCTTAATGATCTCTACTCGATTCCAAACATCTTCTACGCTAAATATAGCAGAAAAACAGCATAAAAATATAATTTTAAAGATCCTAAACAATCCTTAATCTTCAAACATCATCTAAGCTTAAATTTGACACTATAAGCATCAAAGCATGATCTAATCTACTCTAAACCATAATTAGATTGTAGGAAGAGCTTCTTACCTTTTAAGCAGCTAAATCCAAGTCCAAACTCAGAAAAACAACAGCTAAAACCGTCCCTTCTCTGCAGAAAATATGTGTGATAAATCCAAACTTAGATTAGATTCAATCACACGCTTGTAAACGATAAAAACTATGAATTGATGAGTTTGAATCCATCAAACTCGAAGAAGAATGGGGATTAGGGTTTACACATACCTTAACAAAGCTTCAACTTTCTGCAATCAAACCGTTGCCTTCTTCACAACGATTCCGGTGCTCGACTCTGATCTGAAAACCGTCAAAGATTGAACAACTGATGAAAATTCCCTCAGCCCTATCCCTTGCTCTTACACGCAGAAGGTGAATTTGGAGGTGGAAAAATCTGATTAAAAGGTTAAGGACTGATTAGGTTGATTTTCCCTTAAATAGGAAAAATCCCATAATTACCTAATTTCAATGATTTTCCTTAATCACCCTTAATAAATCAGATTTTCTTCCTTAAATATATACATATATCTCGAAATTATGTATATAATTACCAAAATAATTAAACTCCGAATAAAAGGAACCGAACCCAATATTTCGTTTTCGCAAAATGACACGTCTGCCCTTTCCCGAAAATCGGACTATTATAGAATCAGTTGAGGTACCTCCAACTGTGCACCTCCAAGATAGAGGATAGCAAACTGAACCAGAATCAACTGATATTCGCCACAAATTTGCTCAACTGACTACTGGCATATCAAATGAGGCTTTTGAAAAGGCAGCAGATCTGTTGGCTGAGGAACTGGAACAACAAGCAATGCATCTCAGATCTATGACTATGGCATTTAAAGATGAAAGCCGCTCCATAGAGAAAAGATTTCAGGCTGTTGTTGAGTACATTGATGCACAAAATATTGTTGTGCAAAGGCAAGGTGACTTGATGAGACAGTTAAACATAAATATCACCAACAATCTTGCAGGTCTCAGATAGCATGTCTCTCGGAAAATGATTCGATGGAATTGGCCTTCGGCACCAGATTTTGAAGTGTAACTGAGAAGTTGACTCATCATGACAAAAGATTCACATCTATTGAATCCAAATTGGATACTTTGATTGGTACAGCTGAAGCTACAAACAATATCTTACTACAACAAAAGGATGATGCTACCAAAAAGGGGGAAAGAAATGATAAGCCTGAAGAAGGATCAATAGTTAGACCCCCAAATTTTATTGAGGAGCGACTAAGAGCAAGGGACGAGAAGGCGAGAATCGAAATAAAAAAGTGAAGAACAAACTAAAGAAAGCTAGAGAGGAAAGGGAAAAAAGCCTCAAATGAACCTTGCATAGGATTTCCTCATCCTATCCAGAGAAGAGACGATGATAGAGATAGATCAGGAAGACAGCAAAGACCTGGATCTAGTCAGCAAAATGGATCAGCAAGCCAACACAGATTTAGCACCAGCAGAGGTAACACCAGCAGAGGTAGCAGCAGCACCAGATATGCTGGTGAGAAAAGAACATTTACTACTCACAGAAATAGGGAAGAATATGATGCTGAAGTACTTGATAATGTAAGAGAGTTCTTCAAAGTCCAAGACGGTCTGTATCCAAATCAAACGCAAGATGAAGCATGGGCAGACTGGCTAAGCTATAAGGATGAGAAGATGAGAACTGATATGGTCAAAATTTACAATGATGTTAAGAGACATCATTCATTTTTAAAGCAAAATACTGGATCCAACTCAACCAACAGACCAAGTTCAGCCATACCCCTCTCTGCAAAAGGACCAGAAGATTTACCCAGTGAACAACAAGAAGATTTCAACTACATGGTAAAATTCTTCAACCCTATGGGGAGAATGAACCGACAAGAACAATGGGTCTGCATTCAAGAATCTCAAGTTTGTTGACTCACACATTGATGAAGCTAGGGATAGACTTGAGAAATACTTTGAAGAACCAAGGGCAAATGAGACTATGCCTGATTTTCACAGACTCTTTGGCAAGAGGATATTTCATGGAGTCTCTGAGTACACTGCTATGGCATACTGGAGTGGAAGTTTCCAGAAATCGAATGGAAAGATATAGAGGAGATCCAGACCACAAAGTTCAAGAGGAAGCAGAATTAAGTAAAATGTAGTTGTAGCACTCTGAATCTGCTTTGAACTTACAATCTTTTTGCCCTTTATGGATGAATAAAATTTCTGAGTTTTATTCTGTTGATTATGATGAAATTTTTTGTATACTTATGTTCAGGCTTATGAGGGTTTTGACATCATCAAAAAAAGGAAAATTGTTAGGAACATTGTATTATGTTTTGATGATGGTCATACTAGCTGTTATAGCAAGCCTGAAATAAGTTAGAATTTTCTGTATAAGATTTACTTAGAGTCGACATGTTGTATAAGTTGAGTCGGACAAGTATTGTACTAGTTGGTAGGATGGCAAAATAAAGCAGAAATCCGCAGAGTGAAGCCCACCAAGTACAAATGAGAGAAGCATAAAGACTTTTATGGTCGACTTATAACCAAGAAAGTTTTTGATGACCTTGGATAAGTCAAGTTATAATTCAAATGATGGAATACAATGTCAAATATGATGTACACTAATCTCACCCGAATTAAGGATCAGTGCAGTACTAGAAGTACATAAAAGATCAAGGAAGATGACAAACTGGCAGAGTGAACTGACTATCGGCTGAGTAATAACAATACAGTGAAGAAATTACCAAACAGCCAAGTCAGAAGGATCACTTAACCGTTCAAGGAACAGTCAAGTAAACTTTACATGTTCAGATTTCATACTATGAAGATCAAGCATTAAATGCACAATCAATTGAGGATCAATCAAGGACGGATTTTCTGATAGACGTTTCGAAGAAATATGATCACTGAAATCAAGGAGAATATAATTAAGGGGGAATCAAGAATTGAATCAAGGATTATTCTCCACATTAAATAGCCAACGGACGGAAATTCAAATCAAGGATTATCAAGGCTATAAATAGAAGGCATTTGTGTAAAAGAAAAACAGGATTGAATCGATAAAGAAAAAGTTGAAACTCTGAAAAGCCTTCTATCTGCACTTAAAGGAAATATCTAAAGATCAACACAACAAACATAACTCAAATTTCACATCAAGCATCGAGATTGATCACAGTGCTCGTGAATCCAATTCACATCAAGCTGAAGCAATTGAATCGAGAGGAATCGAGAAGGAGTTGCAACCTTTGTGATAGGCGCTTTGAAAGATTTGTTCTCGAGGCGATGATAGAGACTCGAGTCACCAAGCTTTTGAAGCCAAGGAGTGATAGTCTTGCAGATTGTTAAGCTTGTGTAGCCAAGGACAATCGTGCTATTGTATATGTGAAAACAATAGTGAATTCCTCCAATCATCACAGAAGAAGAGTGGATTAAGGGATTACACCACCCTGAACCACTATAAACCTTTGTGTCTATTTACTTTCAGCAATTTACTTTACAGCACTTTATTTTCATTGCATACTCTATATCTGTGATTGCATAATCTACTTTGAACCAACATTTAAGGAAGGGACTTATCCGCTGCCCAAAAGCTTTTAAATATAAGAAAAGTTTTTGAAACTCCACTATAGTCATTCACCCCCCCTCTGACTATTGTTTTACCCTTCTCTGGGACCAACAAACATAGTGTCACCATGATCAAAATCTTCCTACTCATGTCCTTCACATGATCTCACCATTTGAAAAATTGTATAACAAGAAACATGAATTCTCTATGTGTAAGACCTTTGGCAGTGCCTGTTATCCGTTACTGAGACCTTAAAACCAACACAAGTTCATGTTTCCTACCAAAGTGTGTGTACTTAGGACTTAGCCTAGATCACAAAGAATACCCCTGTCTGGATGATACATGCATGATATATGTATCTAGAAGTGTTAACTTTGATGAGAAATGTTACCCTTATAAAGACTTCCCCAAGTCCTCTAACTCAGAGCTCACTACAAATCAAGTGTATGTCATTCCTGGTTTAATCTTGTTATTCCTTCAAATTCCTCAGATTAGTCTGGCCCTTGTACTCACACTTCAAGATCCTCACCTAATACTGCCTCATCTCCTACTACTAGTCATTCTCTATCATCTACCAGTATTTCTGCCTCTCTAGAACATCACACCCCTGGATCTGTTTCTCCTTCATCTTAGAGTCAGATTATCACAACATCACTTATCAGACTCAAGTTTATCCTCTATCTTCTCTACTCAACAACTCAATTCCTCTTCTCAGTCCTCTAATCCTGATCCTTCTTATGAGCCACCCAGACTTGTGTCTCATCCTATGCAGACTCGTTCCAAGAGTGGCATATTCAAACCTAAACCTTTATTTCTAGAAGCTCAAGTCCCCCAACATTTACCTACTGAACCTAAGTTTGCATCAAAAGCTATGTCTCAACCTCAATGGAAGTTAGCCATTGAGGATGAATACAATGCTCTATCGAGCAACAACACTTTGGAATTGGTTCCACCAAGTCATGCTCACAATTTAGTTGGAAATATATGGATCTACAAAATTAAGTTAAAACCTGATGAATTAGTGCCGAAGTACAAAGCCAGATTGGTGGCAAAGGGGTACCTTCAGCAACATGGAGTGGACTTCACAAATACTTTTAGCCCTATTGTGAAGGCCTCTATAATTATGGTTATCTTTATTTCCATTTCTCTCGGGTGGCTAGTCAAGCAATCAAGCAAGTTGAATGAGACTGTTTCCATGCCGCAGCCTGAAGGGTTTGTAGATCACTTGAAGCCTAATTATGTATGTAGGTTGAAGAAAGCACTTTATGGTCTTAAACAAGCTCCCAGAGCTTGGTTTGATGAACTTAGGTCACAGTTAATACATTGGGGTTTCCATCAGTCTGTCTCATATTCATCTTTGTTCATTTTCAATAAAAATAGTGTGACTCTTTATGTTTAGTACATGTAGATGACTTTTTTATCACAAGCACTAGTCATCATATTGTTCATGAATTACAAAATTCCCGTAAAAGATTTGAGAGATATAAGTCATTCTCCGGGAATTGAAGTGTATAGAGATATCAGTGGTATGATACTATCTTGTAAACATTATGCTGCTCAGTTACTAAATAGGTTGGACTTGAATCTTGTTAAGCCTTGCTTAACTCCAATGGATACTGGAAAGATGCTGACAGTTGAACATGGAGTGCCTATAGCAAACCCTTCCTTGTACAAATGTGCAGAAGATGGTCTTCAGTATTTAACCATGACAAGACCATACATGGCCTTTGCTCTCAACATCTTGAGTCAGTTCATGCATTGTCCTAAAGATGTACATTGGTAGACAGTGAGGAGGCTATTAAGATATGTAAAAGGGACATTGGATTATGGTTTAATTTTTAGACCTCACGGCCCTTCAGAGATCAAAGGGTACTCAGATGGTGATTGGGGATGTTGTCCTTCAGACAGAAAATCAATGGCAGTTTATAGCATTTATCTTGGGCCATATTTGGTGTCATGGTGTTCAAAAAACAACATGTTGTGGTTAGATCAAGCACAAAATCATAGTATAAGGCATTTGCTCATGCTTCAGCTGAGATCATATGGATCAAGTCTTTACTCAAAGACCGGAATTCAGATTCATTAGAAACCAGACATTTTATGTGATAACACTGGAGCAGACTCCTTGTCTCAGAATCCGGTGTTTCATTCCAAGACTAAACACATAGAGATTGATGTACACTTTGTGAGGAATCAAGTTCTGACTAGAAGATCTCTGATTATGTACATTGCTTAATGTGATCATATTTGAGATGCTTTTACCAAGCCTCTTACAAACACCAAGTTCATTCCATTCGAAGCAACCTCAATGTTAATTGCTCACCATTTCGTTTGAGAGGGATGTTGAGAAACCCACTAAAAATGATAACCTATTGATGTACTCCACATGAAAATTTGTGAGATTGATGTGAGTCCCACTCAAATCGATAGGAAAATGCTTTCTTCACAAAATAGAGGCTTCAATTGCCTTTAACCGTGTTTCAACTTCCACCATTAAACACTACTAATCGCTTTACGAGTTGAAGGCCATTTATGAATTTTGTTTGCTAGGATCTTCAAATTTTTGTTCTATAGTTACGTTTTGAAATATGATGCTTTAACGTGTAATATATTTATGGGGAATGAGGAGAAGAATGAAATATTTCATCAATTGAGTAGAATGACGATTTTTTGAAACTTTTGCATAAAGGACAAAACTATTTATTCATTCGTCGAAATTCACTTGTGTTCAAATTCATTGTTTAAATTCATCGACGAAATTCATCATCGAAATTCACTAATTTTCAAAATTCATAAATCGAAATTCACTAATTTTAAGGATTCATTTGTTTAAATTCACCGATTTGGGATTCATTTGGGAGATTCACCGATTTTGGGATTCACCGTTTGTCTTACCATTATAAAATTATGCGGTTTGTCATTCTCCTATATAAAAATATATGTATTTGTCTTATTCTTAAAATATTTCAGATTGTGTCCTTATCCCTAATTTTCCATATATTTATTTACAGAGATCATCAAATTCTCTAGTAAAATGATGAGGATAATGCCGACAATTGAATATAATTTTGGGAAATGGTACGTGTACTACACATTTGTATAGTGTCATTTCCACTATATAAATTATTCCCTTTGATTAAAGTGTTGAATGTGTTGTGTAGGATGTTGTGGTAAAATAAGTATTGGATGTATTACTACTCTTATTGATATGAGTCTCAATACAATCAATAATGTTGATAACATTTTGCAAGATATTATGGATAAATATATATTGGATTTATCATCACCTTATAATTTTTCTATTTAAAATATAAAACCACTACAAAGAGTGTTTTTTTCTCGGTGTCCCCTTCCTCTTGGATCAATTAAAATTGATTAATTCAAAAACAAAATTATAATTGATACATATAAAGGGGAGTGGTTTAAAAAAACAAAAAAGAGGGAGAAAATGAGAATCAGGACAGTGAAAATATAAATTGGCTGATAAGGACAAATCCATCGTAAATAACCCAAATCCATCAAGCTTTGTGATTGGTGGGCCATTCCCAAATCTAATTTTTCTGATTTGTCACTCTTTATATATTTCTATGTTCAAATTGTCTTTTTTTTTTTTTTTTTTTTGTCCTGAGACAATAAACCCATATTTAGATTGAATGAAACAGATGAAAATTAATTGTGCAAAATCATATAAAAAAATCAGGGTTATTACGATGTAGGGAGAACTGATGATAGAAGGCTGCATACGTAGAACATCTGGGCCAGCGTGATTTCATCCGCCGATAGGGAATTGCATACGTGGCGTGGCTGTGTGGTGGGGATGTTGCGCGTGATGCAGCCTCTCTCATAAGCCTCCTCATCGTCAGAATAACCCAAAAAATCATTCAGAGCAATCAATCTTCCCTCCATCCTCCGCTTGCTGTCACTTTCTTTCCTCTGCACATTCTGGCAATCATATTGTCTCCGAAAATGGAGTCACAAGCCTCTGTAAATGAAGAATCCAGCAGGCCTTTACTTCCCAGCTCTAAAACCAATGTTATCGCTGTTACTAGGAAACATTCGGCTACATGTGTGGTCATTTTCAGCACTTTAGTTGCTGTTCTGGGCTCTTATGTATTTGGAACTGCTGTAAGTGCACTTGCATCTCATTCACTTAATTTCTAGTCAAATGATGTCAGGAAATTACCCAAAAAGAGAAAAAAAAATAAATGATTAAGACACAAAAGTAACAGAATAAAGAGATAAGAGTCGAACTAGTTAATGCTTTTTTTTTTTTCCTTGCAATTTGATTTGTCCTGTTTAGTTCTTGAACAAAATACAGTCACCAGCAAGTACATGGTTACCCATTTGAAAAGAGATTTGGAGCACATGTTCAATGAGGTTTAATTAGCTGGGGATAACAGAATTTGTGTGGGAGACTTATATTAAGAGAGTTCAATGGCTGCTTTATACATGTAAACTGTGCAGAAATGGTGTATTTGGTCTTAATTCCTGTGATAGTATACTTGAAAAGTGATATTTACAACTGCTCAATGAATTTATGCAGGTGGGGTTCTCGTCCCCGGCGCAGGCTGGAATTATGAATGATTTAGGCCTATCAGTAGCTCAGGTATCCTTATATGAATATTCTTGCTACTTCTGTGTGTTTCGGCCTTCGGGCCATTCAATGGATCGGACTTGAGGGTGAAACACTTTATGTTAGTTGGAATTGAAAGGAAATGTGTTCAGTTACGTAAGGTTTTAGTAACTCGGTTAACCCTTTATGGCGAGGCTTAAATACTGGCTTCGTTCGTGTTGTTGTAGATGTTTTGTGCATTTTACTATTAGTTTGTAGTGGAAGACTATTCTGAGAATTGCCAAGCTTATAAATTTTCTATCTTCTCTGTAAAATTCATACAGAATTAGATACTGATCTTTTAATGTTGTTGTTCATATGATTCTGGAGTATACTTCAACTATAGAGTTTGATGTTGCAGTATTCCTTGTTTGGTTCAATACTTACTGTTGGCGCAATGCTTGGTGCATTAATGAGTGGGAAGATAGCTGATAAATTGGGAAGGAAAAGTGTAAGTTCTTGACTTGCCTCTCGTGGCACTGACTCTTTGAATATGTTGATCTTATATGGATCAATAACTGTTCTTTGATAAAGTGAAAAGGAATTGATATTTTTGTTCCCCTACTAAGAAGAATTTCATGGATTTGCCGAGAAAAAATGGGTACTTTAGCAGCTGACTTTGTAGTAACAATGCAGACAATGGGATTCGCGCAGTTGTTTTGTGTTGCGGGATGGCTTGCTATTCTTTTTGCACAGGTACTTAACTTGTAAGACTCCAGGCATCATATCTGCTCACAACCATTTTCAGATTTTTGTCTCTTATCCTTTGCCATGTCTGGTTCACAACAGAGTGCTTGGTTGCTTGATGTAGGACGTCTTGCTGTGGGATATGGAATCGGGGTTACATCGTATGTGGTAACCGAAATTATTTTTGACCCTTTGCTTTTATGAATAGTATATATGCTTCTTTTTATGAATGTGGACGCTTTTAGGTGCCGATATATATAGCTGAAATAACACCTAAAGATCTCCGTGGAGCATTTACCGCAGTCAACCAGGTAAGAATAGCAACTTGCAAATAATGGCCGTCTCTCTAATAGATTTATACCTTCAAATGCCTTAATTAAGATGATTATCTATCAGTTGATGATATGCTGTGGTGTGTCTATCAATTATGTGATCGGGAACTTTTTCTCATGGCGCATCCTGGCTTCAATTGGTAAATAGTTTTAGGGCATTGTTAACGGCACCACACGCGATTTACTCGGGCACAACACCTCGTGCAAATTTCGACTTTGTAGAGGTCGAAATCTGTTTTCAACCTCTCCAGAGTCGAAATTATGCATAAAATTCGACTCTGGAAGGGTTGAAAACAGATTTTGACCTCTACAAAGTCGAAATGCGGTGCCCGAGTAAATTGACCGTGGTGCCATTAACAGTGTCCATAGTTTTAACTACCCTCGTCACCGTTGCCTTTGACAATAGTTCATCATTGAACTTTGAATTTACATGTCTTTAATCAAATGTCAATCCAGGAACTGTTGCCTGTCTTTTACAGCTACTGGGCCTGTTCTTCATTCCCGAGTCTCCTAGGTGGCAGGTAATTAAGCTTTAATAATAACTATTCAAAAAATATTTATCACGACAGTCGGTTTTCTATATATCCAGTTTTAAATTACATGTTAATCTATGCAGGCTAAGATAGGTAGGTGGAAAGATTGTGAAACTTCTCTGCAGAGGCTAAGGGGGAACAGTGACAGTATCATTGAAGAAGCAACTGAAATTAGGGACTACACAGAAACAATCCAACAACTTTCAGATACTCGGATACTTGACTTATTCCAGAAAAAATACGCACATGCAGTCATTGTGAGAATGAATTATTTTAGCTAATTTATATCCCGTACCTGATTCAGATTAGACCACACGTAACGTAACTCAAAGTTTTTCAGGTTGGAGTTGGACTGATGGTATTGCAACAGTTTTGCGGGGTGAACGCTATCGCATTCTATGCAAATTCTATTTTTGAGTCAGCTGGTATATATATATATATATATATATATATATATATATATATATATATATGTTAGGTTTTTTCTCTGGCTGCAGTAGTTTTCTTTGCAGCTAACGGAATAACAGATTCAATGTATTACTGGATGTTGGTTGACAGGATTTTCTGGCAGTACCGGGACAACGGCCATGGTCATCATCCAGGTTTGTAACTCGAGTCCTTCCTATGTATAATGTATGAATCCAAAACTTCTTCTGTGCATTCATCTTCTTCACCTTCTGCAGGTTCCAATGACCGTTGTAGGAACTCTTTTAATGGATAAATCCGGACGCAGACCTCTTCTAATGGTAAAATTCACTACAAATCGTTATACCAAATTCGACAAGCTAGTCATCTAAAAAAATATTTACGAAATTTCTTATAAATGATTAATGCAGGTTTCTGCGGCTGGTACGTGTTTGGGTTCTTTCTTGATTGGACTGTCGTTCTTGCTACAGGTTTTAACATTTATATACTACACCAAAATTTCCTTTCTCAAAGCTACCGCCTGATTAGTTATTTATAGCTTCTTTTGTATGTCTTCATATTAATTTATTGTTGAAAGCAGGATCTGAATGCTTGGAAATCAAGCCCCATTTTAGCATTTGTTGGCGTGTTGGTAACGAACAATTCTCCTAATTGCATAAACTTGTAAATTACCTCTAAGATCTAATTAATTGACAATGATTTGTTGGATGCTGCCTCGTAGGTGTTCGTAGGATCATTCTCGTTAGGAATGGGAGGCATTCCTTGGGTTATAATGTCTGAGGTTAACCCGAGTATCTTATCACCTATATATATATATGCCTTCAGACGTTGGGGTACCAACAAGGTACTCGTGGTCTCAATGAAAGACGGGTTGTTCTGTCTGCAGGTGTTTCCGATAAATGTAAAAGGAATAGCTGGAAGCCTTGTGACAGTAGTAAACTGGGTTGGTTCTTGGATCGTTTCATACGGCTTCAATTTTCTAACCGGATGGATCAGCCCTGAAGGTGAATGGAATGCCATATAAATACGAGGAATCGCGCTAATATCCGAATATATTACCTATGTTATAGTTTATTTTCAATAATAAGTTTAGAATTTTGGTTGATCTTGATAAAAGTGTACCGTTTCTTCGATCAGGTACCTTTTTCATATTTTCGGTTATAAGTGGCTCGACTATCATCTTTGTGACCAAGGTCGTCCCCGAGACGAAAGGGCGAACGTTGGAAGAAATTCAAGCATCCATGGTTTTATTCAGCAGTACGTGACAAGTAGTGATTATGGAGATTGTTTTCTGCAAATTTACTTATACTTTCACAGAAAAAAATATCAGTATGTTGTGTCAAATAATGTGTAACACTCACTGTTGCATGGCATGACAAAAAAGATGCTGAACAGATTGATAGGTTTTTTGAAAAGTTGAATACTCAAAACTATAGAAGAAAAAAAACTCATATTTTCATAAAAGAAGTCGAACTTCATTCATTTATAAATCTAAGTGTATAATGCACCGTGTCAAGCATTTTTATCTACAAAAAAAATTATTCTGAACTCTAAACTATTGTACTTGGACAACCCCAAACTCTAGATGAAATAAATAAAAATAATGAATTAGGATAACCCTCAAGTATAGGTTCAAAATGAAATTAAAGGATTTTAGGAAATGCTACGGTCCGGTCAGTATTAAAAACTAGACCGTCCAGTTTATCGTTGGATCAATATTGACTTAATAAAAACCGTTAGATTGATGTGATGTATTATTACTTATTGTGTACCATAAAAAAAGACTTTAAAATTGTTATCACTTTAAATCACCGGGAAAAAAAAGATTAATCCAATGAACTATGAAGGGATCGATTGAAGAAACTCAAACGTAATTAGAGCAACCGTTCTCTAGCGATCAAGGTTGTCATATTCGATTCGACTGCCAGGCTTTCAGCTATATTTGGGTCATTGAATGAGGATTTCATCCAAAAGGAAGGACTGAAACCCGGAAATCTATTAAGCTTTGCTGTCGGATTGCACTTTTCCAATGGAAAGTTGGAGAAGGCAGACCTTGAGTACCTAAGCAAAGTAAATCGTGCTCGTACATTTGCAGATAGTTATTCTAAGGTGTTGTTCGTTATTCCCTTAATCAAGCATCTTCTTGCCTCAATTACATCATGTTTAGGTAACAACGAGACTGCAATTCCTGACGTGGAGATGGTCGGTTGATGCTTAATTTTTTTAGGGAAAAGAGCTGGCTTTGCTTTGCTTTATGTTACGGCAAGGAATGCTATGTCTGAGAACGTAGTGTGGACACCAGGAAGCTTTAAGTAGGTGATGTTGAGCACATTCAATGGTTATTTTGAGGTTCTTCTTTGTGTGTCGGCCATTTGGTGTAGCTCTAAGAATGAATCGTTCCGGTGTCAAATTCATCGAGAAAAGTGATTACCTTATCACCAGAGGTGGGTAGAGAGGCGAGGGCAATTTTTCTGATGTGCTGCACAATCGACATACCAACTCCGTCTCAACAAGTCCTTTAATCCAATTAACAAAAATACATTTAGAAGATTTTATATTTCGATGTGCTTTAATTTCGTTTCGAATGATTCCACACAACGAATTGATATCAAAGTCATTATTTGTTCAGAAACCCGACACAAGAAACTGCTCAAAATCGATTTCTATTTATTCCATTCAATAGTTCTCGACTTTTGGAGTCTAACGCAACAAACGGTGCGAAAAACGGACTTCGGAATTACGAGATATCATTGATCAAAGTTGTTTTTTTTTTCCTTATTGTTTGTAGCCTTACCGGGTGAAGAAGAAAGGTCTGACCCGCCCGTTGACCCGACCCGGTTTAGGAGGTTAAATGATTGATTAGTTGTGTTATTGTACACATTAATTATGGTGTACTAAAAAAATATCCAACGTATATGATTATTTATATTTTCTCAATAGTAAAGATTAAAAAACTGGACAATTAAAAACCTGGTATGAAGCTACCATTGATTTTATATAGAAAAAAAAAAGGAAGCCTTACTATTAAGGTCCCTCACCCCGATCCCACAGGAAAGTCGGAGAGAGGTTAATTAGGTGAACCTAAGTAGCTCCAACGTGGGTTGCTTTTCGACCCATCGTGACTGAAGGGTGTTATCAATCGGAATCAACCACATTACGGAATCGAGGCCGACCTCTCTACTTTATCAGTCTGCGCCGCACTACACACCCATGCCGCCACCACTAGGCTATATCCAAAGGATAGGATTTTATATAGAGCTTATTAATTAATAGGGGATCCCCATTCAAATAGAGTTTTATCTTTTTTTATTTATGTGTTCCCATATGACTACTTCTGGGGAACACAATATTCCATAGTTAATATTCCATACTTCCCTCAAAAAACAAAAAAAAAATATTCCATAGTTAATATTCCATACTTCCCTCAAAAAACAAAAAAACAAAAAAATTCCATACAAGTAATATCAACACCAACATAGAAGATTGAAAAATGCATATATAATAGGGGGAATGAGGGAGAATGACATAAATATTTCATCAATTGAATAGAAGGATAGTCTTTTGAAACTTTTGCATAAATGACAAAACTATTTATTCACTGTCGAAATTCACTTGTGTTCGAAATTCACTGTCGAAATTCATTAATTTTCAAAATTCATTGTCGAAAAATTCACTGATTTTCGGGATTCACTGGGGAGATTCACTAATTTTCAAAATTCATTGTTAAATTCACCGATTTTCGGATTTCTTGGGTAGATTCACCGATTTTAGGATTGGTGTTTGTCCTTCTCGCTATAAAAATTATGCAGTTTGTCATTCTCTCTATAAAAAATATGTAATTTGTCGTATTCTTAAAAATATTCCAGAGATATTATCATTATCCCTAATTTCCCATAGATAATAACCACAAGACCGTACTTTTGAATTGGAAATTTGCTCGATTGGGATCCCTTCAATTTATATAGATTTACAGTTTACGAAGTTATTTCAATTTTTTGATTTACATTAACCCTAGGTTTTTGTTCCTAGAAAAAAATGCACGACATAAGGAATTGTTGTATTTCCAAGCTTCACCTTCAACAAACGTAGATTTTTTTTCGAAAAATTTCCTGAATCATGTGTGTCTTTTTCGTAAGACTCAGAGAAATAAATCAATCTCAATATGAAAAAAAAAAGAAATAAAAAAGAATCAAATCGCACCATCTCGGTAATGGGTAAATGCCACTTTTTCTCCTGAAGTTGTCGGAATTATTCGTAATAAGATATTGGCTACAATTGAAAATGTCTTATCAATAAAATTTGACAGTGACAATTTTTTTTCTTTCTTTTTAATTAAACAAACCTTTTTTTTTATTAAAAAGAAGAAAAAGAAAAAAGGTTCCTACACATAGGCAAAGCGTAGCCCTTCCTTTTAAAAACCTATGAGTGGCAAACCCAGTGTGCGAAAATCCTGGTCGCAGGTTATAGGAAAATATACAGCGCCCAACGCTTCCCAAAAAAAACAAAGTCCCAAAAAAGAAAGTTACAATCGAATATACAAAGGGGGAAAGAATTACATGCACGTAAAGTGGAGTGGGTTTCCGCTCGATCTGTAGGGGCGCCCCGGGGGAGGGCCAATGGGGCCATGGCCCCGAGCCTCCCAAAATCTATGAATTTAATGCCCCTGCGAAATTCTAACTCAATGGTACATATATATTGCATTTTTGAAAATAAATAAGGTATTGCTCTAATGGTAAGCACTCAAGTATAATTAGGAAAGCAATCCGGGTTTGATTCTTGCTAAAAGCAAAAACAATATATTTTTTTGGTTAACCTTTTTAGAAGGCTAAAATAATATTTGACCCGAATACTAAATTTGGATAGGACGCCGCGCTTCGACCCTAAATTTGGATAGGGACGCCCCTGCCGCTCTGCCAACTTTCTTCCGTGACAATAGAAAATGATCTATCTTCCGGACAATTGGACATGCATTATTTAATTATATCCAGCAAGGAGTGTGACCAATCTTGTTGTAAAACGTGTTTTCTTTTTCATATAAATATGACATGTTTCATAGAATGAATTAAACTTGTTCACAAATAATCACCATATATACAAGTGAATGCTCATAGAAAAGGTCTCCATGAAAATGGGAAAACGGTTTTTGGTGCACTCTTATCCTCCATCTCATCGCTTCAGGTAAACCTCTTAATTACTATATATCATAGGAAAATTCGATGTGTAGGACTTCTTATTGAACATACCTTCGGATGATTGTCATGTATAGAAAAAAAAAAAATTTTTTTTTGTTTGTACACGTGGCATGCAAATATCTGATCGATTTGTTCATTCTAATAGGAAGTCCCTATTGCATAATTACCCTACTATCTGTCTATCACATGGCATATGCATATGAAAAACAAGTAATAGTCTCATAATAAGCTCACGGTGTGAACAGGGCAATTTTTGGTAAATACAGGGCAAATGTGTCGTTAAAAAATGAAAATGTGTTGCTAAAAAGTTTTTTAGCGACACATTTGCCCTATATTTACCAAAAATCGCCCTGTCCATACCAGCTGCCCTCATAATATCCGATATATATTTGTATTTTTCTTGAATCGCAGCTGAAGCGGTGCCAGCCGATCGGTCTATTAATGCACTACGACGGCCCAATGTTCGATTTGATGAAGATTGTGAAGGTCGTGATCGTAATCGATCCTCGTGGTAAAGATTATTGTGATGACTTTGATGGGTGCTATTGTGATCGTGAAACTGAATGCAACGCCGAGAGAACCTACGAGTGAGTGAATTTTGCATGAACGCCCATGGAAGAAGGCGATTTGACCAGGTGTTTATAGGAATCCAACTCCTACTACTATTTACCTAAAACATAAAACTATTGTCAAACCGTAACGGCCCGACTTGGAATTTTACTTAATTACCCAGATCGGGTCGTAACACAAACCCTGGCAATTAAGTGTATGTTATATTAATTGATGTGTCTTTTTGATATTGAGCAAAGAACTCTTATCTCATTGTTCAATTATACGAGTCTCTTTTAATTTCTTTGTGTGTCCTAACAATATTATGATTGTCTTTTGATTTAGACACCCAAATGAAGAGGCATTACACCTCCGTCTATTGTTAAAGGAACCAAAGTAATTTCCGCGTATACCTATGACCAGTGGCAGATGTACATTGTAGTAAATGGGGTCCGTGGACCCCGTTGAAAAATAATAACTCCACATTTTATCTATAGTAAAATATTTTGGATCACGTAAAATAAAATTTTTACATTAAAAAGATATTTCTGACCCTGTAATATTTCGAGTTTACTTTGAAAAATAATTACAGACCCGCTCAATAAATTTTCTAGATCTGTCCCTGCCTATGACAGGCCACAACTAGTCTACTAACTAATGAAGATCTCTTTAAATCAGTAGGATAACCAGAAGGGGACGTTGAATGGTTATACCATACTTCACTCTTTTAAAACTCTTTCTTGTTTATCTCAAAGACAAAGTGTGTGATTGCCATTATCCTTAATGAATCATGCAATGCAACTGATCAAGTGGTTATAGAGTGGATAACAAGGTCGTATATACCTTGTTAGGTCAGAGTATATCTCAATCAAGTCGAACAAATAGATCAAAGATCTTCAGATCAAGTGTTAGGCATGTTTGTGACAGAAAATAATGTGACTGGACTTCTTGTGAACTTAGAATGCTTTGTTGCTTTGTTCTGAATGAAATTAGCTCGAGATAATGTAAGTAAGCAAGCATATAACAATCCTCAATGCAAAGTGAGATCGAAATTAGAGAACAAGATGATTTAGACAGGTTCAAACAAGATAGTATAACACACCAAGTCACCAATCTTGCAGTCAATCATGTACCAACCTATTTTACGTACTATGTTGAAGTTTGTAAAATACAAAAAAAAATGTAAAGAAAATACGGAAGGATCATTATTGAACTAAAATCAACAAGTTAAGTTATAATGTTGTTGATCATGGGGTATTTATAGCTTCATACACCTCGTGAATCGCTTATAAGTAAGTTACAAGCAGTAACAACAAACTATAAATGAATAACCGTTTTTTGTGTTTGGATGGTCTCATTGACTAACTCAAAGAGATCAGCCGAGTCTTCATGTGATCACTAAGCACTCAAGATTTTTCAAAGACACATATATATCTTGTAACACCCCTTCAAGCCGAGAATGGTTTCGACCTACTTGCACTCAACACTTCCTTCAACTACTAGAACATTGAAATATCCTTAAAATTCCCAAATTGTCCAGCAGATATGAGAAAATAGGTGCATCTAGAGCCTTTGTGAGGATCTCAACAACATGTTCTGTTGTGTTGACTAGAAGAAGTTTGACAAGTCAAGATTTGATTTTGTCTCTTACAACATGACAGTCAATTTCAATATGCTTTGTTCTTTCATGAAATACATAATTATGAGCAATGTGCATGGAACTTGCATTATCACATAATAACACAACATGCATCTGAACAGGGACCTTTAAATCTTGTTGAACGTAAATCAATCATTGAATTTCACAGACTGCATTTGCCATAGCCCTTTACTCAGCCTCTGATGATGAGCTCCTTGCTATAGTTGTTTATTTCTTTGCCTTCCAAGAAATGGGAGCATCTCCTAGAAATATCATGTAGCCTGATACTGATTTTCTTGTTTTAGGGCAACTTGCCAATCACTATATGTAAAAGCTTTGAGGACAAGATTATTTTCTGCTGGAAACAATACTCCTTGGCCTGGATTGGCTTTCAAATATCTCAGCAGCCTATGTGCTGCCTTCATGTTGTTTTCAGTATGAGTGTCTAGAAACTGGCTCAGCTACTGGACTTCAAAAGCTATATATGGTCTGGTAAAAGTGAGATAGGTTAGTTTACCCACTACTGATCTGTATGCAGTGTTATACACCAAAAGTGGTGAATCACCATGCTGTAAAGTCTGCTTGGACTCCATAGGTGTTAGCAGGTTTAGCCCCCCGAAGTTCATATTCTTCTAGGAGGTTGAGTGTATACTTCCTTTGAGAAATGGATATGCCTGCGGGAGTTCTAGCAGCCTCAATAACTATGAAATGTCTCAATTTTCCAAGGTCCTTAATAGTGAACTGCTGATGTAAGGCCTCCTTGACTTGCTGAATCAATTGCTTAGTAGGGCTTGCTGCTATTATGTCATCTACATATACCAGCAAGGCAATAAAAGACTGTCCCGACCCTTTGGTGAATAAACTATGGTCATGTTTTGACTGAACAAATCCTTGTGCTTCCAATGACTCAGTCAACTTGCAATTCCATTGTGTGTTGGCTTGCTTTAGGCCATAAAAAGATTTTGTTAGTCTGCAAACTTGATTTGCTTTGGTTGCTGCAAAACCTCAAGGCATCTGCATATACACTTCTTCATGTATATCTCTATATAGGAAATCAGTGTTGACATCCATCTGATGGAGATGCTAATTATTTGCTGCTACTGCTGCAAGTAAAGCCATGACTGTAGTGATCTTGACAATAGGGGAATATGTTTCTTGATAATTGATGTATGATAAAAATATAATCAAATTATATGACTTTTTATATCGTATTAACGATAATATCGTATAAATTCTATAAAATATATCTAAAAACACATAAAAATCGAAATCGTTATAAATAGATATTATTGTTATAATTTTAGTAAAACTTAAAGTTTTGTGGTCAAAATTATCGTGGCTCGTGTTTTTGTCTGTTTTGAGTACGTGAGATGGAAAATCAAGAATAGAAATCAAAGCAAGAGAAAACCGAAGAAAGATATTTTTCAAAGTCCGCACGCACCGGAGTTGACCGGCACGCGCCGAATCTCTCGCCACCAAAGACACATGGGCTCTGTCGAGAGAATCTCCATCTGTAGTACCGCACGCGCGCCGGTAAAGGGCCGGCTGCGCGCCGGTGCACTACTGCACTCTATAAATACTCCCCATTTGCAAGCATTTGGGAGTGTACCAATATATATATATCACTATATATATATATATATATATATATATATATATATATATATATATATATATTATCTTAATCTAGTTTCTAGTTACTCAGAATACCGTAAACGGCACTCTGCCGAAATAATAATGTAGTATAAGTGTCGTTGTGATACTTAGAAGGATTATCAAGGCTCGTTGTTGCTAAAGGAGTTGCTATTTCCGGAGAATACGGCTCTGAAGCTACAATTGTAATCTGGTAGCATTCTAATGTATTTATGTTTGTTTGTTGTTATTAGTACCTATATATTAGTTATAATGATATTAGGCTAACTCTATATCTAGCCAAGATATGAAATTGAATTAGTTTATCTTTTTAGGGAAATAGATGATGACTATGTTAAAATTGAATTAAAATCGATTATAATGAATCTTTTTCTATTTTGCAACGTATTGATAATATTCGGATTGACGTAATTAACCAAGATGAATCGCAACATATAACCTAACGATGAACTGACCGGAGAAGTTAGGATATGAGATAAAGGATAGAAAAACCGGAGGGTAAAAATGGCCGAGTGAAAGCGTGACAACGGAATCCTATTTCCTACCCGGGGGCAGATTTGTCTTGGGAAAGATGAATCTTATTAAATTTGTGCTCAAGATCGTAATAATGTTAAAATCAACGGTTTAATTGAAACTAACACCGGAAAGTTAAATCGATTCACCTGACAACCGGAGCCTTTTGAATAACATCGGCCGTCTGACAAACGGAATAACCTCTTTTATCCGGGGTAGATTTGTACTTGGTACCTGTTCAGACTAACTGAGATTAGCATGGGGCAGTTGTGGAGATTAAACTGATGACAATTTGACATATGACAATTTCATACGCTCGTGTGAGAAGGAGTTGTCTAGCTTAGGAGTACACCGGTTCATATATAATTGATTAACCCTAAAATAAGGAAAGATCAAGCACATCTATTTCTACTAAAAAGAGATACTGATTCAGTGACATATTCTTGACTAGTTTCTAATAATATTACTAGTATTTATATCCTATATATTGTATTGGTACCTATATATATTTTTATTTATATATATATATATATGTATGTATTTCTATATATTTATATATATATTTATGTATCTATATATATATCTGTTTTAGTTTTATGCATTTATTTACTGTTTTAATTTTATTTACTGTTTTACGGTTACTAAAAAAAAAAAAAAGAGGAAAAACTGTTAGATTGAGTTAATAACAGCTTCTTGGTGTTTAACCACACTCTGAATTACCACACGTTTCCCTGAGGATTCGACACCTGACTCACCATACTAGCACTACAGTTTGACCCGATACACTGTCGGTTAAGGACTGGACTAGCACTAGAAAAGGCCACGTCAGCTTTCTGGCGCCGTTGCCGGGGATACGACGCTAATTCATTGTGTTCGAATGGTTTCTACTTGTATTAGCTCAAAATTCTCGAGGATAAGTCAACACTCTTCTTATCACATTTCTTTTTATTTTTCGTTGGTACTTACCTTGTAGGTAAGTTACCAATCTTTTTAACTACTATCAATTTCGTGTTATTTTCCATTTTCGATAGTTGATGACCAGAAGCGGTAAGGCCCCAGTCACTCCTTATAAGCCTGACATAAACACTTACGAAAGGCAGTTAAGAGTAGAGAGTAAACGTGGTCATACTAGTCAGGGAAATACTGACGAATCATCATCAAATCGAGAAACGAGAATGGCCGAAACCAGTGATGAAACACCTGAACAAGGGCTAGAACATGCTCAAGGGCATGGACAACACCCTAATAACCTTAATAACCAAAATAACCAGAATCCTAATAATAGAAATAATCAGAATCGGAACCAGAATAATCATAATAATCCTAACCTACCAAACCCGAGACCTATCTGTGATCAAACCGTAAGAAGAAATCAGACTAATAATCCAATTCTTTTACCTAATGAAGGAGCAAATAATTTCGAAATAAAATCTCATCTTTTTGGCTTAATTGACACAAGAGCCCAATTTCTAGGAGAAGATGATGAAGATCCGCATCATCATCTCTATCTTTTTCAAGAAGCTGTGTAATCTGACCAAAAGTCAAGGTGCTCATCGTGAATTAACGAGGATGTCTATGTTTTCTTTTTCTTTAAAAGGAAGAGCACGAGATTGGTTTATGTCACTCCCACATCATTCGTTGACAAGTTGGGAAGAGATTCAAACCGAGTTCTTAAAGCGAGATTTTACTCCTGGTAGAAATTTGGAATTAAAGGTCGAAATTGCTAATTTTAGACAAGGATCTCGAAGAAACACTTGGGAATGCTTGGGAAAGATTTAAGAAGCTATTGAGAGCTTGTCCCGATCATGGTTATTCCTTAGATATGCAAATCCAACTTTTCTGTCGTAAACTAAGGAAAGACTCACGTGCAGATGTAGATCATGCATGTGGTGGTTCTTTAATGATGAGTGAAGCCCAATTAGTTTACGATGCTATAGAAAAGATTTCCAAAAATAATCGAATGTGGGAAACCGGTACTAGCACAAGAAAAGTAGCATTTGCAGGAGAATGTACATCTAATACGGAAGTTCTAGCACACTTGGAGAATTTAAGTAGGAAATTTGATGGCCTACAATCAAACAAAAATCTAAGTTCAGAAAATAGTATACCCACTGAATACTCAAATCAGGATAATATGCCATTAGGAGTTGAAGAACCAACAGGATATTCAAGAGAGGAGGTAAGTTTTCTTCAACAGCATAGGAATTTGAACAACGCGTATTCAAACTCGTTTAATGCTATTAAAAGAGATCACCCTACTTTTCGTTGGTCTGAAAACCCTAGTAAGCAAGGCCAACCGCCATATCCAGTTCAATATAAGAATCCATCTAATAATCAAGTTTATCAAGGAGATACTTCTAATCAGAATTTACAATCATTACCCAGATCCTATCCTCAACATACTACTCAGAGTATACCAGTCACCCAAAGTTCAACTCAACCTGAAGTAATTGATAAATGGGAGAAACTAATGGAAAATATGATGGGGGTAGTATCTACTCAAGCTCAAAATATGGAAACAATGATAACTTCTATAGGTACAGTCACTAAGGATATGAGTACGTTGAAAACATCCATGAGTGGACATGATACCAGAATGAGAACTATAGAAGCATCAATAAGGAATATGGAAGATCATTTGAGTAGAGAAGGAGAGCGTAAAAACAGTAGACCTCCAGGAGGATTACCAAGTAATACTGAAAGAAACCCGAGAGAGGTGAATGCTGTTGTTACCAGAAGTAGAAAACTCTGTGGGAATAATGAAGTAGAGAATGATTTAAATGGTAACTTTATAAAGGAAAAGGACGAACTTGAATTTACCAATGAGGAAGAAGAAATTATTGAAGATTTCTTAAGACAGAATAGTAATGTTGAACCTGAAAATAAGAATGAAGAATGGGTCAAAATCCCTAGGATTCTAAAAGATCCAGCGGATAAAGACCTGAGAACCTTATTTAAGGAACATGTTAGAGAAAACAATACTGAAGAAAAGAAGGAAGATTTGCCAATAACCGAAAAAGGGAAAATCGATACAGAAGATGTTTCAAAGGGAAGATCGTATGAGAATGAAACATGGCGGATAAGTAATGATCAAAGATTTAAGGAAAAAGGAAAAGAGAAATTAACTTCAGAACCAAAGGTTATAGATTTGGAATCTTTACCTTACCCACCTAAAGATCAAATTAAAAAGATAAAAACCGATAAGAATGCTCGTTTCCTTGATACTTTTCGTCATATTCATGTCAATATCCCAGTTATCGAAGCCCTAATCAATATGCCTACCTATGGAAAGTTTCTTAAGGATATTTTATCAAACAAGAAAAAGTTAGAAGAATATGAGAATATTTGCCTCAATGAAGAATGTTCTCGCAATTTTACAAAGATAAATTACCACCTAAATTGAAAGATCTGGTAGTTTTACTATTCCATGTGAAATTGGAGGAGGATTGCTTAAGAAAGTACTATGTGATCTTGGAGCAAGTATTAATCTCATGTCTTATGAGGATTATAAGAAACTGGGCATAGGAGAGCTTACAAATACTGAAATGACTCTTCAAATGGCAGATAGATCGATTAAACATCCTAAGGGAGTCATCGAGGACGTATTGGTTAAGATTGACAAATTTTACTTCCCAGTGGATTTTGTAATAATGGAAATGGAAGAAGGATATTCAGCGCCAATTATTCTAGGTCGTCCATTTCTAGCTACAGGAAGAACGTTAATCGATGTTCAAAAAGGAGAACTAATACTAAGAGTTAATGAAGATGAAGTTGCTTTCAATATCTTCAAAGCTATGAACCATCCATACAAATCACCAGAATCATGTTCGTTTATAGATGAGATATCTACATTCTGTGATGACCAATTGCAAGATTATGGAGATAGGCTAGAGGAATGTTTAGCATAATCTATCTATAAGGAAGATGAAAATGATACTGAAATGAGAGAAGTAATCCTTTATCTTAATAAGGGACTATTTTCTAAGCATCCATGGCATAAGTATTTGGAATTAGAACTAGAAGGACCAGTTCTAAAACCTTCAGTAGAAGATCCACCAAGGAATCTGGAATTGAAAACACTTCCTACAAATCTGAAATATGTTTTTCTGGAAAATAATAATCTACTACCGATTATTATTTCATCAACCTTAACTAATGAACAGGAAGATCAATTACTTACCATGTTAAGAGAACATAAGAAGGCATTTGGATGGACAATGGCAGATATTCAAGGAATTAGCCCTGAGATATGCGTTCATAAGATCATTCTAAATGAAGGAGCTAAACCTTGTATTCAGCCACAACACCGCCTCAACCCAAATTTACAATCCATTGTTAAGAAAGAGGTCATTAAGCTATTAGAAATGGGGATAATCTTTCCCATATCAGATAGTGAATGGGTGAGTCCAACTCAAGTGGTACCAAAGAAAGGAGGTTTCACGGTAAAAGAAAATGATAAAAATGAATGGATTCCGACAAGGGAAATTACAGGATATCGAATGTGTATTGATTTTAGAAAACTGAATGAACATACTAAGAAAGATCATCATCCACTTCCATTCATCGTACAAATGTTGGAACGCTTAAGTGGACATAAATATTATTGTTTCTTAGATGGTTATTCAGGATATTTACAGATATTCATTGCGCAAGAGAGAGAGAAAAACTACTTTCACTTGTCCGTATGGAACTTTTGCTTATAAACGAATGCCGTTTGGTTTATGTAATGCACCAAACTACATTTCGAGAGATGTATGATGGCAATATTTTTACGACATGGTCGAGAAATTCTTAGAAATCTTTATGGATGACTTTAGTGTTTATGGAGATTCTTTCGATGAATGCTTATCACACTTAGAACAGTATTGCTTATTGTGAAGATACCAACTTAGTGCTAAACCGGAAAAATGTCACTTAATGGTATCGTAAGGAATTGTTCTAGGTCATAGAATCTGACAAGTAGGTATCGAAGTTGATAAGGCTAAAGTCAAGTAATCGAAAAGTTACCTCCACCAGTCAATTTAAGAACTTTGAGAGGATTTCTTGGACATGCAGGTTTTTATAGGAGATTTATTGCAGATTTCTCGAAAATAGCAAAGCCTCTAAGTCATTTTCTTGAAAAGGAAGTACCATTTAACTTTGAAGATAAATGTATGGAAGCCTTTAAGACCCTAAAAGCGAAGTTGACTACTGCACCAGTGCTAGTAGAACCAGATTGGAGTTTGCCGTTTGAAATTATGTGTGATGTGAGTGATTTAGCTGTAGGAGCTGTTTTAGGTCAAAGATATAACAAAGTACTCAAGGCAATCTACTATGCATCTCACACGTTGAACGCAGCTCAACTAAATTATGCTACTACGGAAAAAGAATTGTTGGCTGTAATTTTTGCCTTAGATAAGTTTAGATCGTATATTGTTGGATCTAAGGTCATTATTTATACAGACCATTCAAACCTTGAAATATCTCATTAAGTAAGAAAGATGCTAAACCACGTCTTCTTAGATGGATTCATTTGCTTCAAGAATTTGATATTGAAATCAAGGATAAAAAGGAAGTGAAAATGTAGTAGTGAGATCATCTAAGTAGAATGGAAAATGATGAAGGAAGAGGAAATGAAATACGAGATTCATTTCCAGATGAACAACTTTTAGGATCGATACTCCTCAACCATGCAATTATTAAAAGATAGAATACCATCAAAAGAAAATTCACCGTGGTTTGGGAATATCGTTAACTATCTAACCTGTAATTACATCCCGCTCTCTTTGGACTTGGGCGTGAGTAAAAGAAATTCTTTTTACGACTTAAAGTTTTACTATTGGGAGATACGGATCTTTCCGAAGATGCTCGGATGGAATAATCAGAAAATGTATTCCTGATAATGAAATTTTAAGTGTTTTATCGTTTTGCCATGATCTTGAGGCAGGAGGTCATCATGGAGGATGGAAAACTGCTTTCAAAGTTTTACAATGTGGTTTTTATTGGCCTACACTATATAAAGATGCGTATAAATATGTAAAATCTTGTAAATCATGTCAAAAATTGGGAAATATATCGAAAAAACATGAAATGCCTATGCAACCGATTTTAGAATGTGAGTTATTTGATGTATGGGGCATAGATTTCATGGGACCTTTCCCTATTCGTTTGGAAAAAGATTTATTCTAGTAATGGTTGATTATGTCTCGAAATGGGTAGAAAGTGAAGCTCTTCCCACTAATGATACTAAGGTTGTGCTAAGGTTCCTTAAAAGAATATATTTACAAGATATGGCACTCCGAGGGCTATCATTAGTGATAGGGGTTCACATTTTTGCAACCGACCATTTACTAAGATAATTGAGAAATATGGTGTAACTCATAAACTAGAACACCCTATCATCCGCAAACTAGTGGGCAGGTAGAGGTGTCTAATAGAGAAATTAAAAGAATCGTGGAGAAAGCAAGTGGACTCAAATCGTAGAAATCAAGCAGAAAGACTAGATGATGCATTATGGGCATACTGAAATGTGACCTTTAAAACGCCAATTGGTTGTTCTCCTTATAAATTAGTTTTGGTAAATCTTGTCATCTCCTGTTGAATTAGAACACCGAGCTTTATGGGCTATTAAATTCCTAAATTTTGATCCTAAAGTGTTGGTGATCATAGGTTTCTGAAGATTAATGTAACTAGAAGAATTTCGACCCGATTCTTATGAAAATGCTCGAATCTACAAGGAACGCACGAAAGCTTTCCATGATAAGAAATCTATAATCGTGAGTTCCATGTAGGTGATCGAGTACTTTTATACAATTCACGTTTAAAGTTGTTTCGGAAAGCTTAAATCTAGATGGACAGTCCATATGAAGTAACTAAAGTCTATAAGTCCTGAGTCGTTGAACTAAGCGATGGAAAAACAACTTTCATAGCTAATGGCCACAGGTAAAATTATTAAGAAGGCGAAGGATACCTCAAGCAGAAGAAATATTATTGTAACGACCCTCCAACGGATTAAGGAAGCGTGAATTCTAAAACTCAGCCGATTACGGGTACTATCTTTCTAATTCACTTTTTAATATGCAATTTAAGTAGTTTCGTCTTTTACCGGATAGACGTAAAAGAACTGGAATGCCTTTCATAGATAGAATAGAAGTTTTTATTTTACTTTTAAAATTAGGTTTAGGTAAAGATGTTGCCTTTAGAATAGAAGCCTTAGTTTTTAACTTGAACAAGGAACTGATGCGCGAAATCAGAGAAAGAGATCTTTGTAATGGAAAATCGAGAAGTGCTATAAAGAGAAGGGCAAGATTTCTAAAGAGATGTAGAATCTGTGGAAAAAGTGAACATAATGGAAAATGTGGAGACAGCACAACCAAATCCCAGGATGAATGTTTGAATGTAATTAAGATGGGAACGACTAGGTGGTTATCCGAAAATCCCGATGGACAACAAAGAGAGAATTCAAACGCATCATTTCTAGGAATTAGGTTGATGGAACGTTACTATAGAAATCTTGAAGATTTAAGAATGATGGGAGTTGAATTAGATTAAGTTTATGTTTTTTTTTTTATAATTTTAAGATTTCATAAAAAATTTATGATAAACTTTTATTTATATCATATATGATTTATATGATATAATTAAGGATTATCATACCAAAAATATTGTTTTTAGCTTTTATAAAAATTTGTAATAATTTGTTTTATCATGAAATAATCTTATAATTTTTTCTATGATATAATTTAAATTATTACACACAAAAGAAAAAAAAAATGAGAATCGAGTAATTACTAACGATTCGAGTCGATAATAGTTCGGTTCGATTCGTTAGCTTTATAACCTAAAAGAACATCACAAAGATCATCTTCATCTTCTTCATTTCTTCAACACAAAAGCCGCCCCACCCCTTTTCCCCTCTTCAAAAATTTCATCACTTTTCACCAATTTTTCTATCCCAAACTACTTAATTAATCATCTTCTCTTCCATTCCACTACATAAATTCATCACCATTGCATAAAAGGATAGATTTTGCAAGCAAAGCTCTCTCTCTTTTTTTTCAACACATTTCCGGCGGCCACCACCTATTCCGGCAACTATCTACGCTTTCTAGCTTTATACGGTAACAATATATATATATATATATATATATATATATATATATATATATATATATATATATATATATATATATATATATCAATCATTTCAATTTTATCAAGCTTTTAGTTATTTTATTTTAATTTTTAAATTTTTTTTTGGTCTAAGTACTTATTTGTGTTTGTTGTTTGTTGTTGTTTTTGTTGTTATTTTGTCATACCATTATCGTAGATGGCCTCATCATCTAGGAGAAACCCTAAGAAAAGAAAGCCGGATATCCCGATGTAGTACCGGTTATAGAACCAAGACCGTTGGTGATTTAGAAAAAAGCTGTTTCTTTTGAGAACACTGCTAGTCCTCGAGGCTAAGCAAGCATATAATGAGTATTTCAAGAAATGCAGTAACTGGTTTGAAAGGGGTATCGACTTTGATTCATTAGGAAAAGAGGTAAAGGATATTTTTTTTGATAGAGAATGGATGGAAATAGTCATGGAAAGAATCGATAACATTAATACCACTATGGTAGTTTGAGTTTTTTACTGTTCTATCAACTTATGATCCACTCTTTGTTGAGGAATTGACTTATATTCCTCTTAGGAGTGTTAATGTTACTTTCTGTCGATTATGATAAACGCATTTTATGGATTGCCTGATATACGATGAGGATGATTATCATGCGTGCTGGGGCTTAAACCATCTCGCTACTCTTCAAGCTAAGGCATATGAGGCCCAAAGACAAGCTTTTGACCCCACGGTTGTTTGGAAAGACAATAGATTTGCATATGGAAGATGTATTAGGGACATAAGGGCAATTAAGCAATTCTTAGGCCATAATGTAACGCCTTCCACTCATGTTTGCGCTTATGGTAGAGATGACGTTATTATTGCCTGGGCTATGGTAAATGACATTCCTATCAATTTGGGGAAACTTATCTTTTCTAAGGCGTGTGATTTTGCTAAAAATCGAATTCGAGGGGGACGTCTGCCGTTTCCTAATCTCATTTCATTTCAGCCTTGTGTACTACTTTTGAAGTCCCAGTTTTGCCATCTGATAGGATTGAGTCTCCTTATGTTCCACTTATAGGTCAAAAATTAACTGCCTCACCTGCCGGCAGGATAAATTATAACAACCCAAATCGCCAGCAACAACAACAACCACCACCACCATCTCCTATTCATACTCCAGCATCTCGAGCTCCTAGTCAGTCACAGCAGCCGCAGCCACTTCAGAGCCAAAATAGCCAGATTGAGGCTATGTTTCAGCATATGGTTCAGGCTCAGGCTAGAACTGATGCTAATATAGCTTTAGCTTGCGAACAGAATAGGAAGTGGGCTGAAGATCTTAGGATTGGCCAAAGAGGCCACAGAGCTTTCATCAGTGAGATAGAACCCAGATATGCAGAAATTTCTACACGTTATCCTCAGAGTCAGCCTGACCCATACACTATGCCAGATTGGATTCCACCTATTCCACCACCAGTTTTATTCCAGGACTATATGCCGTCATCTCAGCAGGGACGAGGTGGTATGTTTACTGTGTTCATTTGATGCATCCATGGGCATGGGAGGAGTAACTTCAGTGGCAGATGTGACAGCAGGTCTCGGCTCGTTTGGATTGGAAAGTTCGGTGACGATGACAACTAGGCAGACTCAAGCTACATTTCAAGCATCTACGTCAACAGATCCACAACAGTTCAACTATGATTTCAGTACGACTCAGTCTCTAGGGGCTGACTTTACTTCTAGTATGTTTGGATCGTTTTCAGCTCATTTCGACTCTTCTTTTGACGTAGATGAGGATTATGATGAAGATGAGTAGTTTCAGTAAACTTTTCCTATGTTATGATGTATGACGATATACTATGATTTGATTTTTTTTTAGACTGTTTGATGCACTCTGTGGTTAGTGCACTTCGAGGTTTTACGTTTTTTCCGTTATTTCTATATTATTAGACTTTTTCACCCCTGTTTTAGATAAAAATGTTTACATACACACTGATTGAACCTGATAGAACATCCTGAAATGCAAAAATCTGTGATCGGGCACTGTAGCACCGGTGCACGCCGGTACTAACCCGGCCCGCGCCGGTCTGGTGTACTACCGACCTTTCTCAGGTTGTTTCCTATCTGGTTCTGTCATTTCTATATAAGGAAACAGATGCCTCATTCCTCAAATTGCCAATTCAGTTCATAAAGCCTCTCGTTTTCTTATAAAGACCGTATAAAATGTCCGATCATTCGTCAGTTAATAGTTATTCTCCTCCTCATACCCCAAATTCAGTACATCCTAATCCAGGTTATCCGTTTTTCCATCCCGTTCCTTACAATTCCATGTATGCCTCGGTTCACTACCCTTTCATAAGCAATTTCAACCAGTCACCGGTGCTGATTGAAAAAGGTCTAAATTTTCGAAAAGTGGATAATTGGGCATTCATAAGGATGGAAGCAGATGGGTGGGAGTATTTTTGTCGTATGCCCAGAGGTAGAATTAATGTTACGTTGGTAAGAGAGTTTTACTCTGTACTTTCGGAAACTAGTACTGTGGAATTAACATAGTCTGTTACAGTGAGAGGAGTTGTTGTTCCTTTTACTTCCACTATCATAAATCAAATTTTCTTTATACCACCAGTCCAAACATCACCATCCAGTCATTTTGAGTTTCAATGGAGACTTGATACTGCTGAAGGAGTTATTACCAAATGTGCGGAATCTTATCAAGTTATATTCCAACATTCTAATAGGGATAGAAATGTCTCCACAGCGGCTTTACTTCCCCATTTAAGAACATGGAAACGTTTCATCAATTCACGAGTTTATCCAACTGATGATTTCTCGGAAATCAGTGATGATGAAATGTTACTATTGTATGCTATCACGAGTGGAGCTGTTATAGATTGGGGAGTATTGATTCAGAAAGCAGCTGTTAGTTTTGCATTTGGAAGAAGACCGATCCAACGGCCTATGCCATTTGCATGGCTGATTTCCAGAATTTGTGTTCGTTTGGCTAGGGTACCGGAAAGAGCGACAGATGAATACTTTCCAGCTCGCCTTCCTCAGGTTGGGCTTTTACCAGTTGATATTCCGGGAGAATCGTCAAGTGGAGAAAATTAGCTAATATGTTGATAGTGAGAAAAGGAAGGAATAATAATAGATTAGTATCAGAAAGACTATAAGTTTAGACTACATTAGTTTAATAATAAATTAGTGTAACTTAGTTTAAGTTTTTCTAGTTTAAGTTCGTAATAGTTTTAGTAATTTGTATTTTTCTTCTAGTTTTAATCTTGTGATATAATTACATGTTTTGAATTTATGTTTTTTCTTTTATGCTATATTATATAAACGCTAGTCTATATGACACGTAAAATATTCAACCGTTATAAAAATTTATTTTATTTCCCAAACCAACTTTTTACTACTCATTACACATCGAGACGATGCCAATTCGTAAGTGGGGAGTAGAAATTGGTTAGTAAATAAAATGAATTTAATATATCAATTACTGATGCACTTAGTTTAATTATTCTTAAGGAAATAAATGAAATAATATATAATTATTATAATATGGATAGTATATTTGGATAGAATAAATTTTTAATTAAGTAAAGTAATCTCGATATATTATTTCTATATTATTTATGTCTATTTTAGATTTTTATCAAGATTTTAAGTTTGTATAACTTGATAAATAGTATGAAATATTTTTTTTTATGAAATTAGACAAAAGTTACTTATAATTATAATGAAATTTTAGAATGATTTTCTTTCAAGACAAGTATGAATTTGGAATTGGATTAGGAATGATGAGATTTTTGGCATTACTTTGATTAACTATAGCCAAATAAGCCTACCCGAACGTAATTTCCAATTTTTGTCCCCACCTCAGCCTTGTAGAGTGATCAAGACCTCACTCGAAATTAGCCATTATGATTAACTAGATAAAACCGACCCTTAACTTAAAATGGTCTATATTTCCTTGAAATCCCGCAAGTTTAGTATGTGTTTATGGATAGCGGTGACGACATCGAAATTCAATAATGTTGAGATTGGAATAAATATTATTCGGAAGGCAATCTTTTATCAAAAACTGTTATTTTCTAGAAAAAGAAAAAGTTGAAATAGTTAGGTACTAATGTATTTGTTCTCACCTCATGACGCTTGAAAGATAGTCGATTATGGTAATGAGTTCGGATATGTTAGTATTCTGAAGAAAAAAAAAATTAAAAAAAAAATTAATATGGTTAGTAGATTAAAATTTTGAAAACAGTGTCAGGATGTTACTGATCAAGATATTTTTGATCAAAAAGTTGAAGGTGTAAGTACGCACGGCTTGCTTCTATTTCTTTTGATTTTCCTTTGTTATCCTTTCGATTAGCCAAACACCACGAAATCGAACGTTATAAGCCATTTTGCCAACTACTTGACTTAGTCCTTAATTCAAATTTCATACAATTAAGCGATTACAAAGTTATTCTAAGTATTTTATTTTATATTTATTAAGTAATTCATGTAGAATTTCATTTAGATAATATTTTATAACTAATTTATTAAGTTATACACACTTTTTATCTTTTTAATAATCTTAGATAGATAAAATTAATATAATTATAATATTGACAGCATATGTTACTAAGTTAGAAATTTAGTCTAGAAAAACTATATTATTTGCATTATAACATTTTATATATTATCGCTTATTTTGCTCGAGGACGATCAAAAGCTAAGTGGGGAGTAGTTGATGTATGATAAAAATATAATCAAATTATATGACTTTTTATATCGTATTAACGATAATATCGTATAAATTCTATAAAATATATCTAAAAACACATAAAAATCGAAATCGTTATAAATAGATATTATTGTTATAATTTTAGTAAAACTTAAAGTTTTGTGGTCAAAATTACTGTGGCTCATGTTTTTGACTGTTTCAGGGTACGTGAGATGGAAAACTGAAGAATAGAAATCGAAACAGTAGAAAACCGAAGAAAGATATTTTTCAAAGTCCGGCACGCACCGGAGTTGACCGGCACACGCCGGAATCTCTCTGCCACCAGCACATGGGCTCTGTCAGGAGAGAATCTCCACTGTAGCACCGGCACGCGCCGGTAAGGGGCCGGCACGCGCCGGTGCACTACCTGCACTCTATAAATACTCCCCATTTGCAAGCATTTGGGAGTGTACCAATATATATATATTATCTTAATCTAGTTTCTAGTTCTGTAAATACCGTAAACGGCACTCTGCCGAAATAATAATGTAGTATAAGTGTCGTTGTGATACTTAGAAGGATTATCAAGGCTCGTTGTTGCTAAAGGAGTTGCTATTTCCGGAGAATACGGCTCTGACGCTACAATTGTAATCTGGTAACATTCTAATGTATTTATGTTTGTTTGTTGTTATTAGTACCTATATATTAGTTATAATGATATTAGGCTAACTCTATATCTAGCCAAGATATGAAATTGAATTAGTTTATCTTTTTAGGGAAATAGATGATGACTATGTTAAAATTGAATTAAAATCGATTATAATGAATCTTTTTCTATTTTGCAACGTATTGATAATATTCGGATTGACGTAATTAACCAAGATGAATCGCAACATATAACCTAACGATGAACTGACCGGAGAAGTTAGGATATGAGATAAAGGATAGAAAAACCGGAGGGTAAAAATGGCCGAGTGAAAACGTGACAACGGAATCCTATTTCCTACCCGGGGGCAGATTTGTCTTGGGAAAGATGAATCTTATTAAATTTGTGCTCAAGATCGTAATAATGTTAAAATCAACGGTTTAATTGAAACTAACACCGGAAAGTTAAATCGATTCACCTGACAACCGGAGCCTTTTGAATAACATCGGCCGTCTGACAAACGGAATAACCTCTTTTATCCGGGGTAGATTTGTACTCGGTACCTGTTCAGACTAACTGAGATTAGCATGGGGCAGTTGTGGAGATTAAACTGATGACAATTTGACATATGACAATTTCATACGCTCGTGTGAGAAGGAGTTGTCTAGCTTAGGAGTACACCGGTTCATATATAATTGATTAACCCTAAAATAAGGAAAGATCAAGCACATCTATTTCTACTAAAAGATCTTGATTCAAATGACATATTCTTGGCTAGTTTCTAATAATATTACTAGTATTTATATCCTATATATTGTATTGGTACTATATATATATATATATATATATATATATATATATATATATATATATGTATTTCTATATATTTATATATATATTTATGTATCTATATATATCTGTTTTAGTTTTATGCATTTATTTACTGTTTTAATTTTATTTACTGTTTTACGGTTACTAAAAAAAAAAAAGGAAAAAACTGCGACTTAGATTGAGTTAATAACAGCTTCTTGGTGTTTAACCACACTCTGAATTACCACACGTTTCCCTGAGGATTCGACACCTGACTCACCATACTAGCACTACAGTTTGACCCGATACACTGTCGGTTAAGGACTGGACTAGCACTAGAAAAGGCCACGTCAATAATCAATCCCATAAGTCTGCGTATATCCTTTTTCCATTAATCTGGCTTTGTATCTCTCCACTGAACATCAGGGTTGTACTTGATTTTATACACCCATTTGCATCCAATAGGCTTCTTTCATGGAGGCAAATCAACTACTTCCTAGGTATAAGTTTGCTATAGAGCTTCAATCTCTTTTTGCATTGCTTCTTTCCATTCATCATGCTTGATAGTTTTATTGTAGGTCTTAGGTTCTTTAATAGCATCAATAACATTAATAAATGTGGCATATTTTGCTGAAAGTTTTTCCAGATTCATTATCTCACTCAGCAGATGTAGGGCTGAACTGTATGAGCACAACCTTGATAAAAGGTTGGTGATTTCCATGTCCTTGTGGATCTTCTCAATTGTGTGGGCACAGGTGCCTGGCTGACATGAGCATGCTCTTCATTAGATGCCTCAGCTGCAGCTGACCTTGTGTCTGGTTGGTCTGCTGACTCATTTAGCAGATCATCAAAACTGTCCATAACAGGTAATGGCACTGGCATATCAGTAAGATATCTAGCTTTGCCTAGTACCTGTTGAAATAGAGGAAAATAAGTCTCATGGAATTGAGTATTTCTAGCAACAGAGATATCTTTGTTGGTGATATCCAAAAGAATAGCACCCTTGGAGGTGTTTGAATTTCCAAAATAGACACAAGTCCTACATCTTGAATCAAATTTTATCATATCATTTATTAAAGATACAAAGGTGAAGGAATGCTTGAGTGCAGTCCACTCTGGCTTGACAAGATAAGGACAACATCTTCTTTGAACTACCGGCGGGATGAGGACTGCAGCATGTTGATCAATTCAGTATGATGTAATCTAGAAAACGGTTATTCACTTGTAGTATGTAGTAACCGTTTGTAACTAACTTCTAACTGATTCATGAGGTGTATGAAGTTATAAATACCCCATGATCAGCTACATTGTAAACTTAACTTGTAACTTTTATTTCTTCAATAATAATTCCGCATTTTATTTTTGTTTCTAATTCTACAAACTTCATCATGGTATCGGAGCAGAAATTTGAGAATTTCATGCTTTCTTGCGTTTTCTCTTCAATTTTTTTGAAGAATCTTGAGACCTTTTAACTTCGATTTTAATTTTGAATAGTTCCAAATTAATAAAATTGAAATTAGAATTGATTTAAAATTAAACGTTAACTTTATTTTCGATTTAAGTCATTTAATTAATTAAAAGTTAATTGATTATTTGATGTGATAAAATAAGACGCATGTAGTTTAATTTTAATTCGTCTTTTTCATAAGATATTATTGTATGAATTAGATGAGTAGATATAATATGATTATATGGTCCCCGATTGATCATGGACTCGACCGATAGGATAGATGTGAATGATTTAATTTTTCTGTTGGTTTTAAAATTGTCTTAGCCAGTTATGAAGAACGTGACCTAGTTTATTTTCTGCATTATCCCATTCCTATTAGCTCCCCCCGTATGCGCGGGTGTAATTATTTTATTAGATAGAATTTTATGTAACAAGAATGGAGCAGAATACAGAGAGCAAAGAAAGAAGAATAAATATCCCATTGGAGAATGACGCATTAAAGATCCTATTGGTGGTTGCAGTTACTCTTAGACTGTGACCCGCGTTTTCGTCAGTTTGTATTCGAAACCGCACCTAGGAAAAGTCCATGATCATACCGGTTACTTTACGCATTTATTTATTTTGTGCTTGTATTTATTTTATATGATACGATTGATGCATAACTAGGCACGATCTAGATGAATGTGTAGGATGTATGTCTATATATAGAGATAGATATACATAATGAGACCATAATTAAATTAATTAAGAGAATTAATTCAAAACTAATTAAGTGAATTAATTTGAAATTAATCCCACAACAAAAATTGAGTTATAATATGTCTCCCAATATTATAGTGACAGTGAAGAGGCCTTGTTTGGATCCAACTGATCGGCCCTCATCGGGAGTTGACCTACCTCGGGTATATCGTCGTTATCGAGATATGATCGTTTTGAGATTTCATGAATATTTGGGCTACGACTCCACTAAGAATCTTGCGGTGATTGGCCCTCGTCAGGACCGTCTGATTTTAGAGACAAGGGGTTGACTATCACATAAGATGTGAATTGTCAAAGAGTTGACTAGTCAACCACCAAGAGTCACATAGAGATGTGATTGGTAAAGTGTTACCTACCTTTCGAATTATTCCGGTTGATCGGCCCTCGTCGGGAATCGGGGTAACTAGAAGGGATCTTGGCCACTAAAGAATTTCTAAAAGATTCTTGAAAGTCAATTGAGAGTAGTTGACTAGTGGGAGCAAAATCAATCAAAAGACTATTTTTGATTTTGCGTGTATAAACAACAACATTCTTTTATCTTTATTTTATGTTGTAGTTTTTAGCAAACTTTTATATTTATGTTTTTAATTCTCGATTAGTAAAACCAAATTGTGACTGTTGCCTTTTGAGAAACGTTCTCAAGTATGGTTAAGTAAGTTTAATCCTTTTAAAATAAGCAATGACGCGAGCAACCCCGTTATAGTAGTTGGAGACAATGAGACTGCATATTTGATGCAGTGCTCCAAGAGTTTAATTATTAATGAAAAGTGGGAGCTCATGATATGATTAAATCACTAGAAATAAGTTTCAACGAATTAATCATATATTGGATACGATCCAATATGATCATTCAGTCATACGATGACAGTTAATTCAAACGTTGGATGAGAATTACCACATCAAATTTTGGAATGGTTGTTTTCAAAATTGCAAGATTTAAGTATCAACTTATTTCTTTAATCATTACTTGAAGGTTGATTAAATAGTTCATGTTTTGAATGTGATTCAAAAGGCTAAATAAACTATCTAATAAACATTGGATTTTCTTTATGAAAGGAAATTGAAGACAAAGCTCTTGTGATTTTTCTTAAGTCTTGTGAAGACGAAAATGAGAAATATTCTGCAAGTGCTTGAAGGATTAAAAAAGAAAGTTGGGCGTGTGCTTAAATAGAGAAATTATCGAAGTCTCTATTCTATGCAAGTATGCTGAGATAAATCTATCTAAATTCAAGTCAACTCTTAGATATATGATATCTTACGAGTATGATTAAATTAGAAAGATTAAATACGGAATACACAAAGATACGGAAGGTGAAGCAAACGTTGCGACATTTTCGGTTTTGTATTCTGAGTCTAGTAAACTGATATAGCAACTAAATAAATGTTATAATGTTCCGGTTCTTATGAAGAACATATTTTCAGTTAGATGTTAGGATTTAATGGACAAATTCAATTGTAAGGAATAAATGTTATCCCGATAAAGTTGAACGATCAATGAATCTGACATACTAGATTGGTGTCACTATATAGTTGATATATATGATGAAATCTTAACTAAATGTTCATATGGCTGTTATCTTTGGTATTTGTGGTTGTTCTAGACATAGTATATGTGGAAGAGAATCGTATAATCAAATATCATTCTGATGATGTCTGAACCGCGTGATTATGAACCATGTGGGCAATGCGTATCTTATCTAAAGATGACTAAAATACCCTTTTTATGAAAATGTTATAAAATCTAGAAAGTTTTCTAAAGCCTAAACATACCGATGTTTGTTGGCTTATGACAATTAATGCCACAAATAATTGTTTATTAATCTCTATGACTATTTTTAGAAATAGTTGAATGTACTTGGTGAAGTACAACAATACGGAAGGCCCGAAAATATCGAGCTAGTACGAATATGAGATTGATGAGCTACTTAGGAATTAATCTCCAATTGGATTGAAGCAATTAATACATAAATGGTGTTTCAGAAGTCGTCTGAAAAGGAATCAGATTCTCCCTAAAAGGATATCATTTTAAGATGCGCGATCAGATTGCAGTTCCGAAATGTAAGCGACTCTTTATATGATAAAGTTGTTACGTAAGCCAGGCAAAGAATCCCTTACCCATTTTGGGATAGTGCCTGATGACGGTCAAATTATACCCGTAAAAGTCATCAACATTGGCCTTAAATCGGGATTAATAATATATATTTTATGATAAATCGCATGTTTATAATTATTATTTAATGTTATGTGATTAATAAAATATAATTTGGTATTTATCCGTTTTTATAATATAATTTGGTATTTATCCGTAATATTTAAATATGATTTATTTTGGGATAAATATTTATTTTACAGATTAAGATAATTTTTGGAGGATAAATATAAATGGAAGAATTAAATCTCAAGATAAATCCAAGATGCATTGAAGATAAAGATCGGATAAGCATGAGAAGAGGAGTAAGGCATGACAAGAGCCGGCGAGCCAATCAAATGTGTGGCGCCGACTTGGAGGACGCATTTAGGGGGGGCGCATGTCACTTTTAATGATCGGCCGGGAGTTATCTCTATTTATTTTGATATTTTGAAGTATATCTCTTGATTAGCTTAAACCCCTTTAAATAGAGGCATACATTACACGCCATACACACTTTAGAAATACTTTAGCAAATACAATTCACAATATTGGTTTTATTTTCAATATATGTTTTCTTTATTTTATGTTCGTTCATTACGGAGTCGTTAGAATCTCCGGTTAGAGATCGTATCTAGGAGTGGGAATCACGCTCGTCTTCGAGGTAATGTCTACTCTATTATGCAATCTTTATTCGTGAGGTCTAATTTATTTCGTTATGGAGTAGTCTTTTGTGTATTGATTTCGTGATGTAGTTAATTTACTTAACCCATGTTTATGTAGATCGAGACGTCGAAGACGTTTCACGAGCAAATCTGGTTGAGATCCGAGCTTGTTGGCGCGAGCTTATGTCTCGTTGTTAGCAAGATCTGTGATGTTCTTGATTTGTCTGTGAATGGCTTCGACTACGTCAGGTTCTCTGCTTTGTAATTTAAACGAGTAATTAAACTTGATCAACTTAATTATTTGTCATCGTAATTTAACATGAGACCCAAAAAGTGATTGTTATTTAGGACAGAGATTGAATCGGTGTCTAAGAAGTACGCCTAATCATAGGAATGTTGCTTAGATGAGGTTACGGTTTATACCGGCATCCCTAGTTTCGTAATTGTGTCAGAAGTTATATGAGATGGAGACTAAAAATGTGAAGTCACGTAATGGAGACATGATGATCTAGATGGCCTAACCGGAGCTAGATCTATTTTAGGGGATGACTCCCGTAGTCAGAATAATTAATCTTAAATGTCTTGTTTTATCTCGTCGTCAATCTACATAGCATGGGGGAGTAATTACTACTAGCGTTATCAATACCGTTTGTTAATCATTTATAAAACCTATAAAAATAAGTGCCTTAGTGTCGTTGTGTCTTTTGTTGGTTTTGTGTTTCTATCGTGTCAATTTTAATTCTACGTTAATTGTTGGTCGTAGACCGCCTTTTATTTGCTTTTAGTCTAATAAGTCGTATTTCGTTTAAGCCGAGTCTCTGTGGGATCGACCTCGACTCTATCTAACTATACTACGATTGAACATAGTTCTCTTGCTAGTGTGTTATTTAGGTATCAAGTATTTTTATTACTTGGACCGTGCACCAAGTTTTTGGCGCCGTTGCCGGGGACTCGTGTCATTAATCAAATATAGCTTATTTTATTAAAAGTAAATTCGTAAATATTGTGAATATAGTTTGTTTACTTTCGTTTTTATCACTTAGTCTAGTTAAAGGCCTAGCCTTTTAAGTTTTTAATTGTTTTATTGTTTTTTGTTATTTTATAGTACGCTACCCGGAAATCGAAGGAACCGCTTGAGCCATATAATCCTGAAATAGAGAAATTTGCAAGGCGAAATAGAAAGTTAGCTAGAGAACTGGCTAATCAAGGAGAAGAGGATCCAAATCTTGAGGAAAGCGAGCACGAATTGGAAGAAGGGCATACAACCGATCATTCTGAGCATTCTGAATCTGAAACAGAAATGGAAGGCATTCTGAACAATCCAAACCAGGTACCTAATCCTAAACAAGTTATTAATAATGCCAATAATGTTAATAATGCTAATAATGGAAACCAAGCCCTAGCTCGAGGAGGAGGCGACTTTACAAAGTTATGCAACACCTACTATTGAACAATTCATTCCGCTTATCGTAGCACGCATGAGACCTGCGAAGTCTATCACCCTAGGCCTAATGTAATTCAAATGGTGACCAACTATTCCACTTTTCATGGAATCCAAAATGAGGATCCTGGTGTTCACGTGACAAATTTCTTGGAAATCGTTAGCACTTTGTGAAGCGAAATTAATCTCGTAGGTAACATTCGCCTTAAGCTTTTCCTTTCACTTTGAAAGATAAAGCTAAGCAATGGCTTCTCTCTCTAGAGGCTGGATCTATCACTACTTGGGAACAAATTGTTGCAAAAATTCATGAATAAGTATTTCCTTTAGGAAAAACCTTTAAGTTACGCCAGGATATCTTAGGATTTAAGCAACAACCTGGGGAGAGTTTTGATCAAGCTTGGGAGCGTTTTAAGGAAGCTATGAGAAAATGTCCTCATCATGATATCTCTCTTTGGCTTTTAATGCAAACTTTTTACCATGGATTGAGAGAGACTGAGAAAATTAGAGTAGACGCCTCTAGCAATGGAGCGTTTGTTCTTTTATCTCCTGAGGAGGCACAAGGAAAGATGGAGCAAATAGCGATGAATAGTCAATGGGGAGGCAATGACATAGCTACTGTAAAGATGGCCGTTGACATATTTGAGGATAGTGCATCTACCAAAATCTTAGAACAACTGTCTGTTATCAACAATAAGGTAGATGGAATGCAAGAGAGGATGGCAAGAGTAGAGAAAGGGACTGGAATCGAAGTGACCCCTCAAGGTGAGAATGCTGGTACTGAAGAAGCCAATTATATTGAGAAACAAGGAAATCAATGGGGAGGATATAAGCCTAACCATAACCACCCTGGATTCCGATATAGTGACCCCAATGCAGGAGAAGGGCCTAAACCACCTACTACTTATGTACCCCAGCAAACTAAAACTTTTGGTTGGGAAGCTGCAATAGAAAAACTGAGTAATGTCGTCACTGACAATATGGGACAACTTTCAAAATAGATGGCTGATTTAGCCACTAACTTTAGCCAATATTGTCAGAAGACCGATGCTAAGGTAACCAACCAAGAAGCCATAGTCCAGAATCTCACTCACCAAATAGGGCAATTAGCTGAGCAAGTCTCAACTAGACCTCCTGGAGGATTGCCAAGCAACACTGATAAAAAACCCTAAGGATTTGAACGCGATCATGACTAGAAGTGGGAAAGAAGTAACTCCACCATCCTTGAAAGAAAAAGAGAAAGTAGAGGAGAGTAAGGATGGTGAGCCAAGCAAGGCAAGAAATGCCTCTGAAACCTTACCTGAGCAAGAAACCTATAAGGAACCTGCTGGCCCTAGAGTTGAGCTTTATAATAATAAGTATCATATTTTCACTGATGTCGATCCTTCAACCTTACCTTATCCTCCACGCAAATCTAAGCCTAAGGTTGATGACAAGAGGTATAGGAAGTTCATTGATATCTTTAGAAAGCTACACATCAATATACCTCTAGTTGAAGCACATGCTGAGATGCCTGAGTACACAAAGTTATTAAAAGAAGCTGTCTCTACTAAGAGGAAACTCCTAGATCTAGAGACCATTTGCCTAAACGAGGAGTGCTCAGCCATTCTTCAACATAAGTTACCCGCCAAGTGCAAGGATCCGGGAAGCTTTCTCATTCCCTGCACCACAGGTAACGTATGTTTGAACAAAGCCTTGTGTGATCTAGGAGCGAGCGTAAATATGATGCCTCTATCCATTTTTCAAAAGCTAGGTATGAAAGACCTTAAAAAGACTTCAATTACTTTACAATTAGCTGATCGTTCGGTTAAGGAACCTTGTGGAATGGTTGAAGATGTGCTAGTAAGAGTTGAAAAATTTGTGTTTATTGTCGACTTTGTTGTGCTGGATATGGAAGCTAACTACGAAGTGCCCCTAATCTTAGAAAGACCTTTTATGGCCACTAGTAGGATGCTTATCGATGTTTACAAAGGAGAATTAGTGTTAAGAGTTAATGGGGATGAAATAGCATTCAACGTGCTTGACACTATGAAGACACCTGATGATGAAGAGGATGCATGTTTCATGTTGGACTCTGTTGACAAGCTTGTCAATGACTTCCAACAATATGAGGATATTAAGGATTTCCCCGAGGCTACCCTAGAGTTAGAGGATGAAGTGCCATATGAACGTAGCGAGGAAGAAAAGGTGATATGGCCTGGATGTAGTAGAGGAACCCCTGGACATGTTGAGGAGATGAAATCTACCGAGGTTGAGAAATTCTACCATAGACCGAAATGGCATAAGTTCTTTGAACTTAAGCTAACCGGACAAAAGTTAAAGACCTCGTTAGAAGAACCTCCTACGAATCTGACGTTGAAGCCTCTGCCTGCACATTTGAAGTATGTATTTCTTCAAGACAAGACCTTGCCGCTTATTATTTCTTCTGCCTTGACTGAAACCCAAGAAGAAAAGCTGATGAGAGTATTGAGAGAGTATCACGGAGCATTTGGATGGACTATAGCTGACATCAAAGGCATCAGTCCCAGCGTTTGCATGCATAAAATCTCCGTTGATCCTGCAAAGAAAGCGGTTGTACAACCCCAAAAAAGGTTGACTCCACAATTAAAGGACGTGGTTAGGGATGAAATTATTAAGATGTTAGAAATGGGAATCATCTTCCCTATTTCTGATAGTGAATGGGTTAGTCCGATCCACGTAGTTCCTAAGAAGGGAGGTTTTACGGTGCAAGCTAATGAGTTAAATGAGTTGATTCCTGTTAGACTCATTACTGGTCATAGAGTGTGCATTGACTTTAGGAAACTAAATGATGCTACTCGTAAGGATCACTTCCCTCTTCCCTTCATTGATCAAATGCTCGAGAGACTGAGCGGACATGCGTTTTATTGTTTCCTTGACGGTTACTCTGGATATTATCAAATTCATATCTCACCCGAGGATCATGAAAAGACCACTTTTACATGTCCATATGGAACATTTGCTTACAATAGAATGCCCTTTGGTTTGTGCAACGCACCAGCAACGTTTCAAAGATGCATGATTTCTCTGTTTGCTGATATGGTTGAAGATTTCCTAGAGATCTTTATGGATGATTTCTCCGTATTTGGAGATGATTTCGATTCATGTCTCACGCATCTAGCAAGAGTGTTGAAGAGATGCGAAGAGATGAATCTGGTGCTCAACTGGGAGAAATGTCATCTTATGGTTACTGAAGGTATAGTACTTGGCCACCGTATTTCAAAGAACGGTATAGTGGTGGATAGAGCAAAAGTTGAGGTAATTGAAAAACTGCCTCCACCAACCAATCTTAAGACTTTGCGAGGTTTTCTTGGCCACGCAGGATTCTACCGTCGGTTTGTGAAGGACTTTTCCTTAATCTCTAGACCCTCTTACGAATTATTGGCCAAGGATGTGCCATTTGTGTTTACTAATGAGTGCATGAAAGCTTTCAATAAATTGAAGAGCATGCTTATTATCGCACCCGTTCGATTGCGCTTTGATTGGAATCTACCTTTTGAGTTGATGTGCGATGCAAGCGATACAAATTGTAGTGCCGCTTAGGACAAAGAAAAGACAAGATCTTTAGGCCCATCTACTATGCTAGTCGAACTTTAAATGCTGCTCAAAGGAACTATGCAACTACTGAGAAAGAACTTCTAGATGTCATCTTTGCATTTGACAAGTTTAGATCTTATCTAGTAGGATCTAAAGTCACTGTTTGGACTGACCATGCAACTTTGAAGTATCTTTTAGCCAAACAAGATTCCAAGCCAAGGTTATTGAGATGGATTCTACTGTTGCAAGAGTTTGATGTAGAAATCCGTGATAAGAAAGGATCTGAGAATTTGGTTGCGGATCATCTTTCCCGTTTACAAATAGAGGACAATGAGCCACTGACCGAGATTGGAGAAACATTTCCTGATGAACAATTATTCTCCATCACGGCCATACATGGAAAGGATGATTGCGCTGCAGTATCTTCGTGTGTTGAGGTTGTGAAGGAGAATAAACAACAATGGTTTAAAGACTTTGTGAATTATCTATCCGCGAAATACTTGCCACCAAATCTCAACCCCCAAGAAATAAAGAAATTCTTTAAGGATCTTAGGCACTATTATTGGGAAGAGCCCTATCTTTTTAAGCTTGGATCCGACAATGTCTTTAGGAGATGTGTGCCGGAAGAAGAAATGTATGATATCCTTAGACATTGCCATGCTTATGAGGCCGGAGGACATTATGGAGGAGACAAGACTGCTGCGAAAGTTCTCCAATGTGGTTTTTACTGGCCGACTTTGTTCAAAGATGCGCATCAATATGCTAAATCTTGTCATTCTTGCCAAATGACAGGAAATATCTCGAGAAGGAATGACATTCCACTGAAGAATATCCTAGAGGTGGAACTCTTTGATGTTTGGGGTATTGATTTTGTGGGACCCTTTACTTCGTCTTTATCCAACCGCTATATTTTAGTGGCGGTCGACTACGTGTCCAAATGGGTTGAGGCCATTGCTTCGCCTACTAACGATGCAAAAGTTGTACTGAAATTCTTGAAGAAGAATATTTTTACGCGGTTTGGAACCCCACGTGCCATTATTAGTGATAATGGAAGCCATTTTTGCAATAGGCCGTTTGAAAAGTTGATGATTAAGTACGGGGTTAGACACAAGTTAGCTACTGCTTATCACCCTCAAACAAGTGGACAAGTTGAGGTTACAAATCGAGAAATAAAACGCATTTTGGAGAAAACTGTGAATACAACTAGAAAGGATTGGTCGTTGCGATTAGATGATGCTTTATGGGCTTATAGGACTGCTTATAAGACGACTATTGGTATGTCCTCTTATAAAATTGTTTTTGGAAAAGCATGTCATCTACCGGTTGAACTTGAACACCGTGCCATGTGGGCTACGCGTATGCTAAATTTTGATGAGAGTTTAGCTGGAGAGAGAAGGTTGTTGGAATTGACTCGCCTAGAGGAGTTTCGTCTGGAAGCTTATGAGAATGCTAAAATATTTAAGGAGCGCACAAAGAAATTTCATGATAATAAGATATTGGACCGCACCTTTAAGGAAGGCGATCTGGTTCTTCTTTACAATTCGCACTTGAGACTCTTTCCTGGCAAGTTAAAATCACGATGGTATGGCCCTTATAGAGTGAGTAAGGTTTTCCCTTCTGGAGCTGTTGAATTATTGAACCTGAAAGATCAATCCACTTTTGTGGTTAATGGACACCGTGTGAAACATTATGTTGGTCTTGGTCAAGGTAAGGAGCAGGAAGTCTTCACTCTTGAAGATCCCACCTATACTTAAACCATCGTTGAGCTGAGTCGAGCTGACGACTATAAACACAGAACTATTTCTTGAAAACTATCTTTTGTTTTTGTTTTGTTTGAATAAAGTAGCATGTGACTGTTAAGTTTTTTTCATCTCACCATGTTCCGATTCTAAGTTCGGAATAAACGAGGTTTTTTCCTTGATAGCCGCCATGTGAGTTTTGTAGTTTTAACTCTTTGGTTTTCCGTGTCATTGGTTGTATGAAATAAAGTGGCTTAAATTGTTTTTGGATATTCTATATCTAATTACTGCCACATTATTTTATAACTTCCATTGACATGTCATTAACCGTTTCATGGAGTTTCTGTTTGGTTTGCGTAAACAGGTTTTCGTTTGCTTCTCCACGACGTGCTTGGTCTACAACTACATTCTGCATCTACTTGAGAGCCGTTTCCAGAGCTAAGTCTTTTTCTTAAATTCTCTTTTTTCTTTGTCATTGGGGACAATGCCATGTTTGAGTTGGGGGGTAGGAGACTTAGCTATGCTATAATACTATAATTGAACAATTGAATGAAACGGTGAAAAATGAAATTTTTTTGAACAAATGTCAAATTAATTATCTCGTACCCTTAGAATTGTGAGTTCTTATACATAGAATTAATAGGAAATGAACCAAGTTGCATGAGTACATGATCATTTTATACTTATGTGAATGTGAATTTAAGGATATTCATGCCAACTATTGCAAGTAGTTATTTATTATTCGATTACTCAATGTGTGAACATTCAGCAGTCCATTCTCTTTTTGGCTTTGGAATGTACTGAGTTTCATTATCCACAGTTATGGCTTTTGTGATCACCAGTGGTCCATCAGTCAGCACATCCATCATTTCATCATGTGTTGTAGCTACATAAGCCTGCATACGACATTTATACTCATCAAAACAATCTAAAGAACACATCAACATTGTTCTAGCATACTGGTTGTTATCCATGATGCAAAGCTTTGAAAATCAGAAGCTTGAAAAAGTTTTCAAAGTATTTTCACAAGCACAACAAGTAAGATTACATCAAAAGCATAATCGCTCCGATACCAATTGTTGGTCCCTTGAAAGACTTTGGTTAAGTTTATAGGGGTGAATAAACTTAACACTTAAAACTTTTGGAGTTAACAAACTCAAAGAACTCAAAGACTCTTTGATAGCTTAGTAGTCTCTTGAATATTGACTTTACTGAATTTGTTGCAGTGGAATATATTTAAATTAAGCCTTATTACTTGTTAAAATATGATACCAAATATTAATACTTAGTAGTGTATGTGTATGATTCAGTTGCTAGTTAGTAGGTTGATGTGCTAAATATACTAAATGCAGAAAGTAAGTAGGCAAATTTAATAGTGGTTCCAGGTGGTGTAATCCTGTCAGTCCACTCTTCTCATGTGATGTTGGAGGTAATTCACTAGAGATTCTTGAGGTAGCAGTTACAAAAATCCCTAAGTTGCTTGTCCTTCACCAATAACTATGGCTTCACAAACTGAACACTTGAAACAGGTAGGATTGCTGCTCCAATGTCTTCCACTGGTCCTTGAAGGGTAGGATTGCCTCTTCACCAGCTCCACCACAAACAATAGTCCTTGACACCCAAAGATGCTTCATTGTCTTCAGTAGATTTCTTATAAAAGAAAGATTGAATCAAGTAAGTGATTCAAACTTTCAGTGAACTTGATCGAGGATGATATGATCAAGACTTGAGGTCTTCAAGTGTGTAAACTTGATGTAGCTTGAAAGCAGATTACACTTGAAGAGTTTTATTGGATCAGTAGCTTTATGCTCAGTAGGGTTAGCAGGGTGTTTGATCGATTTAAATCTGATAGCTCAAGATAGATCCTTAATTTTCATCAATGTTCATCACTTGTATCTGAATTTGGAGTCCTCTATTTATAGGTAGGAATCCTTGTGACTTATGTTTGAAATTCAAACATAGCCGTTTCAGATTTTGTCCCATTTGACTTGCTTTCTTTCACTTTCATCATAATCGACATTGTCGAATGCTTTTTGACGCTTTTAGTCATCTCCCTTTGGCTTGTATCCATTGGATAAAGCTCTGTTTCTTTCCAACGTCCGTTTAATCTTAACCATTGATTTGTTTTATAAAATCAGAGGTTGTTAGCTGTCCCTTTCTTTGTAATCTTCCAATGTAACCTTTGAATAATCCGAGATATACATCAGCAGGTTCATGTTAATGTAAGTCTGCTGAAATGTATATCAGTCAGCTGTTCCAAGGTTGTTGTGTTTATAAAAATACTTCAGCTGACTTTTCTTATATCTAACTTTTTATTGTGAAGTTAGATTACACCATTTTGAATATAACTAAGTTCTAATCACCACTTAACTTGTGGAACATAGACCTTGTACACAAGGTATATGTAATCAGTTTAGGTCATCACAGACTTCCCTAAATTCTGATTCCATATCCCTTAGCCTTCAGTAACTGAGCAGGTTCTTATACTAGTCTACTGATGAAAGTCAAACTAGTCTACTGATGAAAGTCAGCTGACCTTTTACAGTGCTTGTTTGATCAAACTTATACAAGATCAAACTCTAATAAGCCTATACATTTGATCTAGACATCTTTTTGCCTTTGCTCTATAACAGCTAGTCTGGCACTCATCACTAAAACTTAAAAATAAGTCCCACACTACACAACCAAGAAGATCCACCAGAACAAGAAAATCACCAACCATTTATAAAGGGGGTGCTCACAATGTTCAGCAGAATCCACACCTGTTGAGTGCAGTCATGAATCTGGACAATCTCTCAGCAGACTATGCCAGATTCATTATTGACATTGATGCTGTTAAAGAGCCTAAGACTTATAATCAAGCCATCAAGCATGATGAATGGAAGCAAGCAATGCAACAAGAAATTGAAACTCTACAAAAGACCCATACATGGGAAATAGTTGAACTGCCCCAGGCAAGAAATCCATTTAGTGCAAATGGGTGTACAGAATCAAACACAATCCTGATGGTTCAGTAGAAAGATACAAAGCTAGACTAGTAGCAAAAGGCTACACTTAAACATATGGGATTGATTATCAAGAAACCTTTTCCCCTGTTGTCAAAATCACAACAGTTATAACATTACTTGCAGCAGCAGCAGCCAACAATTGGCATCTACATCAAATGGATGTCAAACACTGCCTTTCTGCATGGAGATTTACATGAAGAAGTATATATGCAGTTTGATAGCAAAATACTTAACCGCTAACTTTTACCGACAGAGTATCGGGTCAACGGGAGTATAGTGGTCACAAGGTCGAATCCACAGGGAGTAATGTCTAAGTACCAAAGCTGACGTAGAACTTAGTTCAGGTCAAAATAATGGTGGATGATATTATACTAATGCAAAAATAAAGATGAAACTACCGGTTCTACTTCTAAGTATTAAAAGGTATAGCCGAACTATGATCCCACGAGCTACTTTTACCCCTAAGGAAGGACTTGACATGGAGCGTGTCTTAACCGACCTACCAATTCTAAGTAGTTTAACGACATCCACGGGTACCAACTCCTAAATCTAGTGATTAGACTGAACAACTCGATCTAGCCACCCTATGCGAAGCTAACCGACTCTCCCTTTAGAAAACCGATTATCCAAACATGATTAAGCTTTAGAGTTGCTCGAACAACGATGACAAATCTCTGTATTGGAAACGGACCTAACAACTAGGCCGAATCTACGCTACGATCCTAAAACCCCTTATCCCACATCTCACCGCAAAATGCATCTATAAGTTCGATGTGTGTGACAGTGAACTAGGTGATCAATCTAATTCAAATATATTATGATAAGTTTTAGGACGTGGATTAATCGTTTAAACATAATATTACACACTACACAACTCCCAATCTCATCCCCTTAGGGTTTTCGTTCGCTTTCACATAATTCGACTACACATAGAATTAGCTACTCATTGTAATAATAAAAGTGCAGAAATTTATGAAGAAATTAATAATAAACATGATAAAAGATTGAATAAAATTTACCAAAAGAAATCGTAGCAATCCACCACTCGAATCGTCACTTCGTTGTGTACCAATTGCCAAATAAGAAAAAATAACAGTGATGTTGTTCTCCAAGGACTTGCAGGAAAAACAAATAAAATAAATTTGTTCAAATCTAAGGGGAGAACGACGGCAGGAAAAGAAATAAAAAATAAAATTCTGGTGTAAAAACTGTGTGTTGAAATTTAACCTAAGTAGTTTTTAATAAAACAATCTCCGATCCAGGTTCGGTAATTTTCCTCCCCAAAATAAAATAGAAGTGCCGCCCCTATTATATGCTTTTCCCCAATCTAATTATTAGCAAAAAAAAGGTGTGAACCCCCTCAGTAAATGTTTTTTTTTTCTTTCTTTTCTGAAACGAAAATATATTAGAACAGAAACAAATTACAACCGGACAATCGCCGGGACCACACCGGATAGACATCGGACCTCCACCAGTCTGCCACTGGACACCACCACCACTACTACCATACTAACGAAACAAAGGAACAACAACTTGGAGAAAACTCCAAGTAAACCAAGTTCAGCTCACTAGGGAGAATTTGACTTGGTAAGATAAAAAAAATGGATACAATCAGTCCTATTGCAGATGCCCATAAACGAAAGAAAACCATACACCAGTCAACAAAAAAGGTAGAGACCAACAACCCGGGCGAGCACCGCCACCATCCAGTGCCAACATACATACAACAGAAACAAAAAACTACATGCAAATCATCCACACCGCCGCCGCTACTGGCGCTGCCACAGTCGCCGACGCCGACTGTCAAATAAAAGCCCATCCAACTCCTGCCATCACCAACCGGAATCTGCAGCGAGAAGATGGAGAAATCAAAACCCGTCAAAAGCCTCTCACAAGAAACAATCGTCGAGATCCAAGAGGCCACCACAAAGATCATCTGTAGCTCAGGCGCCATCGTACCACCATCTCCGGCCACCTCCAAGTTGACAAACCGGAATCCGATGAAGCCCAAAATTGTAGAGCCAGAAGCCAAAACCGTCAGATCAATCCCGAAAAAACCCTTCTCGTAAATCCTCCACATAACACAGCCATTCTTCATCAGAGAATGAGGGAGAGAAGTTTCCCGGCCAAAATCGCCGCCACCCCAGCCAGAAGAAAAGGGCAGCAACTTCAGATCTAAACCAAAAGAGGCGGAAATAGGTAGATCCGAAGAGGGAGAAAGAAAAGACATATAAGGATAATATGAAAAACATAAGAAAATAAGCAAAAACCTCCGGCACCGGCGCCTTTCGGTGGCCGGCACCGGAGAAGAGGGTGGAAAACCGTGGAGATGAAAAGGAGAATTCTAGAGAGTAGTTAGAGAAAAAGAGTGGTTAGAGGGGGAGCTTCAGGACCGTTTAAGCAAAAACCTCCGGCACCGGCCCCTCAGTAAATGTGTATGCCCTATTTTCGTTCCTTTTTTTTTCTTTTCTATTTTTTTTTCCTTCATTGAAGAAAGCAAACGGGCGAAAGGTACTGAGGCTTCATCTACCAATCAACACCAATTTTGGGATCCCGATAAAATTGCATAATAATCCTTTTTCCTGAACGCTTAAATTTGAGTAACGCGTCATTTTCTCATACGAACTCCGTTTTGGACGAATTTTATACCGTTGTGCTCCTCGTCACGCTCTCTATCACGCTACACCTATATCAAATAAAAACAAGAAAACCCAAGCATGACAAATGACAATAAAATGCACATAATTCACCCAAAAATATGGAGATTTCGGACGTAAACGCACTATCGTCTCGTGATTCAAATCGTGGTGATACATACCTATAAAAACACTTAACTACCCCAAAATCACATCGAATAAGATACAAATATAGGGTAAAATGCAAACGAAAATATAGCAAAGTTGACTCTCATCAACTACCCCCCCACTTAGCGTTTGCTCGCCCTCGAGCAAATCAAGCGATTCAAAAATAAGTCATGAGGTCAATGTTGCGATCATATGGGAAACAAAAATATCCAACGAGTAAAAATTAGTCAATGAGCAAATACACACGGGCCAAAACATATCTCACCATGGAAACAGAATGTGTGTGTGTGCATAGCTTCTCAATCATTAATCACGGTCAACCGGCTCAGATTATAAACGCATGACTAATGGCGTTACACCATAGGCTTATACTTCATAATCATCTCCACTAATCGAGGTCAAATCAAGGCTAACTAAGGTCAGGTAGAACTTGCACGGTTGTAACGTTAGGCTAGGGACGGGGCTAAACGAATGGATAGAAGGAATATCAAAAGAGAAAATCGAGTGAGTCTAATCAAAACATCTTGAATTTGCCTCATAACTCACCTCCTTAGCTTGATTCGAGCAATCTTTCTCCTTCTTTACTCTCAATTCCAAACATAATTCAATGAAAACTTGTCCACCAATGCCACTTTGGAAGAATTAGCACAAGGCCCTTTTTTCGGCAAATTTGACTTAATTTTATTCATTTTTTCTCTTTTTCTTTTTTATAAACCAACACCAACACTTTTTGCTACCCCTTCTTATTCGTAGTACAAAAGATCCACCAACACCATAATTTGATACACATTTTCGCCACCCCACACTTGTGCTAGCAAGTGTGCCCAAAATAAGATTAAAACTCACTCGTAAGGTGCCAAAGAAATGTAGACCACAAATAAAGGCTAAGGGTTTGTAATTATGGGCTAATCAACGAATGGCTAAGTTCGGGTGGGGGTCTAACCACCCTGCAAAGGCTTAGAGGAGTTTCTGTGGAAATTATGTACATGGTTGGCTATTTGGCTCTGGTCGGGTTAAAAAAATGCCAGGACCGTCATCCCTTAATCTACCAAGATTGACCTTTCTATTTCGCATCTATAAGCATTCACTAATCAACCACAACTCATGAAAGCAAAGCTATTACGTGCATAAGAATTCAATTTCCACAACAAGATAAAGATTTGACTCGCATACATTCAACTCTTGACTAATAATTAACCAAAGAATATAGTGACTCACATAGGATTCACAACGTAAGAGTCATGAAATTTTTTAAAATAGCTCAATTTTCACTCCAATGGACCAAACACTAAGCATATAGCTCATTCGATGCATAAAATTAAAGTACATGGTAGTAAAGTGAAGCTAAGTCTACCACCCCCACTTAAAATGGAACACCGTCATCGGTGTGTGAGTGATAAAGTAAAGAAAGAAAGACTTAGCTGAACTGGCAATAGGGCGGAACTCTGCAAAGTGACAACCTCCAATGTATCTCCCAGGGTACCTGTGCAATCATAACATAGAAACCAAGAATCCACTACGACAAGAGGCCGAAACCTCGAGCGTAGGTAAGCACAAGTATGGAGATGTATATAACAAATAAAATATGGGTTATCACAAAGCATGCAACGGACTTCGAGATGCATGGTCAAATTTTCATCACTTCTCAAAAAACAAACCTAAAAACCTAAGAAAAAAAATGGGTTGCCTCCCACCGAGCGCCTTTGTTTTACGTCGTTGGCTCGACCGGGTGACTCTCAACGGACTCAAACCACAAACGACTCAAACCAACAATTCAAGCATGTCAATTCAGACAAGTAGTATCAAGAATCATCAACCAAAATCCAAGCTCAAGAAGACCAATAGCTTACGAAAAGAGAACAATGCGAGAACCATAGAAATTGAATTTACTAGAAACTTACCTCTCTTAGCTCTCGATGCTACCTCCTCCCAACCGGAGAATTTCCTTTTGTTTGCCTTTCGCTCCATCTTCTTTTTAAAATCCGCATCAGGCGGATGTGGTCTCTTTCTCACACCTCTTTGAGCCACATGCACCCGTGGTGGTAAAAACTCGACTTCATAGAACTCATCATCACAAGGTGGATGAGTGAAGTAATCCAGGACGGACGTATCAGGGACCACTAGGCCATCCGGTGGCTTAAATAGAGGTGGCTGATCAACTTGATCTTGATCCATAGGTTAGCTTGACGGTAGAATGAGCGATCCCAACTGCTCCTTAGTCTCGATCTCCACATGATCGACGACCACAATCGAATCTACCGCACACTCTTTCAAGTCATCATTTTGTACATCCTCGGACGGAGGTGTACTTGATAAAAGTTGCACCTCTTCTATCTCCAAATCTTGTAGTTCATCTTCATCCCAGAGCGTTTCAATACCAAAGAATTCTTGCTCACTCATAACGATGGTCGGTACCACCGCACATTCCACCACGGTATCGTCATTTTTCATCTTAAGGGGTGGAAGTGCAGTAGGTAGAAAGTGAAACATGCCATCATCAAATTTCACAATAGGAGGAGACGGTAATATGGGCGATCCCAACTCAATCCCTTGCTCTGACACCTCATCATAGTAGAGAAAATCCTCAACCTCACTTGCCACCTTAACTTCTTCAGTGCCAACCTCATCAGCCATAACCACTTCTATTGCACATGCCTGCTCTTTCTGCTCGAGCCCGATCATTTCAATCAACTGCCCTGCCCGGTCTTGAAGGTTTCTAATGGAGGAGTCGGTACTTATCTTGAACTCTTGCATGTCCCGCAGTCACTCCTGCAGGCTCTGGTTCAATCGCTCTAGTAGCTCCATTTGACTGTCGGTGAGACTCTCTTGTGGCACGGGAGAAAACTGATCATACTGACTTTGATTCATCGGAGGCGGGTAGTAGGCTTCTTGCCAAGATGGATTATGATCAAACGGCTGAATCTGTGCAAAGTTGTCAACATGCCCAGCGTGAGAACCAAAATCATGATAAGCACTGGGGTTCTGATAACCCTTATACTGTTGTGGCTCATTACTCGAATAACCATAATTCGATCCTGGTATGCATTAGGGCGATAGGCCCAAGAACCCCTGGTTACTCGTTGTTGATCTCGAGGTCGAGGCACATATCGTTGTTGATAATATTGTTCACCCGCTCGTGGTTGGTAGGGGAATTGTTGTTCAGGTGAGTAGTATTGGTTGGAAAATCCATCCATTCAGGCTCAAACTGCAAGATCTTAGAAATCATCAACAACACATTCGCGGTATCTCGTCACCACCACCACAAGAATAGGTAGTGTGACTCTTCAGCTACAAAAAAGGAAACAACAAGAAAACGAAATAAAAACGACATAAGCCCAATCTTTCGGTCAACTTACAAGATATTAGACGTTACTCCCCGGCAACGGCGCCAAAATTCTTGATAGCAAAATACTTAACCGCTAACTTTTACCGACAGAGTATCAGGTCAACGGGAGTATAGTTGTCACAAGGTCGAATCCACAGGGAGTAATGTCTAAGTACCAAAGCTGACGTAGAACTTAGTTCAGTTCAAAATAATGGTGGATGATATTATTGCTAGATGTAATATCGTCGGATGGATCAAGATCCACCCGATTACGCAGTGGAATAAATACAAGATCTAGATCTAACAACCAAAATACATAAATAAATAGATCTAACCTACGAGGGGGTTAGATTGCTTATCAGTTTATTGTGAATAAACGCCAAGAACAATCTGAGATCCAAGATCCAAGAATTGAGAAGCCATCATCTTCCGACGAGTATCTCCAAGCAACACCAAGTGGATGGTGTTTCAAGCCGACGGACCTCCTCGATTTGCTACCTTGGAAAACCCCGAAGTTTTTCCAAAACTCGAAACCCTAGTATTATAGCCGAAATTTCTAAGCTATAATACTCAATAATGGCGTGTTATGTGTTGATTATTGGCTTGGAAGAACTCTCTTTATATAGGAGAGTAGTCCTTGTCCATCAAGGATTTATTTAATTAATACAAAATCAATTATAATAATCCTTTTCCAAATAAAAGATAAATAAAATAATTATCCCAAACAAATTAGGATAAATCATATTATTATCTAATATTCCATGAATTGTCATTTAACAAATAAAAGATAAATCACACATTAAATAATTATCCAAGAAAACTAATTCCTTGATAATTAGTTAACCAATATGCGCCCCCCTCTACTAAATAAAGGTCCATGCGCATTTTTGACACATTGGGCCGAGTCCACGAAAAAACTCTTTTCCGTGTATTTAATTATCTAGTCCAAATAAACAATTAATCCACATATCAATTAAATAGCCCAATCCACTATTTAATTATAATTGAGGTGCAACGACGAGAAACCTATATGCTATATTAGGAGCCACGTCGGGGACCATGGACCCATATTCAGTAGCTACAATAAATTAAATAATATTATCCGTCAGACCGAACAATAATATTCAATCTATTAATTCCGGGATTACACCACCATAAACCCAAACCGAACCTCTGCCGAATATAGATACTTATACTCAACCATGAGTTGATAAGGTGTCCACTGATATAATCATTACATACGGATAAATCCTCCATAGACTGTCCATTCTGAGTGGGAAGTCTCCGTGAACCCAACTCAAAATATATTATCCTTATTTACCATTAACCCCTCAGTGATCAATTAGTTCACATATCTGACTAGTAGCTAATTAGTCTAAATATGAACTCGCCGATCGATCATTTTCTCGTGGCTAACAAATAAGGGATCGTCTCTCTACTTCCCGAGGAAGGAATGGATTCCATATCTTTGATAGCACAGACTACTCACTCATCCCAGAATAGAGCCAACGAGAAGTGTTGGACCACATACTTCGAAGTGATCCTTACTAACACATCAAACTCTACCCTAGTCTAAGCGGTTATGCGTGATCACCTCAGATTGAGATTAATCCATATATGATCATCTTGTGATTCGATAAGACTTCTCGATCACGAATTATATCGAGAACTCAAATCAAATCGGTCCAAATTTCTATATGATTATCATCATATATAAATGCCCCACTAGTACTCCTATTACCGACAAATCCGGATAAGGCTGTCACACCTAAAGTGTTTTGGGCGCATTAATAGTAAATTAATCATGGGACCCGTACTCAGATTAATAAACGCTACGGACTAAGTTAACTTTAAGTACATCTCACTAACTCAATCCTCTTATGTATAGCCATACACTGAGTTATGTGATTACATAAACGAGGTACTTAGGGTTTTCAGTAGTGTCTTAATTATAAACATAAATGCATATAATAAGATGAATTATTAATTCTGTCCTAAAACAATTAGATAATTGTCTTTCGGGCACTACACCTAACAATTATACTAATGCAAAAATAAATATGAAACTATCGGTTCTACTTCTAAGTATTAAAGGTATAGCCGAACTATGATCCCACGAGCTACTTTTACCCCTAAGGAAGGACTTGACATGGTGCGTGTATTAACCGACCTACCTATCCTAAGTAGTTTAACGTCATCCACGGGTGCCAACTCCTAAATCTAGTGATTAGACTGAACGACTCGATCTAACCACCTTATGCGAAGCTAACCGACTCTCCCTTTATAAAACCGATTATCCTAACATGATTAAGCTTTAGAGTTGCCCGAACAACGATGACAAACCTCTGTATTGGAAACGGATCTAACAACTAGGCCGAATCTACGCAACGATCCTAAAACCCCTTATCCCACATTTCACCGCAAAATGCATCTATAAGTTCAATGTGTGTGACAGTGAACTAGGTGATCAATCTAATTCAAATATATTATGATAAGTTTTAGGACGTGGATTAATCGTTTAAACATAATATTACGCACTACACAACTCTCAATCTCATCTCCCTTAGGGTTTTCGCTCGCTTTCACATAATTCGACTACACATAGAATTACCTACTAATAGTAATAATAAAAGTGCAGAAATTTATGAAGAAATTAATAATAAACATGATAAAAAGATTGAATAAAATTTACCAAAAGAAATCGTAGCAATCCACCACTCGAATCGTCACTTCGTTGTGTACCAATTGCCAAATAAAAAAAAACAACAGTGATGTTGTTCTCCAAGGACTTGCAGGAAAAAGAAATAAAATAAATTTGTTCTAATCTAAAGGGAGAACGATGGTCGGAAAAGAAATAAAAAAAATAAAATTCTGGTAAAGACTGTGTGTTAAAACTTGACTTAAATGACTTTTTAATAAAACAATCTCTGATCCAGGTTCGGTAATTTTCCTCCCCAAAATAAAATAGAAGTGCCGCCCCTATTATATGCTTTTCCCCCATCTAATTATTAGCAAAAAGGGTGTGGACCCCCTCAGTAAATGTGTATGCCCTATTTTCGTTCCTTTATTTTCTTTTCATTTTTTTTTTCCTTTTTTTTCCCCTTCATTGATGAAAGCACTGAGGCTACGTCTACCAATCAACGCCAATTTTAGGATCTCGATAAAATTGTATAATAATCCTTTTTCTTGAACGTTTAAATTTGAGTAACGCGTCATTTTTTCATATGAACTCCGTTTTGGGCGATTTTTATATCGTTGTGCTCCTCGTCACGCTCACTATCACGCCACACTTATATCAAATAGAAACAAGAAAACACAAGCATGACAAATGACAATAAAACGCACGCAATTCACCAAAAAATATGGAGATTTCGGACGTAAACGCCCTATCGTCTCGTGATTCAAATCGTGGTGAAACATACCTATAAAAACACTTAACTACCCCAAAATCACATCGAATAAGCTACAAATATAGGGTAAAATGCACACGAAAATATAGCAAAGTTGACTCTCATCAAAGTTACCCCCAGGTTGTGCAACAACCAAACCAAGTCAAGTTTGCAGACTTACCAAGTCATTATATGGCCTCTAGTAAGCCAGTAGACAATGAAACTGCAAGCTGACTGAATCTTTGGAAGCTCAAGGATTCATTCAATCCAAAAATGATCACAGCCTCTTCACAAAAGGAACATGACAATCTTTCGTTGCCTTATTGGTATATGTGGATGACATCATAGCTGCTAGCCCTAGTGAATAGTTAATTCAGCAAGTCACGGATGCTCTACATTAGTAGTTCACCATCAAAGATCTTGAAAATTGAGATATTTCCTAGGCATTGAGGCTGCTAGATGTCCAAAAGGTATATCCATTTCACAAAGGAAATACACCCTTAACCTCCTAGAAGAGTATGAAGTTTTAAGAGCCAAACCTGCTAAGACACCTATGGAGTCCAAGCAGACTTTACAATATGGTGATTCACCACTTCTAGAAGACAACACTGCATACAGATCACTAGTAGGCAAATTGATTTACCTCACTTTTCCCAGACCATATATTGCTTTTGCAGTATAACAACTAAGTCAATTTCTGGACACCCCTACTGAAAATCATATGAAGGCAGCTTACAGACTGCTAAGGTATTTGAAGACAAACCCTGGTCAAGGCATACTTTTCCCAGCAGACAACAACCTTGTACTCAAAGGTTTTATAGACAGTGATTGGGCTGGTTGTCCTGAAACAAGAAGATCAGTAACATGTTATATGATGTTTCTAGAAGATGCTCGAATCTTTTAGAAGGCCAAGAAACAAACAACTATAGCTAGAAGCTCATCTGAGGATGAATACATGGCTATGGCAAATGCAGTTTGTGAAATTCAATAGCTGACTTACATACTCTAAGATTTGTCGGTTCCAGTTCAGTTGTCTACTATCTTATTTTGTGACAATGCCAGTGCAACGCACATTGCTCACAATCCATTTTTTCATGAAAGAACAAAGCGTATTGAAATTGATTGTCATGTTGTGAGAGACAAAGTCAAATCAGGACTTGTAAAACTTCTTCCAGTCAACACAAAGGAACAAGTAGCTGACATTCTTATTAAGGCCTTGGATGCACCTATTTTCTCCCATCTACTAGACAAGTTGGGAATTTCAAAGATCTTCCAGAGTTCAAGTAGCTGAAGGGAATGCTGAGTACAAGCTGTTCATGTACCACTCTCAGCTTGAGAGGGTGTTACAGTATACAGGCAGAAGGGAATGCTGACAGTATAAGGACATCAGCCGGCTGAACTACTAACAGGACGAGGACATCAGCCTGCTGATCAATTTAGTACGATGTAATCTAGAAAACGGTTATTCAGTTGTAGTATGTAGTAACCGTTTGTAACTAACTTCTAACTGATTCATGGGGTGTATGAAGTTATAAATACCCCATGATCAGCTAAATTGTAAACTTAACTTGTAACCTTTAATTCATCAATAATAATTCCGTATTTTATTTTGTGTTTGTAATTCTACAAATTTCATCACGTACTGCTGAAGTGTGCAAGAAAACACTAAGCAACCAAAATCTTTAAACATAGAATAATCTGGTTTGGTGCCATAAAGCACTTCATATGGAGAACTTTCCTTCAGCAGTGGTGTAGGTGTGGCATTCATCAATTTTACTGAATGTGAAAGGCAAAAAAACCCAATATCAATGGGTAAATTACTCTGGAACCTTAGTACCCTGGCAAAATTCAGCAGATGCTGATGTTTCCTTTCAACTATACCATTCTGCTCAGGTGCACTGACACATGATGTCTAATGTATAATGCCCTGTTGAGCATAAAAATCACAAGCGTAAACTTCGGTTCCATTATCAGATCTAATTAATTTAATAACTTTATGAAACTGAGAAGAGACAAATTTAACAAAGGATTTAACAAGATCATAAGTTTCTGATTTATGCCTCATAAGAAAAACCCAAGTAAATCTGGACTAGTCATCTACAACAGTAAGAAAATATTGTTGTCCATTCACAGTATGTTGTTTCAAATGAACCCAAATATCCATATGAACAAGATCAAAAACATCATTTACATCAGTAGTACTTAATGGAAAATGATGTTTCTTTAATTTTTCCATAGGGCAGATATAACAAAGATCATGAACACAAAATTTGACATCAGCAGACTGTGAACAAATGACTTTCAGTCTTTTATCTGGCAAGTGTCCTAGTCTGTAATGCGATAAAAGAGCATCATTTAATCTATCAGACAGAGTGTGATTTCTACAGCATTAATAGCAGAAATTTTGATTGGCCAATCCATGACATATAGTCCTCTGTGTAACACAGACCAATCACTTTCTTGTTCTTGTCCTACAAAACACTCTTGTTAATAGAAAAACATCGTCACCTTTTGTATGGTTAATAAATGAAGGTAAAGATAAAAGATTGTATTTAAAAATAGGATTACAAAATACATCATGTAGGACCAACTGAGGTTTACCTTGACTTGTCCTATATGTGTAACAGATACATTATTTCCATTAGGTAGTCCTATTTTTATACCAGATGAAGGTGTGAGATTACTTAACAGATCTAATAATCCTACAATGTGATGTGTGGCACCAGAGTCTAAGATCCATTGTATAGATCTTACTAAATTTAGATCACATGTCCCTGTAGCAGGTGAATAATGAGTAACAATCTCAGCAGGTTGCCCAACAGCAAATCCATCATGTCTAGGAGGATCAGAACTCAGCAGAGCCATCAACTTATCAAGTTGTTGTGTAATAAGATTGAGAAACACTGGTCCATCAGACCTATTCTGGGCCTAATCTTCTTTTTCTGATTGTTCATCTTCTACCAAATTAGCCCTCTTTGGCTTGAAACCAGGAGGATATCCATGCTTCTTATAACAAGTCTCTTCAGAGTGACCATTGAACCCATAAAAACTGCACTGTACCTTCTTGGGATTCTTAGGCCTAATATTTGTAGTGATCCACAGATCCTTGTCTGGCCGATTGTTTTGATACTACCCCTATCCATTCTTTTGAGACAATAGAACATATAATTTTGATTCTTGGCCTTATTTGCCACGTATGATTTCTGTCTTTCAAACTTAATGGCCATTGCAAAGGAATCATGGAATTCTGGAAAAGGTACCATATGCATTGCCTGTGAAACCATTGGCTCAAATTCATCCCTCAAACATTTTAGGAATTTCATGACATTTTCAGCCTTCATACGATCCATCATAGTGCTAATTGCACTAAAGTGACACTGAGGATCACAATAACAAACTGGCATAGGCCTGATGGTCTTGATTTCTTCCTTAAGAACCATTAATTTTGTGAAATATTGATTGACAGAATCTGTGCCCCGCTTCAGCAGATGCATCTCTTCAAGAAGATCTGAAAGCCTCAAGGCATCCACATTTGAAAAATCTTACAGCAAGATTTTCCAGACTGCATGTGCACTCTTGAAATACATCAAACTCAGGGCAATGGTTTTCTCAACAGAATTCAAGATCCATGACCTCACCATTGTATCACACTGTCTCCATGCATGGGAATCTGCTGAATTTGCTTTTGACTTTTTGATTGTGCCGTCTACGAAGCCAATCTTATTCTTGGTGATTAACACCATCTTCATGGACATATTCCATGGGTTGTAATTGTTGCCATTCATCGATGGCTGAACAAGTACCAAAGATGGATTCTTATTAGGATGTACATAGAATGGACTGAAGGGGCTTAATTCTTGTTTCTTAACTGCCATGGCTATCAAGAACTCCATAATTTATCAAAGATCAATAACAGAGTGAAAAATGATCAAGGAATGATAACGATCACAGTTTACTCTCAAGAAAATGAAAACACATAAAAGATGAAGAATTCTCTCAAGATTCTCCAATAACCAGAGAAAGCATAAGAACATATTCACAAATTCTCAAATTTTTGCTCTGATATCATGTTGAAGTTTGTAAAAAACAAGCAAAATGTAGAGAAAACGCGAAAGAATTATTATTGAACTAAATTTAACAAGTTAATTACAATGCTGCTGATCAGGGGGTATTTATAGCTTTATACATCCCATGAATCAGTTATAAGTAAGTTATAAACAGTTACAATAAACTATAACAAAATAACCGTTTTTTGTGTTTGGATGGTCTGCTGACTAACTCAGCAGACTGCTGAGTCTTTATGTGATCAGCTGAGCACTTAGCACTTCCTTCAACACACATATATACTATCACATCTTAGTTTACCCTACTCCGCCCCACTGCACCCAACCCTATCCTACCCAATCTGGTATCTACCCTACCATACTCAATCTTACCCCACCATCTATCATACCCTACCCTTTCTCACAACTCACCCTACCCACCCAACCCTACCACCCATCTTACCCCACCTAGCCTCCCCATCCCCACCCTACATTGGGGGAACATAAACAGTGTCACCCCAAATATAAGGTGCAACTGTAGCAATCCCTACAATTATTTTATTATTGTTTTTCTTCCTTCCCTCCTGCCAAAATGTTTAAAAGTTGAAAAGATGTTTTTGATAAAATTGTTTATAGTTAATGAATGAATATTTAATCTTGTAGGGACAGAGATAGAGATGCTGATGTAGAGTTATCTGAATTTAGTTGCTGTAAAGAAGGGATATGTATTTTTTAATAGTATTTTTGGGGATAGGGACAAAGTAACTGATAATAATGCTCTAACCATATACCTTACCCTATCTTACCCACCTTACCTTATAACCCCACCCCCATCTTACATTGCCTTGACCCCATCCCACTTCACCACTTACCTTACCTCAACACTCGGTGTTTTTATTGAATTTCATTAATTCCGTCTATTTCTTGAGGTAGTGAAAATTGTTATTTTTTGACGGAAATGATTATTTTTCAATCCATTAGAATGAAATCTCATTCCATTGCATTACTTTACGATCATACATAAACATTGGAATCAAATGAAAACCCATTCTATTTTCTTTCATTCATTTTTTTGAGGGAAATTTTCTTTCATTCATGTGCAACAAAATATGGAATTGAATCAATAAACATTCTATTCAATTCCATTAATGTGTAACAAATAAGCCATTAGCTAAAGTATTTCTATCAATTCTTCTGAAAAAGTTAGCTTATGGTCCACTTTAAAGGCTGTTATTAAGTTTTAATCATGTAATAATTATTTTGTTAGTATAAGGACAAAAAAATTCTACTGAACTACTTTACCCCTACATTAACATTCGCAATTCACAACCAAGACTTCCCAATTCAGAACGAAGACGGCAAGAACAGGTCATTGCCTTTAAACAAAACTCGAGTGGATAAAGCCATGGCTTCTTTGAAGCTCATCTATCCATCATCTCTTCTTTCACCATCCAAACACTCCTCATTTTCCTCCAAATTTCTCCAATCCACCGCCTCTTCCATCTCTCTGTGCCCGCCGCATCCTCTCCATCTCGCCGCCGCTGCCTTCTACAATCACCGCCACCGGTTGCAAAATCTTCCCCTATTCAGAGACCCACTTGGAATGGGTTCAGCCCAAGTTCATTTTTCAATCTATTTTCTTTAATTTATTTTTTTAATTTCAGAATATTTGTTCTTACTCTATTTTTTTGTGGGTGGGGAACAGAGAATATGGTAGGAAAAAGAGGATATGTAGAGGTATATAAAGGAGATTTAGGAGATGGACAAGCAATAGCAATGAAAATGCTAACAAATATATCAAATGATGATAGGAAAGAGAAGGAATTCTTGACAGAAATAGGAACACTTGGCCAAGTTTGTCACCCAAATGTTACTGCTCTTCTTGGTTACCGCTTTGACAATGGACTTTATCTCATTTTCCAGTTTTCTTCTAAAGGCTCTGTGGCTTCTCTCCTTCATGGTTTCTATTTATTTTTAATCTCCACTAATTCCTGCTACTACTTTTCATTTATCTTTGCTAATATATTTCATTTCTCCTCACTTACAGCTTCTTTCAACTTATTGAAGTAGTCCCTTGAATTAAGCCTTAAATGAGCCTTATATGAGCCTGATACCGTGTTACTGATACTATGTGCCTTATATGATACTGTTACTAATATTGTGTGCCTTATACGAGCCTTACATGAGCCATATATGATACTGTGTCCCTTGAATTAAGCCTTAAATGAGCCTTATATGAGCCAGGTATGTGTGCCTTGAAGTAGTCCCTTGAATTAAACATTAAATGAGCCTTATATGAGCCTAATCTTGTATTCGATACCGTGTTCTCGAGCATCATTAATATCACAATGTATTGTTAGTAAAATGTGTCATTGCAGGTGGTTTTGTCCTAGGTGAATGAAGACTGTTGATTCAAAATGGTGAGACAATGATGGTGTTTCATCACAAGTATACAAGGAAAAATCAAGATCATCATATGCCTAAGAGCCATATGTTGCATTTACATACTACTAGTTAGTTGGTTCTCGTAAATCTATGTTTTTTTATTTTTATTTTATAGAAATGGCATGAATAATCCTTTTCTTGATGTAACTTAATCATCATATATGTTGATGTTAAAGTTGTTTATCATATATGTTGTAATTTTTTTTCCATTGTGATTGAATGTGTTATTTGAAAATACACAAGTTTTTTGGGTGTTAATGTTATTACATTATTGTCCAAATGATTTTTAGTTTATGGTTTGTTTCCGTTTTAATCCATAAATGAATATTGGGTGTCGGTGTTGTTGTAAAACTTGCTGAGTCCATGATTTTTGTCTAATCCCACACTGCTATTGCTAATGGTAATGGTAATGGTAATGATGTTAATGATACTGTTTTACTGATACTGTGTTAGTGTAAACGCTGTGATTAAATTTGGCTTTCAATAATTACGTCGAAAGAGTATCGTATGAGATCTCAAAATGAAGAGAAAAATAATATGAACTTTGCTGAAAGAATTTTGAAGCTCGGTATTCTAAATCAAAAATTACGTTCATAAGAAAAACACTCCGATTAATACAAATGTTTTTTCGGCTTTTAAAATTTATGTCGGAAGGGTATCGTATGAGATATTAAAATAAATAGCAAAAAAAAACATGAATTTTGGGGAATTTTTTTTGATGATCGGAGTTCTACGTCAAAAGTTACGGTTGTTAAAAGAAAAAAGGAAAAAGAGCAGCATGAAGTATGATGTGTCGCGCGCTACTTTAAGGGTAAAGCTGTCCGTCAGATATTGTTCATCATTTTTACAACTAAAACAATATGTGTCATGTTTATTTATTTTGTATTAAAAAATAGGTTTTTTTTTTGGGCTCATTCCCCCCTCTTATATTTTTGAATAGTATTGATTAATATGAGACTTATTAATTTCTACGAATCCTATAATTATTCATGGTTTAATAATTAAAATTATACTGTAACAATTTGTTATTAATATATCCAGAAATTGGAAAATCAGGCCACGTCAGACCTGACACTTGAAAATCAGGTTGTGCCTTTTCTGACATGAAAAATCTGGTAAACGTAGAGATCCTTACGTTCAGACGTAGAGATATCTACGTTCAGACGTAAGGAAATATAACTAACATAAAACGTTGCAGTTGATCTTTCCCTACGTTTAAACGTAGGGAAATCCAAAAGTGAATTTTTGATATTTATCTACGTCTGAACGTAATAAAATCTACGTTTAAACGTAGGTTTTTTTACGTTTAAACGTAGATTTTCTACGTTTGACAGTGGTAGATGGATATTAATGTTGTTGTAAGGTGCTTGTTGAATATACACCACATTAACGGGATTTTTCTCATTCCTTCAAAGGCTTTGAATCTAATATCAATTTTGTGCTCACTTCTTCATCTTTCAAGTCCATTTCTTCATCATTCAAGTGCTAAAATGGGTAAGTTATTGCTATCTTATTTATCTTAATTCAAGTGCTCAATGTGTGTATGTTATTTATATTGTAGTAATCATATGTCTAAAACCGAAACGTGTGTTTTAAGTAGGTTGTTTATGTAATGTTCATACTTCTAAGTAGTGTATTTAAGTATTTTCTTAGGGTTCAATTACTAGGTTTTAGTGTAATTAATGATATTTATTTAACCGAAATGTGTGTTTTGAGTAGTGATTATGTTATTTATATTGTAGAAATGATATGTATTTATCTGAAATGTGTGTTTTAAGTAGGTTGTTTATGTAATTTTATACATCTAAGAACGATAGTGTTATAATTTTTGATTTGATAATGTAGTGTAATTTATGAAAGTGTAATATATGGTAGCATGATAGTAGTATTGCCAATGACCTAATTATGCCCTTGAAAATAGGCTAACATGTATGTGAATTAAAAAACTAAAACAAACAACAAATTAATGTTGTTTGAAAATCCAACAATCAATATCTAGCACTGAATTCCATGGTATGCCTCGGCCTGATGAGGTTCTTAGAATTGCATGCTTTCGCTAGGGTGTTTTCGATTCCTTCTGATCCGCTGTGTCATGCCTAAGCTCCATGCTTTGTATTGGGGCTCTGGTAGGTAGCTCGTAGAAAATTTCATTAGTCCGCTCAATAGAGCATCTTTTTCTGTCCTCGCGACTGGTAAGCCTCACCGGAAGTGAGGCACCCTTAGATTGAAAATATAAGTTACGCTCGCGGCTATGTACGGCGTCCGTTCTCCTAAATCATCATCAAGTATTCTATGACGTGGCAAAAACCATATTATCTTCTTCTCTTACCCCCCTTAACGTTACAACACAACAGAACACAAAACAACGATGTTCCAAAAAACAAAAAGAGATGATAAGACATTTCGCGTGTATATATGTGTATATATATGTACATATATATGTAGATATATATCTATGTATACATATGTGTCTATATATGTGTATATATATGTACATATATATGTAGATATATATCTATGTATGTGCGTGTATATATATGTATATATATATACACATTTAGATATATGTGTATATATGTGTGTATATCTAAATGTGTATATATATAGAGTAAATAAATACATATCATGTTTACCATTTTTTGGAAACAATCTTTTTTAAGTTGATAATGATTTAGTTGATACTGACTTGAATCGTTTTTTTTTTGTTTTAAACAGATAATCGCAACACTATGATTGTTGTCTCGTTCAACGTAGAATTTACGTATGATCCTATCTATAACCGGTGGAATCATGTAAATGGATCGATGTTCTCATTATTTGTCCCAAAGAAAATATGATTGAATGCGTTATTGGATAAAGTGCATTTGAGGCTTGGTATTGATCGGTCTGATTCAAAACTCAACCTAAAAGCTTTGTTTACTTACGGTAGTGTGGGAAATATCGTAAAAATCGCCATACATAGATAAAAGCTCAACCTAAAAGCTTACTAAAAATCGCCATACATAGATAAAAGTTTACTTACGGTAGTCTAATTCAAAGCTCAACCTAAAAGCTTTGTTCACTATCAGAATTTCTTGCAAAAATCGCCAAAAATCGCCAATCGCCACTCAGAATTTGAAATATGATAGAAAAAAAGAAGATAAAAGGGAAGGACAAGTATGTGAACCGTCTAAACGTAATGAACTCTACGTTTAAACGTAGAGTTCATTACGTTTAGACGTAGAGTTCATTACGTTTAGACGTAGCTAAATTGCAAAATATCTCATTTGGATTTCTCTACGTTTAAACGTAGAGTTTCTACGTTTAAACGTAGAGAAAGATCTTTTGCACCTGCTATGTTATTTACATTTCCTGAAGTTTAAACGTAGATATCCCTACGTTTAAACGTAGAGATCTCTACGTTACTGTATTTTTCACGCCGGAAAAGCGCGATTTTGAGTGTCGGATCGCACACGACGCGATTTTCCAATTTCTGTAATATATCCGCAGCATCCTGTGACTTTAGGCAATTTCCCTTAACAAAGTACTACTAGGAGTCTAGGAGCGATCCGATTTTTTACTGGTCGGAGAAATTAAACGTCAAACTTGAATCCAGAGATAATACCCGTTTTCCAAAATTTCACAGCTGAATCACGTTTTTCCTTTTGACTAATTGCTCAAAAAAAATGGCGGAGAGAGGGGAGAGGATTAGGTGGATGCGTGTCTACTCTCTTTTGGTGCTTCTCCTTTTCAGCCTCGTCGGAGACCTTTCAGTCGTCTCCGCCCTTTCTGTGACGGTAACCAAAGACGAATGCGTTTACGAGTATGTCATATACGAAGGCGATACCATTACTGGTAACTTCGTCGTCGTCGATCATGAACTCTTCTGGAGCTCCGATCACCCCGGCATCGATTTCACGGTACTACTCTTTTATTACCTTCTTTTTTAGTTGGATTTTGATTTGAGTCGAATTTTTAAATCTAGGTCTTGATTATCAACGATTGATGGGTATGTATGACTTGCTAATTTGATTGAATTGTATAGGAGGAAAATTGATTTACTACTTCTAGATTGAATTTCTCATCGTTTCTTTTACTAATCTAGTACTTTCTTTTCATTTTTAAGACTTGGATGAATTATCGTTAATGTCCATATATAGTGCATTTATAGTATTTGTCACCAGATCAGGTCTCAGCAGGCGGCTTTTATGAGTATATAAAAGTTGGTGTTAGCTGTTCCATGAGTGTTGATTTTGTCGTGTTGTGTTTGATTTGAGCAAGATTACGAATTGGTTTGGTTAAATTCCTTACCTTTTCTTTCAAGAGATTAGAAGTTTGTAGTGCAGTAAGGTCTTAACAAATACAACATGGAATAAACAGTAAATACAACTTTGACAAATGGAAGTGCCCAGAGATGTTTATGTATGCTAGAGTTCCTCGTGATCCACCGAACAGTATTTTCCAACAGCAACAATGACTTTAACCTATCAACATAAACTTCATGAAGTTTTGCTGGTGGATTAAGTTAACTATTTTTCATAAGACTCGCTGCAAAAGATTCCAGTAGAATATATAGAATGATAAATGCGACAAACTTTGCCATAAGTCTCATTTCTTGGCCCCGAATGATGCTATAAGTTGACACTGGACACAGTCACAATAAGCTCTCAAATTTTGTTACGTCCTGTTTACGTTGATTTTACTTGAATATTATTTTCCTGATTGAGTAGCTTCTCAATTATCAGATTAGTAGATATAATAATATAATCATTATTTCTATCATCATCATAATCAATGAATCTTGGGCTAACTTTGGTGATCTCCAAAACAAAGAAGATCCATCTATAAATGTGAACCAGCCGGATTGTTTAAGAGTAGAGTTGAGGCGATTAACAATTTGGTCACTTGATTAGCCTTGTGCATTCAAGTTTAACCTTGATCTGTTTTTCTGCAGGTGACGGCTCCTGGAGATAATATCGTACACTCTTTAAAGGGCACATCAGGAGACAAATTTGAAATTAAAGCCCCAAGAAGTGGGATGTACAAATTTTGTTTCCACAACCCTGAGTCAACACCTGAGACAGTCTCGTTCTACATACATGTTGGTCATATTCCTAGTGAACATGACCTTGCGAAAGATGGTTTGTATTAATGATTTAAGAAATGTCACTAGCTTTTATTATATGCACATCTGCATGTACAGTTGTCCACATTGCTTCTTCATGGCAGATGTCTAATGAAGTTTGGCAACTGTACATTATTCCCTGCTGAAATTTTCTCTTCTATTAATGATTGTGCTTTGTCTCTTGTAGAGCATTTGGATCCCATCAATGTAAAACTTGCTGAACTGAAAGAGGCATTGGAATCTGTCGTCACAGAGCAGAAATACTTGAAAGCGCGTGATTCTCGCCATCGCCATAGTAAGGCCTTTCATGATTTCACAGTGTGCTCAATTGCTAGTTGGTTGTTAAATGCTATGTATAATGAATTTTCTAGGCTTTGCATAAGATTGACAATTCATCGTGATTCTATCTATGACGTGCTTTAAAGATTGCTTCTCTAGAGTATTGATTTTCCTTATATGATTAAGAGATTGAAATAGTGAAAAATGATGCATAACAAATAACACATGGTATGAACTAGAAGTTCCTCATGACGATTCTGTGCAAATTTTCGGTTGTTTATCTAGTGAAGAGTTGGTTTCTGGTTCGTAGAAAGCTTTGACAAATAGCCTTAATTCATGTTGGCAGCGTGAGCTATCAAACTGTTGAAGCTAGACTTTTCTTCTTAGTAATATTCTGTCTTCATGTTGTAGGATATATCACAACACCTTTACATTACAAATATGAATTACTATTTCAGTTCAAGTTAATACATTGATTTACAGCAGTTAGCATGGTCATTTGTACACGTGAATACATTGATATATCACAACACCTGTACATTACAAATATGAATTATTATTTCAGTTCTCATGAATACATTGATTTACAGCAGTTAGCATGGTCATTTGTATACTAGCAGTTTTGCCTTTGCTGTTGAGTTTGAAACAAAATTCTATTCTGTGGCTAAAAGTTCTATGCTGCTTCTTGTATCAATTTCAATGCAGCAAATGAGAGTACACGAAAGCGTGTAATCTTTTACACAGTGGGGGAGTACATTTTACTCGCTCTTGTAAGCGGACTTCAAGCTGTCTACATACGGCGTTTATTCAGTAAATCCGTGGGCTACAACAGAGTCTGAAGGAATAACCAAGTACGTTAGGATAGATATTGCTCAAAATGTTGTTGTTCTTTATGTCAACTTTTTTATTTTATTTTTATGTTTCAAATCCCTCAACCCCCTACTTCTCATAGGATTTGAGTACAGTGTACTAGAACAAAGATACATTTTATTTATGATGAATGTTACATCTAGTGCCCATCTCATTCATCCTATATACTGCAAAGCATTATGGATCTACAGAGCTGTATCATTTTAATGATTCAAATAATTTGTTTGCGAGTTCCTATACTTTGATCAAATAAAGAATTGACAAGTATAATCTCTTCAGTGGAAAGGTCTTTTTTCGTTGGACGATCATACAGAATCTGAGTATTCTGCATTCTATGCGAACGCCATGGATCCCGTATATACAGGCTTCGTTATGTTCTGCACCAATCTGGCACTAGATTTCCTGTTTCATTTATCCCACACTTTCTTGTGCAGTATGAAATGATGTTATTCTGTTTTGATATACATACACGTACGCGTGTGTATAGAGTAAAAGATCATGGGTAAGAAGGACAATGCCGCATAGAGTACGACAAAAATACTCTTATTATATCAACTGTCAATCCAAAAATTGGAAATAGGTTATTCCTTTGAATCTAGCTAATTCATTCTGAGTATCATTATTCAAAAAGAGTTTATCCTAGAAAGGGACATTGAGAGTAAATTTGATATAGGAGATGTTAAAGAACCATATACTGATAGTCATCAGATAATGGAGCTAAAGCGATAACCACATCTTGATGAGGTGCAAACTCCTGTTCAAAACACACATATTCTTTAAAAGTCTACTATGGAGCTCCATGAGCCTAATTAAAAGGTACACCAGTTCGTTCATCATGGAGGATGAAGATCTCACAATTTATAAAAAGGCATTGAAGAGGCATGACAAAGAGAAATGACTAGAATCTATGAGATCTGAAATGGATTCCATGTAAGAAGTCATGGTTTGGAACCTATATGACTCACCTAAGAGAATTGTTCGTATTGGGTGTGAATTGGTCTTTAAGAGAAACGTTGCCACGGATGTAAGTGGTTTTAACTATAAGGCTAGATTAGTGGAAAAATGTTATAAGCAAAGGCAAGGAATTGAATATGATGAACCTCATCGCCAATAGCTATGCTTAAATCATAAGGATTTGTTTTTCTGTAGTTGCATACCATGATTATGAAATATGGCAGATAAATGTGAAATCAAATTTCCATAACGTGAATCTATCTGAGGGTGTGTACATGACACAGCCTAAGGGTTTCACTTCTCATGTTGCAAATATTGTATGTAACTTGCAGGGGGTCCATTTATGGACTCAAGAAAGCTTCTCGAAGTTGAAATCTTTGTTATGATGAGATCACCAAATGTTTTGATTTTATCAAGAATGAGGATGAGCCTTATGTTAACAAGAAGGTTAATTGGGGTCTTGTAGTATTTGTGGTGCTATATGTGGATAACATATTGCTCATAGGAAATGATATTCCAATGTTACATTCTATGAAAACTTGGTTATCCAAGAACTTTTCTATGAAGGACTGGGTGAAGTAGCTCATTTTCTAAAAATAAAGATCTATAGGGATAGATCAAAGAGGTTTATTGGTCTGTCAGGATCCACCAGCATAGATAAGATGCCAAATAGGTTTAGCATGAATCAATCCAAAAAAGGCTCATGCCCATGTCTCATGGGATCTGTCTATCTAAAGACATAATCCCTAAGACAACTAAAGAGATGACACATATGGATATTATCTCATATGCATAAGTTATTGGATCTATCACATATGTCATGATGTGTACTAATCCATATGTCTCATACCCTCTGAGTCACATACCAGTATCAGGAAAACTCTGATGTGGGTCATTGGGTTTATGTAAAAAATATCCTTAAGTACTTGATGATGACTAAGGATATGTTCTTACTTTATGAAAACTCGAATTTAGAATTCTACAATTATACAGATGCAAGCTTTCAGTCTGAGAAATATGATAGCTAGTCACAGTCTGAGTGTTTGTGTTCACACTTAATGATGGAGCAATTAGCTGGAATAGTTCCATGCAAGAGACTATTGCAAATTCTAAAACGGAGACCAAGTACTTTGCAACCCCAATGATGACAAATGAAGCGGTTTGGATGAAGAATTTCATTACTGAGCTTGGTGTGGTTTCGTCCATTGATTATCTAGTGATTGTGTACTATGACAACACTATGGCAATCGCTCAGGCAAAGGAATTAGTGTCTCATCAGCTATCCAAAAACTTTCTTAAATAGTATCACTTATTCGTGGGATTATTGGTAGGAAAAATGTGAAGGTAGAGAAAGTCCCCACAAGTGAAAACATTGCAGATATGTTAACTAAAGATTTATCACAAGTTAAGCATGATGACATGTGAATGCACAAGGTCTTAAGCATATGGGTGATTTGCTTTAAAAGTCAAATGATATATTGTTAGTATAGCGCCAATCGGTTATTTACACATTTTGTTTATGTATTATTATGAATAATGTTAGCACTTTTGTTAGTATATATTTTTGTTTATATGTTTCAATTTAATATTATACAATAACGTCCGTATAAATAAATCTTGATAGAGAAATCATTATATCATTATCATTATCATTATCATTACTATTATAAAAGAAAGTGTGCATTGTTTCCCTGAAAATTGTTATAAATTTAATTTAGTATTCCATATATATATTCAATCAATCATAAGTCTTAATTGAATTTCGTATATGTCTATCCAATCCAATCAATTATAAATCTAACCATAAAAGGATTATCTCAAAAAAAGATTATTAATTTAAAAAAAAAAACACACGTTAAAAAGTTTTAGTATTTTAAAAGGAATGACAATAAAAGGAATGATTATTAATTAAAAAACACGTTAAAAAGTGTTTCTTGAATGTTGTAACACATAATCATTGGTACTAATATTTTTTCGTTTGAAAGGAACATGTAAAATGATAATAATACGGAGATGAGCATAAATTCATTGTAATGTGTAATTTCAAGTAAACACGTTAAAAATATTTATTTTTTATAATAATTATCAATAATTAATAAACATGGTAAACATAATAAATGGTATAATACATATGTAATAAAAGGAAACACTTTTTTAATAGATATTAGGAATATGACACTTTCTAAAAGATTTTTGAGTAAAAGATAACACAATAAGATGTAGGGAGAGAAAGACAATTTCTACAAGATTTATAGGTTGAAGGATATAAAAATAAAAAACCAAAAACAATCATGGTTAAATAATAGAAGTGTAAGTGTGTTTCCTAAATAATAATAATTATAAAAAAAAAAAAGCAATCACGATTAATAAATAATAGAAGCGTAAGTGTGATTCTTTCCAAAATATTCCCCTCAAAATTGTTTATCTCTAATTAATTTTCTAATTAAATGTATGGTTATAAATTATTGTTTATCCCTAATTAATTTTTTCATTAAATATAACAATCATATATAAATATTAAATAACATTGATAAAATGTATGGTAATAAAATTAAAATAAAGATGACGTCTCCAAAAAAACCATTGTGCTCGTGGGTGTGGTTAGATGAGTTATACATTCTTGTGCCATATAACTTTTTAAGACTGTGTATTCACCCTTAGTATAAGAATAATTTTAATAATAGTATCAAAGAATTTTCAAACAAGAGCCTTAAAATGCATAAAAACACCAACCACATCATGTTTACGAATAAACGGATGGAACCATGTGTACTTGGTACAATTATCAACAAAATTATGTAATGTTTGAAACCATCACACGACACAATTGTGGATGTCCAAACGTCAGTGAAACTAATCCTAGATGTTGGGAAGAACATAAAATCGAAGTAGCAAAAGAAAGTTTGTGTCTTTTTCTCTAAAAAAGCAAAACAATGAGAAGAGACATTCGTGGTGGTAGATTCTATATCACTTTGACAAGGATTATCTTGAAAATAGGGGTAGCTTGGTGACCAAGACGAAGATGCCAAACACTTTTTGATGTTTTATTCACTGCAAAAAGCTACAAGAGGGGAGTTTGGTCAGTCATACGATCCATTTTTCTTAATCGGTCATTGCATCATAGGAGTACTGGTCTGAAGATCCTTCAAATAAATTTTGAGGGTAAGAATTCAAAAGAAACATTATGGGCTTGACAAAGCTAAGAGTTAAATAATAAATTATGAGACATGCTGGGAACACAACGAACATTGAAATGGGTGAGATCGGTTACCCGTATGTGGCATTCAGCCTCACATGAGTGATAAAGAACATATCAGCATTTGGGTCGGCATAGGCTCATCTCGACATGCAGGTCGCCTTCAGTCCCTCATAACCGGCAAGTAGCAAGACGTTTATGGCCTCTTACTACCGACATTGTGCAGGTCGCCTTGGTCATTTATGCTCTATACAATACATGTCATCATCGACCTCAAGCAAATGTTACATTCCATTCAATGATCGTTTGGACTTCACACAGACATTACTCCACAATAGTAACTGCTATAGCGTAGTGGCAGACCTAGAAAATTTTATCAGTTGGGGCACCCAAGTAAAAATGATGATCCACTCCGGGCACCAATGGTATTTTATATTTTTAATGGTAAAAATATATCATTTTCCAGATCTCATAGGAGGCATTGCCCCCTCCCCCCTTAATACATTGGGTCCGCCCTTGTTATAGTGATGGCTCTGAAATATACGTTTTGTTTTAGCCTGAGCCACAACTGCTCCATAACAGACTCCATTACATCAATACGTGATAAACTCTTTTGACCACGACTTCAATGCATCATAAGTCACCCCTCACGAGTAAGAGCTATATAAAAGATCATCATCCTCAATTACATGATACACACATAATGTGCTTGTTATGCATCCCTTCTTATTGTCTCGAATCTTGAAGTCAAAACCATTGCTTGATGTGAGAACAGTTTGTTCTATGGTTCTATTGAATTACTCAGCTACCACCGGTGAGAATGTTGTTCTGAATGCTAACACAATGATTGCAAGGACTGGTCAAGATTAGCACAATCAATAATATTATGGAATACACAGTAATCCTGCTCAAGGAAGAGGTGTGGGTGGAAGAAATTTTAGGATTTCTCAGAATAACAATAGGAGGATGCAACGTACCTACTGTGGCAAAGAAGGTCGTACAGTTGAAAGATGCTATAAGAAATATGAATACCCTAACAAGAGAAGATGAAAACGCGTCCCATCGAAGAGCAAGCTCAAGGACCCCTCACTCTTTTGTCTGTTTTGCAAGTCCACTCTCAAATAAACTCAAAAAAGTTATTTGGATCATCACTCAGAGGTCCATTTACCCGAATATCAACTCAATTGTAACCCTGATGATTTGAGTCATTGTCAAACATCATTTAATGTAAAATATTTTGAAAGAGTAGAGAGAAAAATATAACCTATGTGTGTGATGGGAAGTGTTAGAAGTAATATCGTCGGATCAAACCTAGAATAGAGCCAACGAGAAGCGTTGGACCACATACTACGAAGTGATCCTTACTAACACATCAAACTCTACCCTAGTCTAACCAGTTGCCTGTGATCACCTCAGGATTGAGATTAATCCATATATGATCACCTTGTGATTCGATAAGATTTCTCGATTACGGAATTATATCGAGAACTCAAACCAAATCGGTCTAGCCCTATATGATTATCATCATATATAAATGCCCCACTAGGTACCCTATTACCGACAGTCCGGATAAGACCGTCACACCTAAATTGTTCTGGGCGCATTATTAGCATATTAATCATGAGACCCGTACTCAGATTAATCAACGCTACGGACTAAGTTAATTTTATGTACATCTCACCAACACAATCCTCTTGTGTATAGCCATACACTGAGTTATGTGATTACATAAACGAGGTACTTAGGTTTTTGAGATGGCGTCTTAATTATAAGCATACATGCATATAATAAGATGAATTATTAATTACGTCCCTAAAACAATTACATAATTGTCTTTTGGGCACTACGCCCAACAATCTCCCACTTGCACGCAAAGGGAAGTGGATTAATTGTTTTAGAGCACACCTTTATATATATATATATCTACAACATTCTCCCACTTGCTCAAAACAAGTGAGACATATCCCTAAAAATCATACCCTCCAAGCGCATCTTAGTAATTCATCCTTCCAAGCACGACCGAGTGTGCCGCCGCAGGTAGGTCGGTGACCGGCGTAGCGTTAGAATCCGAATACCATGTGACTTGGTACATCGATCGAGTAGGTTGGTGGCTTGAGTCAATCTTTGGGATCAAACGCCGCCTTCCATCTAATCCGTGGTACGATTTCAATATGCTTATAACCTCTAAATGATCGCAAAATCCTTATGAGCTACCTCTCCAATGTTTTCACAATGAGATGGTACTGGATTATACATTATCACATGAGTAAACACTGAGACCGAGATCAATTTAACGATCATCCTCAATCTGACCTAAAGCCAAAATCAGTGTTATCACTTATATTCTAGTTTGCACCTGAATATACTAGCATATTATTCCTCATTCTCCCGAAGAGACTTGAGGATTCACTAAACATCCCATTTCGTATTCATCCTCAGGTTTAGATAACCATTCCTGAGAGGTAGGGTAGACTACATCATTGAATGTTGCATAAATGCAAGAATATCTTAACCAGGTGAATGGATAGGATTCCCAATGATCGATTCTCGCAAATTTGAGCGAATCAAATCCTTTAGAATGAATCCCGATGGCATGTCGATTTCGACTTGAGATAACACACCCATGTTGTTCCCCAATCGCTTTAAAGTGTTACCATTCACAAACACTAATCTACATACTACTTTACTAATATTGATGCCGAGTCTACAAAAGACTTATCAACATTCTCGGTCAAGTCACATATTAAAATATATGACTTTGAAATGACCTAGAGGTTTGCTTTAATCCCGAAGGATATAAGCTATGGCGGGCATCCCGCCAAAGGTTCTTTCGAATAAATTAAGATACCGTTAATCTCGCAAAAAAGTCTTGGGAATCACCCCAATTTTCTGCGTTTTAACGAATCCATTATTTTTCTTAGCTAAAAACCCTTCATTACGAATGAATTGATTCCGTTGTTCGGCAAGGAAGTCTTTAGGAATCACCCCTATTTCTCGCTTTCGACGGAATGAAGCAAGCGAGTGATAAGAGAGATCATGGTGCAGTTAACTCTCTACCTTTTAGGGAATCAACCCTAAATTACTTAGCTTTGCGTTGAAAGTTAAACTTTCCTATTCATTCAACTCTTCTCCGTGTAGTTCCAATTACTCCCACTGGGCCTGAGATACTCAGGTGGTTCTACAAGAGTTTCAACTGAATTGGAGTAACATACTCCATTCACAGGGTTATGGATTTTAAACCAACCTCTATGATCGAGGATCTATCTGATCCACGAAGGACTATAGGTCATCAATCTACCCTATAGACCATAAGGTCCTGCAATGGGTAATGGACAAACCATACTCCCACTGCGTTCGGGGTGGAGTGATATACTGATCTAGTTTAGTAGTTTTTATTAGTGTTTTCACCAACTGCCGGTGTTGGATGTGGACTGAACAAATCAGTTAGTAACATCTTGAGTACAAATACTTCAAGATCAAAGGTTGTTATTTATAGACTCTATCAGACCGAGTTTGACAGTATCACCGTCGTTCTCTGATTTTACGAGTTTTATAACCAACATTCACTCAATGCATTAAGATATTTCACGCTCTGAACGTGCACGCAAAATTTCCAGTCCTACCTTCAAACACTCGGTGCTAAATGCCTCTATTTACGGAAGTGGGGTGAACCGAATTCACTCTTTTATCCACAAATGCGTAGGCATCTTTTAGGTAGACTTCTCGGTTTTTCGTAAACCGTTATTTTGCAACCAATATCTTAAATGAGTTCAGCATCGTATCGTAGCACATCAATAACTATGTAAGGCAAATTTGTGGTGTATCCCTTAGTGAAAACATTCCACTGGGAGGCAGGCCGAGCATCAGTCCCGAAGACTACGCGATAACCTATTTCTGAGTATGGAATACTCTATCTCTGGTGAAATCAAAGATTTCCTCCAAATATTTTGGATAAACTTACCGGAGTCTCGAATAGTTGTCAGACAACATGTCACTATTTCAAAAACTCCCACTAGCTTGTATCTTTCAAATGACCCCGAAGGTTGATATGAACAAGCTATGTAACTTCTTTAAATCATTACCCTTTCCCTATTGAAATGAAACTTAGGCATTGTTCATTTGAGACAGTGTTCCTTTGACTGGGAGATAGGAATCACCCTAACCTAAGCCAGTCTTCAGATCTTGTCTTTAGGGAATATGCACTAATTAATAGAATAGAAAGAAGCATTTATCAAAATACGGGCACCATTTGCGTTTATATAGTTTAATATGTGTTACATATACCTATTCAGCATTTCTTAGTGGTTCTGACTTTATCAAACAAAAGTCCGAGTCTTGGGTTCGTGCTACGAATGTTATATTTATCGTCAATAAGACAAACAAATTATCCTATTGAAAAAGAATACGTTCGTTCCATCGAATCTGAAAACAGAAAATGAATTTTCTGTGATACTCAAGAATTGAATCCGAGATTCATTTCCTTGTATCACTCCCACTAGTCTATCTGAAATAACTGCCCGTTGTCTATTTTATTTATCGTTTAATGCAAAGCTACCTAGTTCTTCCAAAGAAATTAGCTTTTGAGAAAATTTAAGGATGCATTGGTTAGTGATCCGAAATCACTTTCCTTATCCTCTAATTTCCAATTCATTAATTTTTTGGTTTAGCCTTAAAACTATTTAGTTTGGATGACTAACACGTATAAACATTCTTTCCCATTCTCGACTTTCCTTAAATGGAAACTGTCTTGAACTAGCAGTTCGTTCGAGTAGACTCTATTCTTGAACTGTGGGATGTTCAGTGTTACTTGCTTGGACTATCGATTTTTTTAATCGACAAATCATAAGACCAAAGCTCCCACTAGTTTATCGGTTCCAAATACCGTCTAACTAGCAACACTTTGTTCGAATGGTTTGAGAGATCATAATAAAACTCTCACTAGTTTATCGGTTCCAAATACCGTCTAACTAGAAACACTTTGTATTTATGATTTTTCAAGATTAGAACATCACCTAGGACTAAGCTCCCACTAGTTTATCAGTTCCAAATACTTTCTAACTAGCAACGCTTTATTCTTGTTTTTCCAATTGAAAAACTCTTGTGTGGTCCATTACACATTTCTAATGATTCAGAAAAACAACAAATCATAAGACTAAGGCTCCCACTAGTTTATCGGTTCCAAATACCGTCTAACTAGCAACGCCTTATGTATATGATTTTCCAATCTTTCAATTTAGAAATTTGTTGTGTAATTACACTTTTAAAATTCACTAAATGAATTTATCTGATAGTCATATATCATCTTTTGTAAACTAAGTATGGTCATCTCTCGTTCAACACGAGTGACACCCGTGACATACCTATACTATGTCACGTAAGTTTTTAAAGGCTCAAGAGAAAAATCTCTTCCGAAAAGTTAACTGCATTTATTGATAATTACAACGCACTTGTTACTCTCACATTTTTAATGAAGTCCTATTACTAACGGTTTAGTAACTAGAGATTTAGTTGTAAACAAAATGACAGAAACTTAAATTCGAGAAAATAAATTTTCACTACTGCATTTTTATTTTAGGAATTATAAACTTGTTAAAAAGTCTATCCTACCATTCCAATGATTTAATCTCACCTCGATTGCGCTTGTGAGGTCGGTCAAAGAGGCGACGATTAAACTGAGACAATCTCTCTCAATGATTAATCTTCGAGAATCAAACATCTCACGGGAATCAGACATCCCGGACCTTAATCATTGATTACCTTCCTTTTCTAGCCTAGATATTTCGAAAATATCCATAAAGAGTGTGACCTACTATATCAGATCTCAAAGTATGCCCCGAGTATGCCGCCGCAGGGTCGGTCAGTGACTCAACGAGTACCCGAAATCATATCCTTTCGGAAACCAAGCATTGAATTTTGATAAGGGCGAACACCACCCGCAGGGGGCCGGAATCAAAGCGGCTCGAGGCGCCACCCTTCTCTCGTTGGCTGTCGCCTTCCCCGCTCCCAGTCAATATTTTGAAAAAGTGGTGGGTTTACTAATTACGGTTGCGGTCTTGACAATAAGAAACAATAAATCAAAGTACTCCGAATAGGGTCGGTTATGTAGGCAAGCCTACGCCGTCTTATTCGTTGGAACATATGTGACAGTTCAGGCCAATCCGGCAAGAGAAGCCCAGTTTAGCCCGAAGGCTTATTGGCTATGCTAAGTCTGTCGGCTGGCGTAACGTACATCACACGTGGAGGAGTCGATTGAGCGGCTTCGGTTGAACTCGCCCAACCATGGATAGACCATTTTCGAACCCATGTACTAAGATTCTCCGATTTCTAAATTGTAACCCAAAGCGTAATCTCGTTTTACGTTTAAGGTGGGTTCACTAGAAGCCATCACCGAAAAGCTCAACGATTTATCCAAGTGGGATTCACCGAGAATCCATCACTAAAATCGTAACGATTGACAAAAACCGGGTCCTCGGTTTTATAATTAGTTACTTATTATTTAACTACCACATATTAAATTAATAAGCATTCATACTAATTATTCGAGTTATACACGTCTATTTTAATTGAAATTAAAACTACATGTATGCATTGGAGTGGAATCATGAAGATGCAAGTCATGGCAATTTTCCGGTTTTAAGCACGTAATCTTGATCAAACGCAAAATTATACCGAAAAGTAAACACCGAGATGGACTGTTGGTACCCCCGACTAACTATTTTCTAGGGAAAAGTAAAAAAAAAAAAAATTTAATCTATGTCTTCGAGTCTTGATCTTCGAATCTTGAACTCGAACCGCCGGATCACGAATCACGAACATCCGAGAGGAGAAAGACTTTTAATTAAATAAAACCAATTTATTATAATTAAATAATAACTTCTTTTTTTTTTTTTTTTGTTCTTTCGGCTGTAACAAACTTATATCAAAAAAAAAAAAAATTTAACCAAGTAGCTTGGCTCAAGTGGTGAGTGGCTTGAGAATGCCCGGGAGGTCGCAGGTTCGATTCTCCTTAGTGGCGCCAATGTTTAAAGAGCTCTTGGCCAAGTCCCAAACCTGAAAGAGTAAAGTGACTCTGCGAGCACAACAAGGATCGACTCGGATTAGTCGGACCAGTGGGTTCCGGACACAGAGGCTTTAAGCAAAAAAAAATAAAAAAAAAAATTTTTTAAAATTATCTGCCGTACGGCAGGTTTGTTAGGTAAAAAAAAATTATACAATTGTACAGCCGCCGGAAAAACCTTAAAATAAACAGGACTTATAGCGACGCTTTTCAGCGGCACAGAAAGTCCTGTAGCAGTTTTTTAAAAAAAAAGTTTTTAACCGTTTCTCCTCGTTCATACCTTGGGTTTCGCCTTGATCTTCAACTTTTCAGCATGATCTTCATATTTCGAGCCCAGAACATCAAAATTACAATAAAAGATGTTACTTTTACATAATTTCGAAAAAAAAAGACATAAAAAAAATACAATTCCTATGCTTAATTGTTGCTAAACAAATGAGCTACAAAATAGATCTACGGGTAAACAATACCAACCCAATCCATCTCTTCAACCACAACATTCACAAGCATACAACATGATTAATTTCGAATTTTACCATAAAAAAACGAAATAAAAACATCTAAAACATGTTTTTCCACTCCAAGATCTAAAATTCATATACTTTGATCGTTAGATCAAAGGCTCTGATGCCACTTGTTAGAAGTAATATCGTCGGATCAATCATAGATTGACCCGATTACGCAGCGGAAGTATCGGATCTAGATCTAAACGAAACAAAGAACATAAATTAAAGATCAAACTACAAGAAAGTTTGGATTTTTACCTTTTTATGGTGCTTAACTCCAAGAACAAAAGTAGTATCCATGCAAGTTGATAAGCCACAGCCTTCCAACGTGTGTCTCCCAGCAACACCAGGTGGATGGTGTTTCCCGCCGCCGGACCTCCTTGATATGCTACCGGAATAATCCCGAAGATTATTCCAACTCGAAACCCGAAGAAAGATGGCCGAAAATTCTAAGCCACTCTCTTCCAATATGGCGTGTTGTATGTGTGTGTCAAAAGGCTTGGAAGAACTCTCTTTATATAGGAGAGTAAAACTTAACCTCCAAGGATTAAATAATTAAGAGATAATTATTACATTAATCCTTTTTCTAAATAAAAGATAAATAAAATAATTATCCCAAACAAATTAGGATAAATCATATTATTATATAATATTCCATGAATTATCAATTAACAAATAAAAGATAAATCACATGTCGAATAATTATCCAAGAAAACTAATTTCTTGATAACTAAATAATAAAAACATCGCCCACTTGTTAAACAATTAAGGTCCACGCATTTTCTATATTTGACCAATGAGGTCAAAAGGTCAACACACTTATTTGGTGAAGTTAATTTAAAAATGTCTTTTAAGTGTATTTAATTATTTAGTCAACTAAACAATTAATTCACATATCAAATTAAATAGCCCAATCCACTATTTAATTATAAATGAGGTGAAACGACGAGAAATCCAATTTTGCTATTTTGGGAGCCACGTCGGGGACCATGGACCCATATTCAGTAGCTACAATAAATTAGATAAAATTATTCGCTAGACAGAATAATTATATCCAACCTATTAATTCCGGTATTACACCACCATAAACCCGGCCCGAACTCTATCGAATATAGATAACTTACACTCAATTTATCGATAAAGCGTCCACTCGATATAATCATTACATACGGATAAATCCTCCATGATTTGTTCACTTGATTCGGGATATTTCCGTAAATCCTTCTCGAAACATATTATCCTTATTTACCATTAACCCCAGGTGATCAATTAGTTCACATTTCGACTAGTAGCTAATTAGTCTAAATATGAACTCGGCCGATCGATCATTTTCTAGGGTAACAAATAAAGGAGGCGTGCATCTACTTCCGAGGAAGGAATGGATTCCATATCGTGATAACACGGACTACTCACTCATTCTAGAATAGAGCCAGCGAGAAGCGTTGGACCACATACTCTGAAGTGATCCTTACTAACACATCAAACTCTACCCTAGTCTAACCGATTGCTGTGATCACCTCGTAGGTGAGATTAATCCATATATGATCATCTTGTGATTCGATAAGACTTCGATTCACGGAATTATATCGAGAACTCAATCCAAATCGGTCAAATTTCTATATGATTATCATCGTATATAAATACCACACTAGGTACCTATTACCGGCAGATCCGGATAAGGCATGTCACACCTAAAGTGTTCAGGCGCATTATTAGCATATTAATCATGAGACCCGTACTCAGATTAATCAACGCTACGGACTAAGTTAATTTTAAGTACATCTCACCAACTCAATCCTCTTGTGTATAGCCATACCTTCGAGTTATGTGATTACATAAGCGAGGTACTTAGGGTTTTCAATAGTGTCTTAATTATAAGCATACATGCATATAATAAGATGAATTATTAATTCTGTCCTAAAACAATTGCATAATTGTCTTTCGGGCACTACGCCCAACAGGAAGATCATTTCCATCACCAACCATGATGTCTTCATTGCCATAATAAGGCATGTGCAATGCGAAATACTGAGATCAGTGGTAACATGATGCATAACACCACTATCAAGAATCCACGGAGAAGATGACGGATCATCCTAAGGTGCTTGAAGAGGACGTAATTTAGGTGGAATCGATTGAATGAGAAAATTCTGTAAGAGGTTGAACTCGGTAAGAATAACATCATTTCTCTGAATGTCCTTGCACTTTGCACACTGGAAAATTCTCTAAGTAAGGCTTTTTGGGGCGAAAACTCGGGCCTACTGCGTGAGAGAAAGTATTTTGTGTTTGTTTCCTAGAATTAGTAATATTAAGATGTGAAAACAAACTAGAACTAGGATAAGGATGTCATATGGTCAAATGAGTTATATCAAGACCAGAAAAAGTGACCGGTTGCAACTTAGATGGAAGAAAGTCATAATTAAGTAGCTTTTCATGAAGCTCTTCAAATCAATGGAGGTGTCACACGATTGAACAACCCTATACAACTCCTTATTGTCATCACTCAAATTGTCCGAAATAAGATTCACAAGATCATTCGGATCCGTCGACCAATTCATCAGCTTTAGATTTCACAACATGAAGATAATTAGAGATTGTTTGAGTACCTGTTTGCATAGATTTTAGGTATTGTTTAATCTGTTTGATTCATCCATGGGAGGGCTTTGCATGTGTATCATATAAAGTAATCATGCCTCACGAGAAGTCTTTGCGTGAGTGATAAACGAAATGATATTTTGAGAAAGAGAAGAAACTAGGGAAATCAGGGCATTTGCGATGAGTTGATCATGTCTAATCCAAAAATAGTATGATGGATAAGATTGAGGACAAAGACTAATTCCAGGCTACATAATCCATCCGTTAAATAAGAACACGTTTATTATACAGGGATATATGTTGGATTGATTTCATGATTTTGGCAACTCATCAGTTAAATAGGAACGATGAAAGTATAATTTATGAAAATAATTGAATGATAATTATAATGATTAAAGTATATGTTTCATATTTTACGACCTACAATAATTGTCTATGGTTTCACCATTCTTCCGATCATACTAAACAAATTGAATCTTAGATTCATACATCAATTTTTTAAATATACTGATCATTGTCTTAAATGTTAGTTAGTTTAACAAGTGCTCTTTGCAATTGTTAAATTATATTCACAGCTAAGATATAATAAATATATGAAACTATATGTACATGAAACCCACATGCTATACTATTTACATGCACTCTATTAAAATGAGTTGTTTATGTTAGAGTAAAACCTTTGTAAAAGCTGCTTAAAAATATTGTAAATGTCCACATGATCACTAGATAATTATTAAGAACATGTCTCAATATATGTTACATACCCATATTTGTAAATTCATAATGCTTATTATATTTTAAAGGATGATAAATGTATCGAGTACATGCATGATACATTTATAAATTCAAAACACTAACAAAAAACATAAGAATAGTTGTAAATATCATAGCATATTTATATTTTATGAGGAAGAGATACTTAATAAATTATGTATTAATTAGTGTTGTTATTTTTAAAATTTCAAAGTTCCGTTTTCCAGAAACACGTGCGGAGGCACGTGCATTTTACTAGTTGTTTATAATTGATGAGATATTCATTCACAGTAAATGATTTATTTCTTAAATAACCCTAGTCTTATGTATTAATATGTTCTGGGATTTTCAATAAATAATCACTAAATCCTACCGCAAACGCACGGCTTATCGAGTAGTACACTACAAAAAAAACATCTTTTGGTGACAAACAATAGATTTGTCACAAAGGATAGCATCTAGTGAGAATAACTTAGTTTGTCACAAGAAGTTTTATTAATTAATGATAAAGAAAAAGATTTCTCACAAAATGTTTGGTAGGTTGTCACAAAATGTATAGTCTCACCTTCAAGTCGCGGTATAGATTTTAAGACATGGCTCTAGTGACAACTATCTTCATCATGAAATTCTTAATAATAAGTTGTAATTCGAATCGAGTCGAGAACTAAGCTTATCGAGTCGAGCTTACTTCGATTTTTTGTAAGAAAATACTTCAAATTTTACAAACATGAGTTCGAACACGAATTTGACATTACTATCGAATTCAAGCTCGTTTGCAAGCATCTTTGTACCCGAGCCGAACTTGAGCTTTTTTTTTCTTTTAAGAAGAATTCGATTCTGATTCGAGAATAAAAAGGAATTCGAGTTGCATCACAAAACCACGTTCTCATTTCTATTTCAATAGAAAAATAATATTAGTATTCCTGAAACGGGTTAGGGAAAAGCCGCTGTCATCGACTGAAACCTATTTCCCCAACGAAGACGATGGAAACCATCGGTCCGCCTGCCTTCTCCTCCCTCCTCTGACCAATCGACGGGAAGAAAATGATCCCCGACGGCGGATGTTTGTTCGTAATCGCCTTGACCATTTAAGTCGCGGCGATCGATCTCTGTTTTCTCCTTCCGGCGGTCGATCTCTTAATCATCACCTTTGCCACGACGGATTCTCAAACCGACGCTTTGATTTCTCCGCCTCGTATGCTCTTTCATCACTTTGGTAATTCCTCTTTTGTTTTACGCCATTACAAGTATTATAACCATTTGATTTGCATTTGCGTTTATTATTTCAATTTTGATCTCAATGTTTCTTTTAGTTAAATTTGACGCTTCACTTGCCTGATCTAAAATTCGTTTCATTGCATCATCTACATGCTTTGAAATTTCTGCTTCATCTACATGTTTGTGATTACAATTTGTGGTGAATGTCATCCTTTTTCATGATTGTTTAGTATGCAAGCGTGAATTGGGTGTTGGGTGAGTGTAGCAGGAGAGAACAAGATTTTGTGGCACTGAGATAAGAATGTAACCATGGTATTATGATGTTTTCATGCTTAAGATAATAAGGAACATAGGTGAATTTATATTGCCTTTGTTAGCAGTCTAAGCTGTGTTCTTTTATAATTGGCATTGTGTGGTTCATGTTCTGATTGTTGTCTGCTCCTATATTTTCTAAATGTTTGATTCATATTTAGGAACTTGGCTGCTGCTTTATTCTTATGTTCTTATCTCGAATTTGAACCTGGAGATTACTAAGGAAAGTTGCTCTTACTGTACTCAGTTTTACAAGGTAACCCTCAATCTTTTTATTTTTCCGACTTGTTTTTGGATTATTTTGCTTTTCTTTTGACATGATAAGATGTATTTACGGTTGAGCAGCTTTTTTTTTGATTTAGTTCTCCCAATATACTCAAGCAAAAGTCGTGAGATTTCTAATGGGGCGCCCATAGTCGAAAAAGGAAGTTGAAAGCGTGAATGTGATGAATTTGTGTGGACACATGTCTCACCTGATTTTCAAATGACTTAAGTAAGTTTCATTTTTATGCTTTCTTACTGCTTCAAGGCTTAATGATTCTACTCGTGAGGCCCACTCCCTTCTTGATTTTTACGGTGTTTCATTGTTTCATTGTGTTTGTGTTTTGCATGTCTTGCTGAATTGTACAACATATTCACATCAGCTCATAAGAATTGAGGAGCCCATAATGTGAATTCCGACTCTGGCAATTCACTTGGATAGGTAATTTTAATTGTTCGATATGTAATAATGAGGTATATTGTGAATTCCGACTCTGGCAATTCACTTGGATAGGTAATTTTAATTGTTCGATATGTAATAATGAGGTACATTGTGTTGATCAATGTTATTCGGTTATGCTTGTTTGAAAGGGTTGTAAATGTTGCGAATCGTTTGCAACAGGGGTGTTAATGATGGTTTTAAGGTGAATAGCCAGATCTCTCACCTTGTTGATCAATTTCAGAAAACTAATTTGTTTTCAACAGCTTCTGGATTGGAGAATCATGTTAAGTTTTGTATACATATAAATGATTTTTTGTATACTTCACTTTTCATTTAATCAGATTATTATTGTTGTCATTTTTCACTTATGTAATCAACGGCACCGGTTACTTGTGACCAAATCTTTTTTTGTTTAAGTTCAATTGGAAATCATTTACTGCTGTTTTTTGTATAACCGAGCTTTTTAAATGCTTTTCTGTTGTATTTTCACATTTCAACTTGACCATGAGTTATCATACATGATCGGTTTTGGGATTAAACATCAATTGTATCGCTCTCTCCAGTTGCAGTAGGTGGGTATTACTTGCAACTAAGTGTACAAGGAGTAGGCCTGCTGGAAAAGCGCATGACATACACAACTTGTATGCTTGTGTGGCAATAATTAATGCTCATAATGACTGATTTTTACATTATGTCTGTGCCTATCTCATCTCTTTAGTGTTATTTTAGTATCAATGTTCAAGCTTGTTGACTGTTGCTGAAACCTGAGCTATAATCCAGATTGCATCTATATATTACATTGATTGAAGTTTAATTGAGTGCCAAATTTGAATCTTCATTATATCGTTTCTAGTTTCTTGTTTAACGGGTGTGACCATATCCCTATCCCCTCTTTATTAGTATGTGTAGGATGTCCGATGTAAGATAGATATATATGACTAAACTTCTCTTGCTTTGATTAATTCTTGTTCATTGAATTAAAATTGCCCTGTATGTAAGATTAACAAGCTTTATTTAGATTATTTGGCCGACCGTGTTTTTGTTTCTGCAAAGAAAGATATTGTCGGAAAGTACAAGAGCCATACAACTTCCTCTTCAAAGAAAGTTGAATATAAAGAGAGAATAGAAAAGGGTTGACTACATTCTCTTTTTCTTTGCTCTTGCATTTATTCCAAGGTGATTCTTTTTACAGTCTTCTAACATTTTCTTACGGATTTTGGGTTCGGAAGAATGGTGGAATGGATAAAATCACTCTAATCGAGCATTCTTGCTATCGTTTCAATCAATATGTTTGAATATAGGCCTATACTACATATATTTAAGCATTATTATGCCTGTTTATCGGTTGTAATGTGTTTGTTTGAATTCAGGTGATATATATATTCCACAGGTTTTCATATATAACTTTCAATTACGGCCTTATGTGTATATGCATGCTCACCTTATTTTGTTGTGTGCCAATTTTCAATTTTGAAAAGGTATATAAGGTTCCTACTATGTTACATGCCAAGCATAAATGGTAGAATCAGTTGACTGATTCTACTATTTGTGCTTCATATCCATCTGTCCAAGTCTCTTTTACACATCAGTCAAGTTTGTGTACTAAATATATTTTGTGGACAATAAGTCTTTTTGTTAATGTCCCACACTATGCCTATTTGTGGTGTGGATACTTTTGAAGTGCTTAATACGTCTAGTTCATGTATGCCTTGTAAAAAATCTGATATGCTGAGTTCTTGTTTAGGATATTATGTGCTCAGTGCCAGCTAACAATGTTGAAAAGTTAATTTGCTATGTAGTAACCTTTTGTTTATATTATATTATTGTTCAATCCAGTCATTTATTTACTTAATTAACTTTACTTTATCCAAATGTGGACTTTTGAATGTTGTCACAGGTTAATTGGCAGGATTATATTGACCCCAAAAATATGACTTATGAGGTGTACGTATACGTTGTCTACATGCAACAACTTCAAAATCGCTTTCTGAAAAGGAGCAACTTTGTCTTATGTGTCTTTCTGTGTAAAGGTTAGTCAAGTATTATTAAATTGATTCAGCATTTATCCCCATCATAATTTCCAAAATCAAGTGACATTGTACATCTCACTTGCTGGGCTTGTGGGATTATAGGTTGTTACACTTGGAAAGAGAAGGAAGATGAATGACTGGACGGCACCAATAATAAGCGGCGACATGTTTGCGTTTTATCACCGGGGTAATGCATTTCTTAATTGGTTATTTTTGCCCCGGTTCACCTTTTTTTCCCCTTCTTTTTGAAGATCAAATTGAGTTTATAAAGGCATCTGACATGGACGGCTTTGGGGTACTTCTCTTAACTCTGCTCATCTATGAATAATGGTATATTGTTATTCCCTGCATGACTTGTTGTTCCTCTGCTTTACACAAGACTTGGTGTCTTTGAGTCTAAGTATGTACCCTCAATATGGTCCATGTTCTTACCTTACAATTTGCTACTCTATTTTATACTTAGTCCATCTGTCACAACATGTTTTTATGCACTGCTCCGATCAGATTACGAGGATATGTATGGACATGTTTTATGAATTAAGGCCTAGGTTTGTATATGAGTTTTGTATACATCTGTTCGAGGCCTTGATCACTCGCCATATGCATCTATTTGTATGATCTGTTTGTTTGATCAGATTGCTGTGATCGACCTAGTTGCTATTTATAATAGCTTGCCTAAGTTTACAGTATGCAATCTGTCTATTTATAAGCATGATACTTTTGATGGGTTTAGATTTGTTTATAAGTTGAACCTGCTATCATGAGAATTGCCTGCTGAACTGTTAAGTGCTTCAGTCATGTTAGTTTAGGCTTGCATCAAAGTTGTATCGAGCAAATATCTTTTACTATTTCTCATGTGGCAGTGGATGATTATTTGCTTTTTTACTTATTGTCATGCTTTTTGGACAGGTTGATTTTGAGCGCTACACACAATCGACTTTTAGGATGCCTAGGTATGGTTTTAAATGCATATTAGAAGTAATTTTGTTATGTAGAATGAAATATATGAAGAGATATTCATATCATGTGTTTGATAAATTTATGATTTATCATAATTTATTTAATTTTTTAAGAATTTTTTGAAATTTTTAGAGTTGATGTTAAGTTTTTGTATACTTGCAAAATGATTGTTAATAATTATTTAATATTTTATTGTGTGTTGTATTATTTTTTTATTCTTTTGTAGGGTATGTGTATATTTTTTTATAGGTTGTAGATTATTAATATTATTATTATTTAATTAAAATTTTCAATAATAATAATAATAATAATAATAATAATAATAATATTATTATTATTATTATTATTATTATTATTAGTTTTCTATTTTTTGAATATATATATATTTATTATTATTAATATTAAAATATGACTTTTAGTGACAAAGCCTTTGTCAATATTAACCATTAATGTAAAAATGTGTTTACATCTTTTGGTGACAACTACACTGAATTAGTGATAAAATGTTCATTATTTTGTGACATGTTTTGTCGCAAGAAAAACCTTCTGGTGAGAAAGATGGAGGGTTGTCATGAAAAGCAATGGCGACAAAAATATGAGATTTCTCGCCATAGAACTTCCTTAATGACTAACTCATTGATCGTCACAAGAGGAACCTTTAGCGTCGCTACTTAACAAACGCCGCGACAAAAAATTGTCACGAAAACCTTTACAGACGAAAATCAGCACTTTTGGTGACGAATTTTTTTGTCACGAAAAGGTCTGTTTATTGTAGTGGTACTTAAGATGTCGATCCCACAGGGGCTTAGGACAATCACCGAATAGTTATCAACTTCTATTAGCTAAACAAATCAAATTTGTTGTTTTAAGATATAAAATAACTAAATACTAAGGTCCTATCTAAAACTCAACACAAGCCCAAGAAATTGCTAGAAATCAAGTTGGAAGAACTTCTAGGATGTCGGTTTACCACGGTAATGAATATATGACTTTTACATCGACCTTTCCATTTATTATGAATTTTTACTTATGTTGACGAATAATCAAAAGTGATTAACAATATTCTTTCGAACTACTATTAATCGTGCCTACATCAATATTAAATCTGATTTATCAGTCATTAAATTAATTTAGACCCATTAAATATCATTATTCATATTGTCACAAGAAATTTCAATTAACTTTCGCTCTCATTTCTTGATTGAAATTAGGGTTCTAACCTATCAATTAAATTTCACCTTTCAGTCCATCACCTAATTGATAATAAATTCTTCATATAAACCTATGGAAATTCATCTTTCGATCCATCAATCCATAAATTCATACGAAATAGTGCACTAAAATAAATACGAAAGCATATCAATTCATAATAATAGGAAAGACTGAATCTTTAACTCATATATTCATTTACCGGGCTCTCATAATCCTAGAAAATTAAATCTACTCGCGCATAATTAAAGAGATCACAAAAATCATGGATTTAGGCATTGTGAAATGTAAAAATAAAATAAAAGGCGGAAAATTAAGAGTGAGAATAGAGAATAGTTTCACAAATATCATAAAACCAAGAAATTCAGGATTGTTCTTCGTTCTTGAGACCTAAGCAAAAATCTTGTTCTTGAAAAGTTAAGAGAAAAATAGCAGATGGAATGGGAATTGCAATTCATGCCTAAAATAATCTGAAATTGGCGTTTGTCTCCCTTTTTTTTGACTTGGGGGATAAAAATGGATAAATATGAGTTTTCCTTAATTCAAATTGTGTAACTTATCTCCTAAAAATAAAATCCCCTAAAAATATGACTAATATGGCGTATAAAGCTTCTTTTCCATCCAAATTTGCGCCATCAACATGAAAATTACGTAGGAAGTTGTGTCCACCAATCAGAACATTTCGTTGGCCTGTAGAAATTCTGAATAGTTTCTGTATTTTTTCACATCATGTTCCATTCTTTCACACCTGGGTGTGATTCTTCATGCCTCCATGACTTTGACTCCTTTTTAGCCCATTTTCATTGCATTTTATGCCCGGATTCATCATATCTGCAAAATATCAAAACCACAGCAGTAATCTAATAGGCAATTTATCATACGAAAATCACAAAATATGCATTAAAACAGGCCAAAACGATCTAAGAATAATCATATATGGTGGACTTATCATAATTTATGAGACATTATTATTAATTATGGTTCGACTAGAACGTATCAAGTGTCTTTTATCTTACGAAATAGTGATATATCTTTGTTAGTCCCTTGAAAAGACTTTGGTTAAGTTTTGAGGGGGGGGGGGGGGGTGGATAAACTTAACACTTAAAACTTTTGGAGTTAACAAGCTCAGTAGTCTGCTGACTGTAGATTTTACTGAATTTGTTGCAACGGAATATATTCAAGTTAAGCCTTATTACTTGTTGTTAAAATATGATACCAAGTATTAGATACTCAGTAGTGTGAGTGTGTGATTCAGTTGCTAGTTTCAGTAGGTTGATATGCTTAATATACTAAATGCAGAAAGTAAATGCAGAAAGTAAGTAGGCAATTTTTTATAGTGGTTCCAGGTGGTGTAATCCTATCAGTCCACTCTTCTCCTGTGACGTTGGAGTTAATTTACTAGAGATCTTGGAGGTTGCAGTTACAAAAATCCCTAAGTTGTCTGTCCTTCACCAATAACTATGGCTTCACAAACGAACACTTGAAGCAGTAGGATTGTTTGCTCCAAAGTATTCCACTTTGGTCCTTGAAGGGTAGGATTGCCTCTTCACGGCTCCACCACAAACAACGATCCTTGACACCCAAAAGATGCTTGATGTCTTCTTTGAGGTTTCTTGTAAAAGAAAGTTTGAATCAAGTAAGTGATTTAGCTTTCAGCAGCTTGATCAGGATGAAATGATCAGCAGCTTGATGTCTTCAAGTGTGTAAACTTGATGTAACTTGATAGCAAGTTACACTTGAAGAATTTACTAGATCAGTAGCTTTAAGCTCAGTAATGTCAGCAGGGTGATTTCTTGATAATAATATGATAGCTCAAGATTGATTGTTGTTTTTCATCAATTTTCATCACTTGTTTCTGTATCAGGAGTCTTCAATTTATATGTGAGAATCCTTGTGACTTGTGTTTGAAATTCAAAACATAGACGTTTCAGATTTGTCCCCATCTTGACTTGCATTTTGTCCCTCTGTACATATAATCTTGATACTTTGTCTATTTACTTTTTGTGGTTTTGGACTTTCCACCCTTGACTGGTATCCATTGGATAAAGCTCTGAATCTTTCCAACCTCCCTTTAATCTTAACCATTGATTTGTTGACAAAATCAAGACTTGTTATCTGTCCTTATCCTTGTAATCTTCCAATGTAACCTTTGATTAAATTGAAATATATATTCAGCAGGTTCCTGTGTATGTAAGTCTGCTGAAATACTTGTCAGTCAGCTGTTCCAAGTTTGCTGTGTTTATGAAACACTGCAGCTGACTTCTTTTCATCTAACCTTTTGTTATGAAGTTAGAATACACCAATTTGAACATAACTAAGTTCCAATCACCACTTAACTAATGGAACTTAGATCTTGTATACAAGGTATATGTAATCAGTTTAGGTCATCACAGACTTCCCTAAATTCTGATTCCATATCCTTGACTTTAAACACTAAGTTTGATCCCTTAGCCTTCAATAACTGAGTTTGAGCCCTCAGCCTTCAGTCTTCAGCAGTTTCCTAAACTAGTCTACTGACTCAGGTACCTTACTGACCTAGACAGGTCTGCTGATGAAAGTCAGCTGACCTTTTACAGTGCTTGTTTGATCAAACATATACAAAGATCAAACTCTAATAAGCCTATACATTTGATCTAGACATCTTTTTGCCTTTGCTCTATAACAGCTAGTCTGGCACTCATCACTAAAACTTAGAATATGTCCAACAATTTCCCCCTTTTTGGTGATGATGCCAATACCCTCCTTACAACAAAGCAAAAAGGATAAAAACAAAAACAGAACAAATTCAGTTATTTCTCATTATAATCATATGTGTTGAACAATATTACAAACTAGATTCAGCAAAAGATTAAAGAAATATGAAAGTCTGCTGATCTAGTTCCTCCTTTCTCTCTCTTGTCTCTCTCTCTCTCTCTCTTGTTGCTCTTGATATTCTCTTATCTCCCTGACCATGTCCAATGTTCTAAAACTCGCTAGGCGAAGTCGGTACGCCACAGGGGCGCCTAGGCGATTTTAGGGTTTTAAGGGGGTTTTAGGGTTTTAAGGGGGGTTTTAGGGTTTTTACGGGGGGTTTTAGGGTTTTTACGAGTGGGATTTAGGGTTTTAAGGGTGGTTTTAGGGTTTTATGCATCTTTCTTGTCTAAACACTTGGGAAAAGTTGATGTTCGCCCAGATGGAACCCTAATAGCCTAGAAGGGCCTTAGAGCGCCTAGAAGGTCCTAGGAGCGCCTAGGAGGGCCTAGGAGCGCCTAGAAGGGCCTAGGAGCGCCCAGAAGGGCCTAGGAGCGCCTAGAAGGGTCCAGGAGCGCCCAAAAAATCGCCTAGCACACTTGAGCGCCCAGATAAATCGCCTAGAGACAAGTCGAGAATGCCCGGGGGTAGTCCAGGGCCTAGGCGGCGCCTAGGCGATCGCCTAGGCGATCGCCCAGGGTGATTTTTAGAACACTGACCATGTCTCTCATCCATTGATTTTCAACAAGGGAAAAATCAATATGAGGATTTACTTCCTTCCACCATTTCCATGCCTCAGGTAGAATTAGATTGATTTGGTGTACTCTGAATCCTAGACGCATGTACAATTGTTTGAACTCTTCCAGTGACTCTTTTGCTGATGTAGTAGGTAGAATTCTTCCACCTCTTCCACCTCTACCACCTCTTTGTGTAGCTCTTAAAGCTTTAACTCTAGCTTCTCAGAACTTAAGTCCCAAAAAGGAATTTAGCCCCTCATGGAAACCCTTGTCATGGTAAGGTCTCCTCTTATTGTAGTATTGCTTCTTATATTCTTTGAAGAGGTCATCGATCGGTGAAGTCGCCAGTGCGAGTTCTCTGAATGCATTTGTATCGACCTCCCATTTCTTTTGAGCAAAAATTCTTGCGACCTCTTTTTTCTTATCTTTGTTTGGCTCTCTCCCCTTATTGACATCATCAACAAAACGGGAAAGCAAGCCATGAACACTCTCATGTGTGATCACCAAATTTACAAGTTGACCTTCCATAATTTCTGTTATTGTGTCAACTGCTGTGATCTTTCCTTCTAGTGTTTGCTCCAGCAAATTGATCCTCTCAGTGACTTTAGGATCCAAATCAGCATGTTGAAGTGTTTCAGAGGGTCAGCCACGGCAGGCTTGTGTGCTTCAGCAAGGTTGTCAAGTTTCTTGTGAATGGAGGTAAACTGCTCATTAAAGAACTTTTCTTTGAGTGTATTTCTTTGTTTTATACCTCTCACATCTTTGGTTAGATCAGCAAGAGCAAACTGAGTGGATGTGATGTTGTAAGCAACTGTTTCAGTAGCCCTCCCTCTATTTTCAACCAAGTTCATCAAATCTTCAAATCTTTGCTCCTGTCTATTAAGTTGAGTTCTTAACTGTGTAATGTCATTTTCATTGCCTCAACTCATCAAAACATGTCGGCATCTTGCATCACCACACCTCCACCATATGTCCAACGGCATCATCGGCAGGCTCTTCAACATTGTAATGTGCCCTCTGTCCGCTGACAACCATAGCTCTTGTCCTGTCCCATCCAGCAGGTTCAGGACCCTCTTCAATCACATCACCAAATATTTCCTCAAAAATAGGATCTTGTGCAGGTTGAGGTTCCAAGATAGGTTCTTCTTCAAATACTGGTACATGTGCCTGTTGAGGTTCAGCAGCAACAAGTTCTTCCTCAGGAACTTGGAACTCCTCATCGCTAAAATCATAGTCCAGCAGCTGTTCATCCTCATCAATAACAGCTTGCTGACTATCCTTTCATTCAGTACCTTTTGCCACAGTAGACTGTACTACAACAGCCTGTTCTTCAACAATTGCAGGGAATTCCTCCAATCCCATTGTAAGTTCCAACCTTTGTCCAGGTGTAGTTTGATCCTCAGTAGCATGTACCTCTAGGTCCGATCTTTGTTCAGATGCTGTTTGTTCCTCAGCAACATGAACCTCCTCAAAATGTGTGGGTGATCCTTCCAACCCCATCACCAAATCCAATCTCTGTCCAATCACTGTTTGTTCATCAGTGAGTAGGACCCTCTCTTCCATAAAAATAAAAGGAAAAATAGTCATATTTTCCTCTAGCACTCCTCTGTCATTAGCAACCTTGTGTAGAATATCATTAGCTTGAGATAAGGTATCCTGAGTGTCAAACCACTCTTGATATTGAGCTGAATCCTCAGAGCTGATGTCAGGCTCACTATGTGCTATTACCATCTCCTTATCCAAATTTTCAGTCTGTTGATCATCAGGATTCACATCAGTTTCCACAACTAAGAATGTATCAGACATACTGACCAGCCTATTTTCTCCAAAACTTATTCCATCATTGATTAGAGCCTCAAAATCATCTATAGTTAGATCTTCCAGATCTTCATCCATTTGATCGATTTCTTTGGCCCTCGGCGAGACTTACTGCACCAAGATGATTGAATAACTCTTGGTTCAGTTGACAATGCAGTTCCACTGGTTTCTCCTTGATGTGTAGGATGATCACCATCAGAATCAGATGATGATGAATCATCACTATCTGGTGCTTCCCTAGGGTCTTTAAATAAAATACTTCATTCTCCCTTTTCTCCTTCAATGATTTCCATCAACCTCATTTCTAGCAAAGAAGTATTAACCAAATCAAGTAGATTTGCAACTTCTAACTTTTCAAAGGCCCATTCCTCAAATCTGTCATTGGCTCAGCAGCTGGTTTTTGTTTCTTATAGTAGCCAAACTTCCATTGAAAGTAATCAGCAACCAGCTTGAGTTTGGGATCAACATACCCTTCTTTCCTTTTCTTCTCCTTCCACTCAAATGGAATTGATGGCTTTCTAGTGGCTGTTTGTTCAGCTTGTTGTCCTCCAAAGGTCTCAACAAGTAAATTCAGTGTTTCCTCAAAGTTTGCCATCAGTCGATGAGCTCCTCAGATAGTAAATTTACCCCTACTACCTCCATCTGCTCAACACTAGGTTCCCCCTGACTTACATGCTCATCAGCAGGGTTAGTAGCAGATTGCTCTTCCCCCTGAATTATTGCAGAAATGGCAGGGTCTTGTACAGCTGTATAAATTTCCACAGCAGGTGTAGATTCAGTAGTCTGCTATGGTTCTTCAGTAAGTTGCTCAACAACAACCTCTCCAGCCTCAGTAGGCTCAACGGCTTTTATAGGTGCAGATTCAATAACTTCCACAACAGGTTCTGGTTCAGTAGGTTTGTGTGGTGCTTCACCCTGTTGTTCAGTTGCAACCTCAGTAGTTTCCACAGTAGGGGTGCAGGCAGTTTCCTCGATGGTGTCTTTGTGGTTCTTCAATGTGTTGCTCAACAACAACACCAGCATCAGCAATAGGCTCAACAGCCTATTCTTCTATTTCCCTTTATTCCTTCAGAATCCTTAACACTTTGCCTTTTCCATGTTTCTTCTTCTTAGCAGTCTCTTTCATTCTTTTTGAAGGTCGTTCAGCTTCAATTTCAGTAGCTTTCCTTTTTCTTTTATCTTCCTTCTGTTGCTCTTTCAAGATATCACCAGCAGACTTCTTCTTTCCAACATCAGTAGGGTCAATAACTTCAACTTCAACTGGACCCGTAGTAGACTCAGCAGTCTCTACTGTTTGTTGTCTTGTTTTCTTTGGTGTTAAGATCTCAGTAATCTTTCTAGTATTAGCAGCCTTTCTATTCTCAACAGCCTTCTTAGGTGCATCAGATTTAGCAACTAGTTCAACCTGCTCACCACCAGCATCATCATCTCTATCATTGTCACTCTCTGTTTCCTTATCATCTACATCTTCATCATCATCTAATCCAGGGATGAGATAGCTGATCTCCTTGTTATATCTGGATTTTTTGATCTTTTCTGGTGCAACATCAGCAACCCTCAGATGTGTCAGTATGGCCTGCATCATCAATCCCAAAGGCAGTGTCTTGGACTTCTTGTCCCGTCTCTGTCCTCAGTTATTACTTTCTTCATGTATTGGACAAAGAATCCAGCCCAATCAAACTTCATACTCTTGCAGATGATGATCAGCAGATCAATCTTGGGTCCTGACAAAGTGTCAAGACTTCCACTGAATCCCAAAATGTTCTTGGCTATAATCTTGCTCAGCAGATTATACTCCATCCTGATATGCTTCACATTGATGCTTAGTGACGATTTGTGACATTGTTGGTCTTTATTTTATCAACAAAATCTATTCTTGACAACCCCATTGCTTGAGATTGGTTGGAGCATTATTTCGTGTCCAAACCCGAACACTTCCCTCGGCGAGTTTGAGGAAATTTCAATCTTCTGGCCATTAACTGTGGTAGTAAATGCCTCTCTATTGTCTTTTATCACAATGTTTCTCCAGAAACTTACTACATTTGTGTAAGATATGCTTTCCAATCTCAGATTAATAACATCCTCCAGTCATTCGTATCTTCTGATTCTTCTACCAATATTGATGGCCAACTTAGTCTTGTTAACATCAACAATGAACCCTCTAACACTTTGGCTCGTTCCAATGTGAACATCATCCTTATCCGCCATTAGAGATGAAAAAGATGAAGAAGAAAGCTTTCAAATCTGTGTTCACACAGTGTATCTTCAGAGAAAATCGATCTGAAAGTTGTAAGTAATGTCTCTGTGTATATACCTGTATATATAGAGAAAGTAGTGGGTGGTAAATCGGATAAAGTCTTTGTCGTGCCTTTGTAGCATTAACCACATAAAGTTGGAATAAATGTGATGTTGCCACGTGTCCCACTAATTGATTCCATAAGAGTTGTAACCGTTGGATATTTGTAACTGTGGTTATAAAGGATAAGAATAATATCCAATTACTGTTGACTTTCATTTAAGTTTGACTGTCTTGTAACGTATAACTCAGTAGCCTTGAATTTCAGTAGACTTGGATCAGCAGCCTGTTGTCAAGATGGCTCAGCAGCCTACTGACAAGGTAACTCTGCTGATCTTCTTGTATCCTTGTTTTGTCCAACTGATAATACAAGATGAAGTTTAAAACCTATGACTGATCTGTCAAGTGAGCTCACCCAACAGGACAAAGACCAATCCCCTTGGAAACTTCATTTTCTCAATTGTCCAAACACATATAAGTATAGGGAATCGTTGATATCAATAACTAATCTGCTAAGTGAACTCACCCAACATAGCAAAGACTAATCCTCTTGGTGAATTCCAGTACATTGCTGATCAAAGGTGTGTCAGTCTACTTTTATAATTCCAAGTTCAATCCTTAACTTAGCAAATCTTTCACTATCCAATGGTTTTGTGAATATATCAGCAAGTTGATCTTCAGTAGGGATGTAGGGAACCACCACATCTTTCTTTTCAACATGATCTATTATAAAATGATGTCTCACATCAATATTCTTGGTTATTGAGTGTAAAACAGGATTTTCTGTGATTGCAATTGCACTTGTGTTGTCAACATTATAGGAATTTCTCTTTCTTCAATTCCATAATCCCTTAACTGTTGTCTTAACCATAGTATTTGTGCACAGCAACTTCCAGCAGCTATATATTCAGCTTCAGCAGTGGAAGTTGATATAGAATTATGTTTCTTGCTGAACCAGGAAACCAGTCTATTTCCCATCAACTGATAGGTTCCTGTAGTGCTTTTTCTATCAATCTTGCATCCAACATAATCAGAATCTGAGTAGGATATAACCTTGAAGCTTCCATCTTTTGAATACCATATCCTTACTTCCAAAGTCTCTTTTAGATACTTGAGAATCCTTTTTACTGCAGCTAGATGACTTTCTTTAGGTTTAGATTGAAATTTAACCCAAACACCTACAGCAAATGATATATCAGGTCTGCTGGTAGTTAGGTATAGCAAACTGCCTATCATCCTTCTGTATAAAGTCTGATCAACATCTTTGCCTTCTTTGTCTTCATCCAATCTAATGTTAGTACTCATAGGAGTTGACACTTTAGTGCTATTTTCCATGCCAAACTTCCTCAGTAACTCCTTGGTGTATTTTGTTTGATGAATGAAGATTCCATCTTTCATTTGTTTGACTTGTAAACCCAAAAAGTAGTTCATCTCTCCCATCACACTCATTTGGAACTTGCTTTTCATGAGATTGGCAAACTTCTCACAGAGCAATTCATTTTCAGAACCAAAGATTATGTCATCAACATAAATCTGTACCAGCAGGTTGCTGTTTCCTTCATTGATTCTGAAAAGAGTATTGTCAATGGTTTCTTTGGTAAAATCATTTTCCACCAAGAATTGAGATAGGGTCTCATACCATGCTCTTGGTGCTTGTTTCAAACCAAAAAGTGCCTTATTGAGTCTGTACACTTTATCTTCTTGATCTTTAACTTCAAAACCAGGAAGTTGCTGAACATAAACCTCTTTTTCTAGAATGCCATTCAAAAATGCACTCTTGACATCCGTCTGGTATACTTTGAAGTTTTTGTGAGCAGCATATGCCAAGAATAATCTTATAGCTTCCAATCTTGCAACTAGGGCATATGTCTCATCAAAATCTATTCCTTCTGCTTGAGAATAGCCTTTTGCTACTAGTCTGGGCTTATTCCTCACAATAGTACCAGATTCATCCAATTTGTTTCTTATACCCATTTTGTTCCAATTATATTTGCATGATTAGGCCTTTCTACAAGTGTCCAAACTTGATTTCTTTCAAATTCATTCAATTCCTCTTGCATAGCAATTATCCAATCTGGATCTGATATTGCTTCTTCAACAACTTTAGGTTCTATTTGAGATAGAAAACAAGTAAACATTGCTTCTAATTGTCTTCTAGTCCTCACACCATGTTGTATATTGCCAATAACTTGCTCAGCAAGGTGATCCCTTAACCATTGTGGATTTTGGTTAGTTTGATTCTCAGGAACATCATCTTGATGAGGGTCTCACTGTTACTTGACAAAGGGGGGCCAGATCCTTGAAGCGCCTCGGTTGTTGCATCGGTAGTGTTACACCCGACAAGGTCTTGAGAGGCGAATCAGAAATCTTTAAGTTATTTATCCTTTCCAAAACATCAACACATTCTGGATCAGTGACTTGTTGATTCTCAGCAGGTTCTGAAGCTTCATCTTCCATTCCAGTGAACTTAGGTTCATCAAATACAACATGTATTATTTCTTCATGTTTCAGTGTTCTTTTATTCAGTACCCTGAATGTCTTGCTGACAGAAGAATATCCCAAGAAGATTCCTTCATCTGATTTTGGTTGGAATGTCTTCAGTTGCTCCTTATGATTTAGTATAAAACATTTGCTTCCAAATGGATGGAAATAGGATATATTAGGTTTCCTTCCATTCCATATCTCATAAGGTGTCTTCAGCAGCTTCTTGTTCACTGAGGTCCTGTTTTGTGTATAGCATGCTGTATTGACTGCTTCAGCCCAATATCTTTCAGGCATTAGAGCTTCACAAATCATAGTTCTTCCTGCTTCTTTCAAAGTCATGTTTCTTCTTTCAAAGAACCCCATTTTTCTTTGAGGTGTACCAAGCTGACTAGTTGATGCAAAGACACCATTCTGCTCACAATATTCTCTTATAACTTTATTGAGAAATTCAGTACCCTTGTCTGATCTAATCTTCACTACTGTCAAACTTTTCTCATTTTGCAATCTCTTCAAAAGTTCAGGCATCTTTTGAAGCGTTTCACTTTTCTTGTTCATGAATACTACCCAAGTGTACCTTGAATAATCATCCACAACTACTAGAGTGTACTTCTTTCTTGTTACACTAGTTGTTGTTACTGGTCCAAATAAATCCATGTGCATCAGCTCCAAAACTCTTTTTGTTGATTGCTTAGTCTTTGACTTGAAGCTTGATTTTGTTTGTTTACCTTGCTGACAAGCATCACATATAGCATCCTTTTTGAATGTGATCTCAGGTAAACCAATCACTAGTTTCTTCTTCACCAACTGATTGATATCATCAAAGTTTAGATGATTCAACTTCTTATGCCATAACCAATTTAGTTCTGACTTGGTATGCACAATCAGGCATGTCTCTGGAACAACAGTAGACCAATCCACAACATACATGTTTTGTTGTCTTCTTCCAGCCAACACAACTTGATTACCTCTTTCACTAATGACAATACATGTGCCTTTGTCAAAAGTGACCTTGTAACCCATGTCACAAAAGCTGCCCGATTGCTCGGTGGGTTGTAGTCCAGTCCTTCCACAATTGCAACATTCCTGATAGTTAATCCATTTCTCACAAGTGTGCCATATCCTCTTGTGTATCCTGGTGTGTTCTTGTTGCCAAAATTCACTTTTGGACCATCATTTGCCACATAATTTGAGAAACAGTGCTTATTCTTTGTCATATGTCTGGAACATCCACTGTCAAAGTACCAGACACCCTACAAAACAAAGTTAATGTATTTTAGGTACCCAAAACTGTTTGGGTCCATAATGGTCAGTGGTAAGAATGACCCTTAGCAAATTTCCATAAGGTCTTCTTTGAAAAATGTTATACTTTTGTTCATACATGTATTCTACACATCCATAAGGTCTAACATTTGGTTGTGTAAGACTTACATATGCTTTCTGGCCTTTTGGTATGTAATGCTGTTTGGAGTGATTTCTATTGTTAGAAGCACTAGCATAACCATAGGTTTGATGTCTTTTAGGAGCAGCCCTGTAATATGGAGTCTGTTGAGGTCCCTGCTGAGGTCTTGTATAAGTCCTCTGCTGAGTCCACTGCTGAGTCTATTGCTGTGGTTTTACCCTAGCAGTATGGTTATATCTATTGTTTCTAGAAGTAGGTGCATGAATATTCCAATCATCATCAGTAGGGAATAATCTACCTTTCCCCCTGAGATAAGTATCCTTAGAATGATTTGTTAGTAATATCATCCGCAAAGGAAGCGATTTAAGGATCTAGATATATAATTTACACATAATAAAATAACTAGATCTACTCTACAAGGCGGTTGTAGAACATACCTCTTGGATCTCAAAATCCAAGTAGAAGAACCGCAATAGGAAGAACAAAAGATGGTGTGAAGAGCACCACGATCTTCCGTACGTGTGATCCGAGCAACTCCCGGTGGAAGGAAATTCTCGTCTCGAATCCTCCCGATATGGTACCCGGAAAACCTCCAAGATTTTTCCTCTTACTGCCTTGGCCGAAAATTTATCTCTCTCTAAATTATAGAGGGAGTCGAAAATTTTTGTGTGTGTATGAGTTGGGAAATGCCTCTTTATATATGAGAGCTTTTCTTGTCCTCCAAGGATTTTATTTTACAAATAAATAAATCCAATGAATAAAAAAGATAATCCTAGAATATTCTAGAACAAATCTAGAATAATCTTTATCTTTATTTTTATCATAAAATATTTATCCAATAAATTTTTTGTGCACATGTCTTATTAATCCACAAGAAAACTAATTTATTGTTCCCTAAGACACCTCTTGGCCGAAAATTATCATTGTGACCTAGTCACTATGATTTTCGGCCATACACACCAAATTGGTCCAAGATTATGAAAAATGTCTTTTTCACATAATTAATTATTTAGCCCAACTAATTTAATAGTCCACTAAATAATTAATTCACATATCGTTTTAATTAAATTCTAATAAGAACTAAATTAATATTATTAGGATTCGACGTCCGAGAATAGCTATGCTATATTTAGAGCACGTCGGGGACCATGGACTAATAATCGTCGCTCCGATAAATCAAATAAATAATTATCTTACGAACAGAATAATTATATTCGATAAATCAATCACAGGAATATGCCACCATAATCCCGTGACTGCACTCCTCCGATTATGAGATTATATTTATCTCCTCACGAGAATGATAATAAGCGTCCATTGATATAATCATTACATACTGGATTAATCCTCCATAGATTATTCATTCTAAATCGGGAAGTTACCGTTAACTTTTTAGAACCTCTTATCCTTATTTACCATTAAACCCTTAGTGATCAATTAATTCATACAACTCACTTTGGTAGCTAATCGGTGTAATATGAACTCGCATTTGATCGATCGGTTTCTAGGATTAACAAATAAGGGAACTGTCTATCTACTTCCATAAATGGAAGGAATGGATTCCGTATCTGTGATAACACAGACTACTCACTCAATCCAGTACAATGCCAAGATGGGGTAATTCAGATCACAGACTCAGTGTAATCCTTAACCGACAAGTCAAACCTCATCATGCGATTCAAGCGGTTGATCGTGATCACCTCGAGATTAAGATATATCCATAAATATGATCATCGATTGATTCGATAAGACTTTCGATTACGGAATCATACCGTGAACTCTAATCAAATCGGTCCAAATTACATATGATATATCTATCATATATAAATGCCCCACTAGGTTCTCTTAACCGAAAGTCCGGATAAGACAATCACACCTATTGTGTTCAGGCGCATTAATAGCACGTTAAAGGAGAGACCCGATACTCTCGATTAACTTCACTATGGGCTAATTGTATTTTAAGTACATCTTCACTAACTCAATCCTCCCGTGTATATCCCATACACTGAGTTAAGTGATTACATAAACGATATACTTTAGGGTTTTCTGTAGTGTAAATACTAATGTCACATCGGTGAATATGAGAATAATAAATATGAATAATAATATCATTTCATTTATTAAATAAAACAATTACAAAATTGTCTTTCGGGCATTACACCGAACAATCTCCCACTTGCACGAAAGCATGTGATTAATTGTTTTAGAGCACACCCTACTATTTAAAATACAGCAAACTATCACTCCCACTTGCTCTAAAGCAAATGAGACATGTCTCTAATACCTATAGTCTCCAAGTGTCGACTAAAAGCTTCAATCGATAGTGTCTTGGTGAATGGATCAGCAGGATTATCGGCGGAGGCGATTCTTCGGACGGAAACATCCCCTCTTTCGACAAAATCGTTGATCACCCAGTATTTCCTCTCTATATGCTTCGACTTACTGTGCTTTCGAGGTTCCCTAGAGTTGGCAATGGCCCCATTGTTATCACAATAGAGAGTAATATGATCTTCAGCATTCGGGACAACGCCTAATCCGCTGATGAACTTTCTTAACCAAACCGCTTCCTTAGCGCGCTCTCGAGGCCGCTATGAACTCAACTTCCATTGTTGAATCAATTTGTCTTTGGATTTCTTTTGGCTTCTCCATTCTATTGCACCGCCACCAAGCATAAACACTGAACCAGAGGTTGATTTAGAATCATCTCTGTCTGACTGAAAGTCAGAATTAGTGTACCCTGCTAACTCCAAACTCCCACTCGAATATATGAGCATATAATTTCTGGTTCTCTTCAAATATTTGATGAGATTCTTTACTGCTGTCCAGTGCGGTTGCCCTGGATTTGACTGAAAACAGATGACTAATCCAACGCCGTAACAAATATCAGGTCTCGTACACCTCATAGCATACATAAGACTACCAACAGCCGAGGCATATGACACTCTTCCCATAGCTTCAGTTTCTTCAGGAGTTTGAGGCCCCTGAGTCTTAGAGAGGTAAACGCCGTGACGGGTTGGTAGAAAACCCTTCTTGGCGTTCTCCATACTGAAGCGTGCCAGCACCTTATCTATATAAGTTGCTTGGGACAGAGCTAACATCCTGTTCTTGCGATCCCTTATAATTTGGATCCCTAGAACATAACTCGCTTCTCCCAAATCCTTCATTTGGAATTGCGTGGTCAACCAACTTTTCACGTCGGACATCATCCCCTTATCGTTGCCAATAAGGAGTATGTCATCAACGTAAAACACTAGAAATACAATACTATCTTTGATAACCTTCTTGTACACACAAGATTCAGCAAAGTGTTGTTCGAAATCATAAGACTTGATCGTGTGATCGAATCTATGATACCAGGAACGAGATGCTTGCTTCAACCCATAAATGGATCTGAGCAACTTGCACACCATATGCTCTTGACCTTCTTCAATGAATCCTTCTGGTTGCTGCATATAGATTTCCTCGTCGAGAAAGCCGTTTAGAAACGCTGTCTTAACATCCATTTGCCAGATTTCATAATCCAGACATGCAACAATCGAAAGGAGGATGCGGATGGTTTTCATCATGGCCACATGTGAGAAGGTTTCCTCGTAGTCTATACCCTCTCGTTGTGTGTAACCTTTGGCTACCAGCCGTGCTTTGAAGGTTTCGACCTTCCTATCTATTCCTCTCTTTCGCTTGTAGAGCCATTTACATCCAATGGGCCTTTCACCCTGAGGAAGTTCTACAAGTTTCTAGACTGAGTTAGAGTACATAGACTCAATCTCTTGATTCATTGCGTCAATCCATTTATCCTTATCGTGATCCAATATGGCCTTATTATAGGTCGGAGGATCATCTTCCACCCCATCAGAGGCAACTATGTTCATCTCTAAATCCATGCCGTACCGAGCCGGTGGCCGAACCACTCTCGCAGTACATCTAGGTGGAACAGGAATGTCGGAAGTGACTGTTGTATTAGTAGTGTTGTTTACAAGAACATCAACAGCCACAATAGGCCTGACGTCATCGGAGAGTAATTCCTCTAGTACAATTTTACTTCGAGGTCTGTGGTCTTTTATATAACTTTCCTCAAAAAACGTAGCGTTAGTCGAGACTAGCACTTTGTTATCTTCCGGATCGTAAAATAGACCACCACGTGTACCTTTTGGATAGCCTACAAACAAACATACTTTCGTACGCGATTGTAGTTTGGTAGTTTTGTCCATCAGCACATATGCAGGACAACCCCATATGCGGAAGTGACGAATGCTTTCGCGACGTCCGGACCACATCTCTATGGGTGTCTTTTTTACAGACTTTGAAGGTACAGCATTCAAAATGTAGACCGCTGCTTCTAAAGCATAACCCCAAAACGATATAGGTAGTGAGGCATAGCTCATCATTGATCTAACCATGTTAATCAATGTCCTGTTTCTTCTCTCAGCAACTCCATTTTCTTTGAGGTGTCCTAAGCATTTGAACGTTGGAAACAAATTCCTTTTTCAGCCAAGTAGTCAATGAACTCAGTATCTAAATACTCACCTCCACGATCCGAGCGAAGGAATTTCAATGACTTGCCTAGTTGCCTTTCGGCTTCTGCTTGGAACTCCTTGAACTTACCAAAAGCCTCGGACTTCCTATGTAGCAGATAAACATAACCGAATCTCGAGTAGTCATCAATGAAAGTCACAAAGTACTCGTATCCGCCTCTAGCTTGTACGTTCATCGGACCACAAAGGTCTGAATGCACTAAGTCTAGAGTTCCCGTGGCCCTATTACCCTTTGACGAGAAGGGACGCTTGGTCAATTTTCCCTCCAGGCAACACTCGCAGACAGGCAGTGTGTCAACAGATGACTCACCTAAGGCATGAACCTTTTCTAGTCTTTTGAGTCTTTCCAAGGAAATATGGCCGAGCCGCAGATGCCACAAGTATGTTTTATCTTCTTTTACTTGAGAAATTTTTTGCCTTTTAGCAGATCTTTGATGGCGATTTTAAACATTTCGATTATTAAGTAGGGGAGCTTTATGTGGTCTTACAAAATATAAACCGTTTTCATTCGTAGTTGAACACAATTCAAAGCCATTCTTGAAATAACAAATTCACCATTCAAATTTGAAACAGAAAATGATTGTTCAACTAAGGCCAGAATGAGAAATTAAATTTCTCCTGAAATTTGAATAAAATAAACATTCTCTAAATGTAAAATTCTATTATTAAAGTGTAAGTCCACAGCTCCCCTTTGCTTTTGCGAAATGGCGCCCAAAGTGCCTACTCGCATCACTTGAGAACCCTCTTCCAGCTCTAAATCACGAACTAAGAATCTGCAATGAAGAACATACATGGTTAGTAGCTCCAGTATAAAGTATCCAAGTGGACACAACTTTAGCTACATTAAAAGATTCCAAGAATAGTAATTCCGAATTACCTTTCTTATCTTTCCCAGTGACGGCCTTGACTTTGCCATCCTTTACATCACGAAGATATTCCGGACAATGGTGTTTCCAATGTCCTACCTCCTTACAGTAAAAGCACTTGCCCTTGGGCTTGGCCTCATCAACTTTCTTAGCTTTCTTTTTCTTCATTTGCTTGGGCACATGTGCAACACTACCCTTCTTCTTTGGTTTGGCCTTAGGCTTGTTTGATGGCTTAGCTTCGGCCATATTGGCTTCGGCTTTCTTATCCCCTACTTGGACCTTATCTTTCGATAGTAGGCCCTCGTAGATAGTCAGTTCATTAAGCATCTGTGTCATGGTCAACTCATGTTTGCCCATCAGATACTGAGTTTTGAACGGGATAAACTCGGGAGTCAACGATTCCAAAATCATCGACACTTGAGTTTCTTCATCGAACATCGATCCATGAATACCGGCGTCATTGAAGTAACTATTCATATTTAGAACATGACCATTCACTGCTTGACCTTTCTTCAATTTCGTGTTAACAGCCATCCTGATGGCATCGTGTCTTGCTTGGTTGCTAGGTGATCCAAACATCGAAGTAAGTTTCTGCATGATTTCTCATGCAGTCTCAAACTCTTCAATTTGGGTCTTAATAACCTCCGACACTGCCGCCAGGATGATCCCACGAGCCGGTTATCTGACTCGATCCAGCGATTACGCTGCTCGATCTTAGCTTTTCCGGGTTTTTGGATCGCCACCGTAGGGCATTCAGAAGTGAGTACATATTGCACATTCTCGTATGTGAGTACCACGTTTAGATTACTCTTCCATTTCTTAAAGTTGTTTCCCGATAATTTTTCAGACAGTAAAGCAGAAATTTGAGCAGACATTTTTGCTGAAAATAAAATGACATATATTAATTCAAGTTTAACACTACTATATAAGTTTATTTTAGGAATTGTAAACTAAAATTAAGTCTACTCTACAATTCCAAGGTTTTAACCTCGCATCTCAGTGCCGCCGTGGGGTAGGTCAAAGAGATGACGGTTAAATCGAGACAATCTCATCAATGAATAACTTGTGAGAATCGAACATCCCACGAGAATCGAACATCCCTTTATTCATTGACTACCTTCCTTTTTAGCCTAGATATTATCAAGAATTGATGAGTGTGACCTAGTATATCGGATCTCTTAGGTACGCCCCGAGTGTGCCGTCGTAGGATAGGTCAGTGATCCGACGAGTACCCGGAAATCCTATCCTTTCGGAGACCAAGCCATGAATGTTGATAGGGGTGAACACCATCTATAGGGGGACGAAATCAAAGCGCCGCGAGGCGTCACCCTTCTCTCACTTGCTTGTATCTATAGTAGAGGACGTGGGGTTGGCTGTTGCCTCCCCCGCTCCCACTCAATATTTTAGAAGTGGTGGTGGGTTAACTAACCACGTCTTTTTGATGTTAACATAAAAGTACATCAAATCAAGGATTCCGAATGGTGTCGGTAACGTAGGCAAGCCTACCCGTCCTATTCGTTGGAACATATGTGACAGTCGGACTAAATCGGGTCAAGAGAGCCCCATTGAGATAAGAAGGAATCACCCCTCCGCTCGCCGGTGTAGCTTAGTCTTGCCGGACCCCCGTGAATACATCACATTAGGAGGGTTAAGTCAGTCGAGCGAAGCTCAGTTGACCACCCAACCTATAGGCAAACCGTTTTTATCCAAGATTTATTGTTCTTTTACCATCATTCAATCTCGTAGACACTGCGAATCGAAAACGTGATCTCGTTTGTGCTTTTAAGGCGGTTCACCGAGAACACACACCGAAAGGCTTAACGATTTCATAACCCGTCCTCGGATCTTTAATTAGTTACTAAATTAATTAATTAATTACCACATATTAATTAAATTTCAACTAATTACGTGAGTTTGTATACATGCTTATTTTAATTACCAAAATTAAAATTCTACATGTATGCATGGAGTGGATTTATGATATGATGCATGTCATGGAAATTCCGATTTTATAACTATTTTATGATCAAACACATAAAAAATAAATTGCGGAAAATTTAAACACCGAGATGGAACGTTGGTACCCCCGTATCTAATCTATCGTAGGAAAGCAGTAAATTACAACTTGTTGTCTTCGTGTCTTCGATATTTGAGCCTTGAACCACGAACCGCAAACCCGAAAGGAGAAGGGGCCTTTATTTTATAAAATAAAATAAATTTTTTTTATTAAAATCCTGCTGTATTTTTATTTCAGAAAAATAAATTAATATTTTTTTTAAACAGCCGATTATAAAAAAAAAAATTTGATTTTTAATAAAATCCAAAACCTAACCGAGTTAGGAAAATTATGAACAAAAAATTTTCAGCCTCGACTCCTATTCATACCTCGAGTTCCGTCTTCATCTCGTGTTCATCATCGTTCTTCGTCGTTTTTCCGAAATTACAAAAAAAAATAAAAAATAGCCAAAAAAGGAATAAAAAAAACAACAACTTGTACATCAATCCAATGCTCAAACGATCTAAATCGAGAGAGCTTACAATAGATCTAACGAGTAAACAGTACCAACCCCAATCCATCTCTTCAAACCACAACAATCGCAACATAAAAAATAAACATATGCATCGCCCCAAAAAATTGGGACACAAAAACTACATGTTTTCCACTCCTAGATCTAATATTTTATATGTATAAATATAGATCACTGGCGGCATCGATACCACTGTTAGTAATATCATCCCAGAACGGAAGCGATTTAAGGATCTAGAACTATAATTTACACATAATAAAATAACTAGATCTATTCTACAAGGGGGTTGTAGAACATACCTCTTAGATCTCAAAATCTAAGTAGAAGAACCGCAATAGGAAGAACAAAAGATGGTGTGAAGAGCACCACGATCTTCCGTACGTGTGATCCGAGCAACTCCCGGTGGAAGGAAATCCTCGTCTCGAATCCTCCCGATATGCTACCCGGAAAACCTCCAAGATTTTCCCTCTTACTGCCTTGGCCGAAAATTTATCTCTCTCTAAATTATAGATAGAGTCGAAAATTTGTGTGTGTGTGTATGAGTTGGGAAAGACCTATTTATATAGGAGAGCTTTTCTTGTCCTCCAATGATTTTATTTTACAAATAAATAAATCCAATGAATAAAAAAGATAATCCTAGAATATTCTAGAACAAATCTAGAATAATCTTTATCATTATTTTTACCATAAAATATTTATCCAATAAATATTTTTGTGCACATGTCTTATTAATCCACAAGAAAACTAATTTCTTGTTCCCTAAGACACCTCTTGGCCGAAAATTATCATTGTGACCTAGTCACTATGATTTTCGGCCATACACACCAAATTGGGCCAAGATTATGAAAAATGTCCTTTTCACATATTTAATTATTTAGCCCAACTAATTTAATAGTCCACTAAACAATTAATTCACATATCGTTTTAATTAAATTCTAATAAGAACTAAATTAATATTATTAGGATTCGACGTCCGAGAATAGCTATGCTATATTGGAGGCACGTAGCGGCTCCGATAAATCAAATAAATAATTATCTTACGAACAGAATAATTATATCCGATAAATCAATCACAGGAATATGCCACCATAATCCCGTGACTGCACTCCTCCGATTATGAGATTATATTTATCTCCTCACGAGAATGATAATAAGCGTCCATTGATATAATCATTACATACGGATTAATCTTCCATGATCTATTTCATTCTAAATCGGAAAGTTACCGTTAACCCTTTTTAGAACCTCTTATCCTTATTTACCATTAACCCCTTAGTGATCAATTAATTCATACAACTCACTGGTAGCTAATCAGTGTAATATGAACTCTTACGATCGATCAGTTTCTAGGATTAACAAATAAGGAACTGTCTATCTACTTCCATAAATGGAAGGAATGGATTCCGTATCGTGATAACACGGACTACTCACTCAATCGATTACAATGCCAAGATGGGGTAATTCGGATCACGGACTCGGTGTAATCCTTAACCGACAAGTCAAACCTCATACTGATTCAAGCAGTTGACTGTGATCACCTCAGGATTAAGATATATCCATAAATATGATCATCGATTGATTCGATAAGACTTCTCGATTACGGAATCATATCGTGAACTCTAATCAAATCGGTCCAGCCCTATATGATATATCTATCATATATAAATGCCCCACTAGGTTCTCTTAACCGAAAGTCCGGATAAGACAATCACACCTATTGTGTTCTGGGCGCATTAATAGCACGTTAAAGGAGAGACCCGATACTCTCGATTAACTTCACCATGGGCTAATTGTATTTTAAGTACATCTTCACTAACTCAATCCTCCCGTGTATATCCCATACACTGTGTTAAGTGATTACATAAACGATATACTTTAGGGTTTCTGTAGTGTAAATACTAATGTCATATCGGTGAATATGAGAATAATAAATATGAATAATAATATCATTTCATTTATTAGATAAAACAATTACAAAATTGTCTTTCGGGCATTACACCTAACATGATTAACATTTTTAGGTTTTGGATTCTTATCTTTGGAATATTTCTGGTTTTTCTCTTTTTGTGGTCTAGCAGACTTGGTAGCTGGGCTGCTATCAGTAGGTCTAGAAGGTACAGCAGTCCTACTCTTAGATTTTTTCTTTTTGTTAGGTACTAATGTCCTTTTTGATTCTGATTTTGCCACTTTGAAGCATTCTCAGTAGGTTTCACTGTCTCATCAACCTTTTTGGGAGTTGGATCTTGTGCAGGCACAAACTTAGGACCAATTCTGGTACTAGGTTCAGTAACCTTACTGGATCCACTCTTATTAGATTGTTGAGTTCCAAATCCAAGGCATGTTCTATCACCATAAGACTTTCCAGATTTGAATACAGTGAAGGAACAAGATTGTTCAAATAGATTCAAGTGACTCATGAATGTACAGCAGACTTATGTTGATTCTGTCCAAACTCTTTTTCCTTTCCCTTGAGAATTCTTAATTCAGCTTTTAACCTTTCAACTTCTGCTTGAAGAGCTTCTTTTTCCGCCTTCACAATCTCATAGCCAGATTGTATTATCCTCAGTTGATTAAGGATGGCATCCAAAGTTTCTTCATTGTCAGAATTTTTAGGATTTGAACCACAAGTTGATTCACAATCACTTTCAGCAGGAGTGTTGATAGATACAGAATTGTATACCTCCTCTGTTTCATCCATATTTGCCATTAAAGCATAATCATCCATATCAGCAACAAGTGAAATATCATCAGATTCATTTCCTTTTTACGATTCAACTTCATATCTGATTCATCTTCAAAGAACCATAGCTTTCTTGCGGATCTTCTTTGCGACTTTTGCTCTTCATGAGTGCGGACAATCAGTCCGAAATGTCCAGGCTTCTTGCGATTGAAGCAAAGATAATCGAGTTCTTTTCATTTTAGTTCGGAGACGAGTCGAGTTTGAAGTGTCCTGGTCTCTTGCATTGAAAGCACAAGTAACCATTGTCTTTCTTGGGTTCCTCATTCTTATTTTCACTAGGTTTATTTGTGAAATTCCTTGGAGAACTCCTTCCATTTTCCATCATTATGATTTTCTTGCTCAGTAGGGCAATTTTCTATTGCATCTCATCCAGTAGATCATCTTGAGCTCCTGATGTTTCTTCTTGTTGTGTGGCAGCCAATGCAGTGGTCTTTGGTTCTTCCTTTTCAGTCTCAGATACAAGTTTCTTACTGAATTCATAAGCCTTGAGATCTGAAAATAACTTGAAGGTATCCTCTTCATGTAGACTTCTCATTTCTTCTATTGCAGTCACCTTCATTTTCCAAACTTCTTTTGCAGGTGGGGTTCTAAGATTTTTGAATTGATTTCTTCTTTTGAGTAGTTTACACTCAGTAGGGTGAGTTCATCCATGATGGCATTGAATCTTGATTCCATTTGTTCATTGGTTTCATTTGGTTTCATTTTGAAGTCTTGGAACTTCTTATTTGCCACACTGATTTTGTTCTTCTTGATTGCATCAGTGCCTTCACAGATTAATTGTAACTTATCCCAAAGTTCCTTTGCAGTCTTGCAATCCTTCACCTTCATGTACATATTGCAATCCAAGGTTCTGTATATGATATCAATAGCAATATTGTTGAGATTTGCTCTTTTTCTATCTTCAGCAATTCACTCCCTTTTTGGTTTTGGAATATACCGAGTTTCAGTTCCCACTGTTACTGACTTGGTGATCTCCAGTGGTCCATCAGTCAGCACATCCATTATCTCATCATGTGTTGCAGCTAGAAAAGCCTGGATACGACGTTTATACTCATCAAAACGATCTAAAGAACACATCAACATTGTTCTAGCATACTGGTTGTTATCCATGATGCAAAGCCTTGAAAATCAGATACTTGAAAAAGTTTTCAAAGTATTTTCACAAGCACAACAAGTAGGATTACTTGAGCGAACAACGCTCCGATACCAATTGTTGGTCCTTGAAAGGATTTGGTTAAGTTTAGAGGGGGGATGAATAAACTTAACACTTAAAACTTTTGGAGTTAACAAACTCAACAAGTTGATAGCCTTCTTGCGAAATTTCGATGTCTGGCGATTGTTGATTTTACTGAATTTGTTGCAGCGGAATATATTCAAGTTAAGCCTTATTACTTGTTGTTAAAATATGATACCAAGTATTAGATACTCAGTAGTGTGAGTGTGTGATTCAGTTGCTAGTTTCAGTAGGTTGATGTGCTTAATATACTAAATGCATAAAGTAAATGCAGAAAGTAAGTAGGCAATTTTTTATAGTGGTTCCAGGTGGTGTAATCATGTCAGTCCACTATTCTCCTGTGATGTTGGAGGTAATTCATTAGAGATCTTTGAGGTTACAGTTACAAAAATCCCTAAGTTGTCTGTCATTCACCAATAACTATGGCTTCACAAACTGAACACTTGAAACAGGTAGAATTGCTGCTCCAAAGTATTCCACTGGTCCTTGAAGGGTAGGATTGCCTCTTCACCAGCTCCACCACAAACAATGATCCTTGACACCCAAAAGATGCTTCTTTGTCTTGAAGAGGTTTCTTGTAAAAGAAAGTTTGAATCAAGTAAGTGATTCGACTTTGGCAGACTTGATCGAGGATGAAATGATCAGCAGCTTGATGTCTTCAAGTGTGTAAACTTGATGTAACTTGATAGCAGGTTGCACTTGAAGAATTTACTAGATCAGTATCTTTAAGCTCAGTAATGTCAGCAGGGTGATTTCTTGATAAGAATCTGATAGCTCAAGATTGATTGTTGTTTTTCATTAATTTTCATCACTTGTTTCCGTATCAGGGGTCTTCTATTTATAGGTGAGAATCCTTGTGACTTGTGTTTGAAATTCAAAACATAGCCGTTTCAGATTTTTCCCATCTTGACTTGCATTTTGTCCTTGTACATAGTAATCGACAACTGTCGATTTACTTTTGTGATTTTGATTGTCCACCCTTTGACTTGTATCCATTGGATAAAGCTCTGAATCTTTCCAATATCCCTTTAATACCATTGATTTGTTGACAAAATCAAGACTTGTTATTTGTCCTTATCCTTGTAATCTTCCAATGTAACCTTTGATTAAATCGAAATATATATTCAACATGTTCCTGTGTATGTAAGTCTGCTGAAATACTTGTCAGTCAGCTGTTCCAAGTTTGCTGTGTTTATGAAACACTGCAGCTGACTTCTTTTCATCTAACTTTTTGTTATGAAGTTAGAATACACCAATTTGAACATAACTAAGTCCAATCACCACTTAACTAATGGAACTTAGACCTTGTACACAAGGTATATGTAATCAGTTTAGGTCATCACAGACTTCCCTAAATTCTGATTCCATATCCTTGATTTTAAACACTAAGTTTGATCCCTTAGCCTTCAATAACTGAGTTTGAGCCCTCAGCCTTCAGTCTTCAGCATGTTCCTAAACTAGTCTCATGACTCAGTACACTTATCGACACAGGCAGTCTCTGTGATGAAAGTCGGTGACCTTTTTACAGTGCTTGTTTGATCAAACATATACAAAGATCAAACTCTAATAAGCTTATACATTTGATCTAGACATCTTTTTGCCTTTGCTCTATAACTTCTAGTCTGACACTCATCACTAAAACTTAGAATATGTCCAACAATCTCCTATATCAAAATGTGCGACACTTAAACATGTACATGGACGTGTATTGTTGAATATGTACGTTGGATGACCCACTCACTTTATACGTGTCACAAATCTATGACTGTTGTGTAGTTATTCTCAGAGCCCATTCGTCATAATATCATGGTGTGGATCGTCGCATTTTGACACTATTGAGGTTTTCCTACGAAGACCCGATCATGAGGTAGTGAATGAATATGATATTGAAGCATGCGTAGGATTTATGTCGTCCATCCGGAATTCACGTTTTCTAATTGTAGGAATGAATATCCGAGCCGACGTGTCTAAGAAATGTTTTATTCGAGAAAATCTTTGCAAAAAAGAAGTAAGTGGTACCTTGAGAGAATCTAATATTCATATTATAAGATATATTTATTGATGTATTGACATTCAAGTAATGACTGTATGGATGTTACGTATGCAAAAGGATTCTACTTACATAATAACAATTACAAGAAATGTTATAGTCAGTCGGTAAATTTTATGGTGGTCAATGACCACTAAACTCAATGGACACATGTCATCACATAGATGATTGTGATCATGTGCATTAATTCTAAACCATTGAATTCAAGATCGAGTTTGGTGATTATTGACCACCATAAAATTTCACCAAAAAATAACATATAACTCTTCTAAATAATTGGGGGTAATGACATATTGCTATATATCAATATGGTATATTAAATTTATACGATCAATAAATTCAAAACCCTAATGGGTCACACAAATGAATGAAGAGTCGGCACTTAAATGTGATTATGTGATAATCAATAGGGATCAAATAAATATTCTTACCACAAAGACTTGTAGTGGAATCGATAATCAAGTTATTATTTATTATGAATAAATAATTAAAGAGAATATCAGAATTTTCTATTTTTTTAGGAAAGTATTTTCTAATTCGAAAGGAAGATAAATAAAGGCATAATTTTTTAATGAAATAATTATTTAATTCCCCAATTCTTATTCTATAAGGAATATATTTTCTTTACACTTGCTCCAAGAATAATGGGTGATACCCCTATATAAGGGAAAGAGAGTCAAGCTCTTCAAACACTGGTATCATAAGAGAGAAAATAATAAAGGCTTTCGGGAGGTTTTCATGTATGAGGAAAATGTGGTCCAGCAAACATATTTTCCATGTTCCAATCCTCAGAGGATTCCGGGGAGTCATTTTTGTGGATCAACGTTAGAGGCCGAACACGTCGACGGTTCGTGCATTAGACAATCAACCGTAAGAAGACTGCACGATCTTTGGTATTGATTTCTTCTTTTTTCTTGTGTATTCTTATTGGTTCATCGGAGTCGGTCCGAGTAAAGGATAATCACTTTTTGAATATCATTGCGTAACCCTGTTGTTATCTTAACACTATGAAAGGTTAATCTATATGCAATGATTGCGGTATTCAAGAGTAAGTGACATCTATAATCGCAATAGTTTAATTATAGGTTTATGATGTCATAACACGGGGATTAATAGATTGTATGAAAGTATTAAAGAGTTGATTATTATATTCAATTTATTGAAATTGCTGATTATGCATTATTGGTCCCAGGTTGGCTCCACACGTATGAGTTGAAATCGGTTATTGATTGATTGTTTAATTAGTTTTTTTTTTTTATTTTTTTTTAACATAATATGCAAGAATTTATTTATATGATAAATAAAGAACCAATATAGAAAATAGTTTTCTTTCTTACGGTGTAATGTAGCGCCTAAGCAGTGGCGGATCAAGAAAAAACATTTAGCGGTGCACAAAAAAATTTCTTGTGTGTTGTGGGACGACTAAAAATTGATATGGAATATCGGAATGTATTCGATCCTTAAAATGAAGATTTGATTGAGTATCGATGAGTCAAGGAATTTATGCCAAAACACCAAATCCAAATGAAAGTGGTTTTTGTTGTTGTTGTTGTTGTTGTTGTTGTTGTTGAGAAAATGCATATCTTATCCAGATATAATGGTACGTAACAATAGTAATATTTACTATATATCTTTTGGTTGAGCGGGGTCCGCGGAAAGGGCTGGCCCTAGGCCCGTGAGAGATAGGCATCCGCCTAGGGCCCATGATACAAGAGAACCCAAAGTTACATGTTTCAACAATACTGTAAAGTAGTCTAGTGGATAAGCTGTGGTTATATATTTAATGATATGTGTTTTATTCTTGCTCTTGACATATATTTTTTTATTTACTTTTATTTTATTTTATTTTTTTTTTACTCTTTCAGTGTAATGATATATGAATACACCATTAAATTCTTGTAAAGTAATAATAGTTATGAAAAACTTACCGTAGCCGACCTCCCATTGCCCATGAACAAGATAATATGTTGGACAATATTAAACTTGAAACTACATTAATGATTTTCCATCTAGAAATGCATGAAGAAACCAAAGTAATGATACAAATGAAAAACCTACCATGACCGACTGCACACCGCCCATGAACATAATGATCGATATGTTGGAAAATATTAAACTTGAAACTTTTATTTGATTTTGCATCTTGAAATGCTTGAAGATTTTTTCATGATCAGTTTGTTTGCTTGTTAGTGCAGTTCTGTTGTCGATCGGTGATTTTCAATTTTTAATGTTGCTGGTTACGGTTGCCCTGTTTTGTAGTTGTTTGTGTTTTTGTTTCTACTATTGCTATGTTTCCACTACTTATTCAGTAATTTTGTTGTTTTTGACATTTGTAATATGTTGTTATATACTCGTCTTATTGTTTTCTTGAACGTGATTATATCACTTGAAGTATGAAAATTAATTTTGTTAATAAATATGGGACCCTTCTTTTAATTTTGCACCAGGTCAGTGAAATGTAAGGAACGTCTCTGTCCACGGACCTTATTGTATGATACATACCTCCGCCTCTGCGCTCCAGTATACAAGTAGTGCTCGGGTTATTATATATTTGATAAAATCTTATGGGGAAAATTAGATTTTTTTCATTAAAGAAAAATGAAACAGATTTAAACAAGACAATTTATTGTGTTTACAATATGTTTTGATTTAGTGCTTACACTATAAATAGACGAGTCCTCCACCTCATCGCACAGACTATAAGTTACTACCTCCGTCCCAAAATGTAAGTCTTTTTCGGTGTTTTCACACATATTAAGGAAGTTGTTTAAATTGGTTATGTGTCATTAATTTTGATAGAAAAGTCTAAAATGCCCTTTGACTGTTATTAATGCAGAGTAGTGAAAAGTGGATGGATAGATAATAAATGAGGGGTAGAAGGAGAAAAATATAATAAATGCTTCCTTGGTTATTTAAATGGACTTATATTATGGGACAAAACAACAAAGCTAAATGGACTTACATTTTGAGACGGAGGTAGTAGCAAACATTAAACTAAAAAATGAAAGAAATATATATTTCCTTTTCGAACACCAAGAAAGAGAAAAGCTTTCTCTTGTGCACAGGGCCGGCCCACATATGTGGCCAGAGAGACACTCGTCTTAAGCCCAACGGTGTCGGGAGGGCCCAACGGTACATGTTTCGCTAAAAGAAAAAAAATTCCATGTAGATTCAATCATATCCAACCTAATATATTATGTTAATTTTTTTCTGATAAAGCCCCAATTTTTTTTAGTCCAATCAATAAAGTTGTTGGAAAATTTTGATGTATAAGAATTTGACAGAAATTGTAGAAGACTCCAAGGCACGCAAAGCGTTGTCTTTTAAGAGATGTTTCGTCCCACACGAATTGTCACTAAGGGATCAAACGAAAATCTCTCTCAGGATACAACGGAGGTGTTTGATTCAAACAGTGACTTGTTTGAATCAAACCCGAGGACACTCAAAATTTTTCTAATGATGCTGTCAAAACTTATGAATTTTCATCTGTATACTTGTGCCTTTTATAGGCTGCAAGTACCCCATAAACGAATGGAGGTACTGTAGGATGTAATATCTCCGGATGGATCAAAGATCCACCCGATTACGCAGCGGAAACTACAAGATCTAGATCTAGTCAACCAATATACATAAATAAATAGATCTAACCTACGAGGGGGTTAGATCACCAACCTTTTTATGGTGAAAAACGTCAAGAAAAGGTTGAGAAGCCAAAGTCTTCCAACGTGTGTCTCCAAGCACCACCAGGTGGATGGTGTTTCACGCCGCCGGACCTCCTCAATATGCTACCAGAAAAAAAATCCCGAAGATTTTTCCAACTCGAACCCTAAGAATAGAAGCCAAAATTTTCAGCCAATTTCTCTTGTGAATAGTGACGTGAATAGTGATTTTTTGGTACAATGGAGAACTCTTCTTATATAGGAGAGAGATCCTTGTTCCACAAGGATTTAATTTAATTAATGGATAATCAATCAAATAAATCATTTTCCATAAAAGATAAATCTAATATTTTCCCAAACAAATTAGGATAAATAAAAGATCATTATCTAATATATTAATTATTTAACCAATAAATATTTAAGCACATGTCATATAATAACACAAGAAAACAAATTCCTTGTTAATAATATATACATATTGGCGCCAATACCTAATTAAATAGGTCATGGGCCGAAATTCACCAAACCGGGTCGAGTCTATGCAAAAATGTTTTTTCCATGTTTTTAATTATCTAGTCCAACTAAACAATTAATCCACATATCAATTAAACAGTGCAATGCTACTATTTAATTATAATCGAGGTGTGACGACGGGAAAACATATATGCCATATTAGGAGCCGCGTCGGGACCATGAACCTATAACCAGTAGCTCCAATAAATTAAATAAATTTATTCATCGGACAAAATAATTATATCCAATCTATTAATTCCGGGATTACACCACCATAAACCCGAAACTGAACTCTGCCGAATATAGATAACTTACACTCAACCATGAGTTGATAAGGTTTCCACTGATATAATCATTACATACGGATAAATCCTCCATAGATTATTTCATTTCGAGTCGGGATATTTCCGTAAACCCTTCTCGAATCATATTATCCTTATTTACCATTAACCCCCTAGTGATCAATTAGTTCACATACCAGACTAGTAGCTAATTAGTCTAACATGAACTCCGCGGATCGATCAGTTTCTAGGATTAACAAACAAAGAGGCTATGCTGTCTACTTCCGAGGGAAGGAATGGATTCCATATATGTGATAGCACGGACTACTCACTCATCCCAGAATAGAGCCAACGAGAAGTGTTGGACTATATACTTCGAAGTGATCCTTACTAACACATCAAACTCTACCCTTGTCTAAGCAGTTGTCTGTGATCACCTCAGGATTGAGATTAATCCATAAATGATCATCTTGTGATTCGATAAGACTTCTCGATTACGGAATTATATTGAGAACTCAAATCAAATCGGTCCAAATTACATATGATTATCATCATATATAAATGCCCCACTAGGTACCTTATTACCGACAGTCCGGATAAGACTGTCACACCTAAAGTGTTCTGGGCGCATTATTAGCATATTAATCATGAGACCCGTACTCAGATTAGTCAACGCTACGGACTAAGTTAATTTTAAGTACATCTCACTAACTCAATCCTCTTGTGTATAGCCATACACTGAGTTATGTGATTACATAAACGAGGTACTTAGGGTTTTCAGTAGTGTCTTAATTATAAACATAAATGCATTAATAAGATGAATTATTAATTCTGTCCTAAAACAATTACATAATTGTCTTTCGGGCACTACACCTGACAATCTCCCACTTGCACGAAAGGCAAGTGGATTAATTGTTTTAGAGCACACCCTTATTTATCTATATCTACAACATTCTCCCACTTGCTCAAAACAAGTGAGACGTATCTCTCAAATCTGTACCCTCCAAGCACATCTTAGTACTTCATCCTTCCAAGCACGACCGGAGTGTGCCGCCGTAGGGTAGGCCAGTGACCCGGCACGTACTTAGAATCCGAATACCACGTGACTCGGAACACTGATCAGGTAGGTTGGCGGCTTGGGTCAATCTTTGGGATCGAAACGTCGCCTTTCCATCTAATCCGGTGGTACGATTGCAATATGCCTTTGATTCAACACTGAGGACAAAATCGATTTAATGATCATCCTTAATCTGACCTAAATTCAGAATCAGTGTCATCACTTATATTCTAGTTTGCACCCGAATATACTAGCATATTATTCCTCATTCTCCCGAAGAGACTTGAGGATTGACTAAACATCCCATTTCGTATTCATCTGCAGGTTTAGATAACCATTCCTGAGAGGTAGGGTAGACTATATCGTTGAATGTTTCATAAATGCAAGAATATCTTAACCAGGTGAATTGATGGGATTGCCAATAATCGATTCTTGAGAATTTGAGTGAATCAAATCCTTTAGAATGAATCCCGTTGGCATGTCAGACTCTGACTTCAGATAACACACCTATGTTGTTCCCAACTGTTTCAGTGTTACCATTCACAAACACTAATCTACATACTACTTTACTAATATCGAAGCCCAGTCTACGAAAGACTTATCAATATTCTGGTCAAGTCCATATATTAAAATATATGACTTTGAAATGACCGAGGGTTTGCTTTAATCCCCAAAGGATATAAGCTATGGCAGGCATCCTGTCAAAAGTTCATTCCGAATAAATGAAGACGCCGTTAGTCTCGCAAAAAGGTCTTAGGGAATCACCCCTATTTTCTGCTTTGTAACGAATCCGCCATTTGTTCTTAGCTAAAACCCTTATGTTCTGAATGAATTCAGATTCCATTGTTCGGCGAGGAAGTCTTAGGGAATCACCCCTATTTCCCGCTTTCTGACGATATCAAGGAAGAGGCGAGTGGTAAGAGAGATCACGGATGGTTAACTCTCTACCTTTTAGGGAATCACCCTAAATTACTCTCAAACTTTGCGTTGAAAGTTAAACTTTCCTATTCATTCGACTCTTCTCCGTGTAGTTCCAATTACTCCCACTGGGCCTGAGATACTCAGGTGGTTCTACAAGAGTTTCAACAGAACTAGAGTGTCAAACTCCATTCACAGGGTTATGGCTTTTAAACCAACCTCTATGATCAGGATCCTATACAGTCCATGAAGGACTATAGGTCATCAATCTACCCTATAGACCGTAGGGTCCTGCAATGTGTAATGGACAAACCATACTCTCACTGCGTTCGGGGTGGATTGATATACTGATCTAGTTTAGTAGTTCTTATTAGTGTTATCACCAACTGCCGGTGTTGGATGTGGACTGAACAAATCAGTTAGTAACATCTTGAGTACAAATACTTCAAGATCTAAGGTTGTTATTTATCGACTCTATCGGACCGAGTTTGTGAAGATAACCATCATTCTCTCGGTTTTACGAGTTTTATAACCAACCTCTACTCAATGCATTAAGATATTTCAGATCCTACCTTCAAGCACTAAATGCTAAATGTCTATATTTACGGAAGTGGGGTGAACCGAATTCACTTCTTATCCACAACGCGTAGACATCTTTTAGGTAGACTTCTCGGTTTTTCATCACAACGTAAACCGTTATTTTGCAACTAATTTCTTAAATGAGTTCAGCAGCGTATCGTAGCACACCAATGACTATATAAGGCAAGTTGATGGTGTATCCTTTAGTGAAAGCATTTCACTAGGAGGCAGGCCGAGCATCAGTCCCGAAGACTACACAAGAACCTATTTCTGAGTATGGAATACTCTATCTCTGGTGAAATCAGAGATTTTCTCCAAATATTTTGGATAAACTTGCCGGAGTTTTGAGTAGTTATCAGACAATATGTCACTACTCAGAAGCTCCTACTAGCTTGTATCTTTCATATGACCCCGAAGGTCGATATGAACAAGCTATGTGTTGGAAATAAAATTTATGTTTTGATGACGATTCATCACTTATTTGTTAATTGTTCTTAACCCCGTTGATGAAGTGTCATAACTAACTGTTATAGTGCAAAGCAAGAAGATGTCTAGATATCAATGTATAGGATTTATTAGAGTCTGATATTTGTATAAGTTAAATCAGACAAGCACTGTAATAGTTCTAGTCAGGAACTGAGAAATGAAGAGACTGAGATTAAATCTAACTGAGATTCTACAAGAAACTAAACATCGAGCACACCAACAGAAGACTGAAGAAGATAAGTTCGCTGAGGAACACAGACTCGGTTGCCATATCTAGAAGATCAAGAAGGCGGGGATACTGGACTCGATTATTGAATATTGAAAGCGAGGCTCAAACTCAGTTATGAAGATTACAAGTCGAGACTGTAAAGTTAGACTTCAGGCAAGATTGTGGTGACCTGAACTGACTTTATAGATCTTGTATGAAGACCTAAGAATCATAAGGACAATGAATTCTTAGATAATAATGCTCCAAGTCAGCTAGGAAACTGATAAGTGAAAAATTCAGTATAAAACTGATAAGGAAACTCAGTTTTATATGTCATCCATCCAACAAACTGAAAGTACAATCGAACGTTGTAAAGGAAGCAATTTCATTGTATGAGTTACTGACACATCAGAACGCTCATAAAATATAGCCGTTGCAAAATTCAAGCAGGAAAAACGTTGAATGAACCCCTATAAATAGATCACTTCTACGACATTATAAAGTGAGCAGAAAAACTAAAAAGAATCTATCTAGTCAAGAAAAATTTAGTTAAGGGGGAAAGCCAAATTCAAAAGAATACCTGCTAAGTGTTTAATTGCAAGATCAAGAAATTTCTTCAAAGTGCTCAAGCATATTCAAGCAGATTCAAGATCTTTCATTTGAAGAAATACAGAGCCGTGCTTAAATTAATCATCCAGAAGAAAAGCTCAAATCACATTTGAATCATAGTTATTGATTCAAAGTCTCAACTTTGATCTTATCAAAGGTTTAGATTGTGAAACACCAAGAAGGTGTGAAGGACAGTTGAGTGCAGTCAGAAAGACTGTGTTTGTGATGAGCTGGTGAAGAGGCAATTCTACCCTCCAAGGACCAGTGGATCAAACAGTTGAAGAGCAGCAATCCTACCTGTTCTACAAGTGTTTAGATAGTGAAGCTAGGGATTAGTCAAGGACTATCAGTTTAGAACTTTTTGTAACCGGGCCATCTCAAAGAAGTTCTAGTGGAATTTTCGTCCGTATCACAGGGGAAGAGAGGATTGACAGGATTACACCACCTGGAACCTCTATAAATCTTGTCTATTTACTTTACGCATTCATTTACTTTATGATAGTTACATTTATGTAGTTTTGACTCTGAAACTAAGTTAACTAGTTGTTGAAGGCTAATATTTATCCATTTGCGATTAACAAGAAGGCGAATATAAATCAGCATTGACTTATACTCAGTTGAGCTAACTGAACTCCGCACAAGTTAAGGGATAGGAATAAAACTGAACTGTAGATCAGTTTGAGTTTCGGAGAAACTCAGTTCTTGGGGCTTTTCCAGCTCAGGATAAGTTTTTGGTGACAAGTTTATTCACCCCCCCTCTAAACTTGTGTTAGTCTTTCCAAGGGACCAACAATTGGTATCAGAGCTGTTCCTTCTTTTGAAGGTGATCCAAATCGTTTACTGCTTCAAGGTTCAGTTGTTTCTGATACCAACAATTGATATCGGAGCAGTTCTTCTAGTTCGAAGAGATCCCAGTTGTTGAACCACCCCCCCTTACAGTATTTGTCTTAAAAACATTTTTAATGGATACATCTAGAATTAGAAATTGGTTAAATAACCCCCTGACTGACTATTTGCATAATGTTGTCTATGATTTCCACGATAAAGTATTTGAAAGTTTCAGTACTACAAGCTCTCACACAAATCCGGAACCTTATTACAGCTATGGTGAAGATATGGAACTGAATACGAATGTGGATGATGAATCCGGAAGATTTCCATCCTTAAGCGATCTTTCAGAAGAAGCAGAAAAAGAGTTACTTCAAGTAGCTGATTCTATAGAAGAAAAATTAACCAGAGATCCATCTAATGCAAAAGCCACAAATATTGATGAGACTCTACCTATAAGTCATGGAGGTGAAAGTGATGAAGAAATCATACTGCTAGGAGCTACACAGACATATGCTATTGATAAAGGAAAACAAGTTCTAATCAGTGATGATTCCTCAATAGAAGATTTACTTATCAAACATCAGGAGGTAAGTGCATCTACATCCAAAACTCACACTATCCTGAACAATCAAGGGAATGAAGATTTCAATGAAACCTTGGATGTACTCATAAAGGAATTAGAGGTTATTCAAAAGAATTATGAGAATGTCAAAAAGGAGAAAAAGTCATTGGCGAAATTTGAGATTGAATGTTGAAATCAATCTAATCAAGACTAATAATGGAACCAAGGTAATTCGACTAACTGATGAACCAACAAAAGTTATAAACATCAGTGAATCATCAGTTGATTCAATTTCCAAAGTTCAATTCATACCAGGAAAACCATTTGGAGATACATCTGGTTTAGGGTTTGATAATCAGTATAACTCTAAGCTAAGACCAAGATCAGTTGCAATAAAATTTGTGACTACTCAACAGTCAAGAACTCGTAAAAGCGATAAAGTTATTAGAATCGATAGATACTCAAAGATGACCCTAACGCACAAATCGATAAAGCGAAAAATCGGTTGGTAAAATTCACCAAGCCAGCAGATTTACTGGGAAGACTCGGAAGGTGAAAAACAGTAAAAGCGATCCGAAGTCGATAAGAAAAATCTTCAAGTCATATCCATCTAAGAATAAAGATCATTCATGGAATAATAGACTCAGAGGGAAAGGAAGATTATTTCCCACTGATGAAGATTGGAATGAACCATCACATCAGTTTCACAAATTGAACAAATTTAAAACTGTTATGACAAAACATGAGGAGTTTGTGAAAACTGACTTTACACAGTCAAAATATCAAGAAAGGTATAAAGTTAAAAATAAAGTTGCACCATCAAAAGCTGATCAGTTAGGACCCAAACAGATATGGGTACCAAAAATTTCTCACTTTGTTTTGCAGGAGAAACACCACTAGCTGGAAACTGAAAATGCAATTCACAAAACTGAGTTGTATTCACAACTGAGTTTTTGAATTCAAAGATAAGGACAAAGCGGCGTATCTATTTGTTGATACACCGTACCTACTCTACTTACTCTAGCTACGGTTATCAAGGAAGAGGAGGTCCTTCTTAATCTAAACCGTTCATATTTTCCACTCACCCACCTTTTCGTAATCTCAAAACATTTATGACAAGACGTTTTAAAGTTCCACTCACTTCTTAACTACCTCTGCTACAAATTATAAATATCCAAAATTTCCTTTCATAATTCCTTACGCTTAAACCTTGAATCCAATCTCTGAATTTCAAATTTTCAAATTCTCAATCAAATCTAGAAAAATGACTTTCACTCTTGTTGAACCCGGAATGATTGTTTCTCCTGACCAGTATATTGCAAAATATATTGATCAAACTCTAGTCAATTCAATTGCAACAAAAATCCGAAAAATTAAAGGATTGGAGGTTGTATTCAATATCGATCTGAAAAGTGTATGTTTAGAAAGCATCGGAGATTTCTATCAATTTGGTAGAACAACTGTAGAAGGAGAAGACACACAAACCTATATCACCACTGTCAATGATAAGCAAATCAAAGTCACCGAAGATCTAATTGCATAAATCTTTGGGTTTGACAAATCCAGAGGAGCAACAGCCATTAAGTTGACTAAGGAACAGAAGGAAAAGTTATGGAAAGATATAACAATTATTGGAGAATCTGCTGTCTTACAGACAGGGAGCACAAGCTTGCTCAAGCCAGAATTTAATTTTCTCTCAAAAATCTTTGGCAAATTGCATAATTGGGAATCTTTGGAAATTTCAAACAATCTATCTCGGAGCAAAACTAGATTTGCTATATGTGATCGGTTTGAAAAAGATTTCAATTGGGCAAGGTATCTATTTGATCAATTAATAGCACGATCAATTGGCGTATACAAAAAAGAAGACCGATGAAAAGAACGGACGATTTTATCACAAGAAGACTCTTGCGTTAGTAGTCCAGAGGATACTCGACAACTTTGGAATTGCTAAGAAGAAAGAAACACCGATTCTTTGATGGGAAAATTGTCGTTAAGGAAGAAAAAATTTGGAAAAAGGAATTTGAGAAATCTGAGGTGAACCCAAGAAGAAGAAAAGCAGGAAATCAAAGAAACCTGCAGCTGGATATGAAGTGTTGGCAAAAATTGAAGAGTTAAAGGAAAGAAGAAAACAGTTGGAAGAATCAGAAAAAGGCTTAACTGATCAAGTGACTAAGAAATCAACTCAAGAAGCAAGAACTGAAGTTCCTGAAGGATCAGCACCAGAAGTGCAAACTAAAGTTAATCTCACCGAATCCATTCCAGTTTCGGTAACTGAAGTTTTACAAATTCAAGAACCAGCTATGCATTCACAGGAAATGAAAATGGTAGAAGAAAGCAAGTTGTCAACAGAGAGCAGATTGTTGGCGATTTCTGAGGAAGAAGTCAGTAACTCGGGGGAGCAGGACCTTGAGAACTGAGCCTAATGATGAAGAATCCGATGGTGATGAAAGACTAATTGATGAAACAACATTGAACATGCTTATGTTGCTTTCAAAATCCAAGTCCACTCCTTAAGAATCTGTCCCTAGATTAGAACATGAGGAAACTGTTAAAGAATTTTCAGCTCCTCAAACTGAGGAAAGGGAAGTTGAAGCAGAAACAGAATCAACCAAGATCATTCAGTTGGATGAGCAAGTTCATGAAGTTGAACCCACTGAACACACAACAAAGGAAGTTCCAGTTGTTGAATTGGAACCTGAGCTTTGTGAAAAACTAGTCGATGAAGAAGTTGCAAGTGAAAAAGTTTTGCAAACTGAACAGACAATCTCAGTTTCGGTAACTGAAAAAGAAACATCACTCGTCCCAGTTACTCTTGAGGGAGAAACCAGCAGAACCGATCTTATGCAAACTGATGATACTGCAAGAACTGATCCCATGCAGATTGAAGGTTCTATTCAAGAAGAAGATCATGAAATCACAAGAGATCAGAGGACACCCTCACACCATTCAAATCCTCATCTGATCATACAAAACTTATGAAAGCTGATTATGAGCGATTGCAAAGATATAGAACTTGGAAGTTCAGTTCTATTGATAATCAAAGAAGTCAGCATGCAGAAATGGAGCTTATTGAGAAATGGGTATTCGATATCTACAACATTACTAGTTTAACAGAGATAATCAATACCGACGAATTCCTAAACCAAGGATATGTGCTGATCAGAAATAGCTATTGGAGGGAAGCCATAGCCAGTGGAAGTTCTAAGAAGAACGTTGATAATGATGATTTTGAGGAAGATCACGATCTACAAAAAGGATTCTTGCCTCTATACAAGAAAAGGAAAGCCGCAATGTAGGCGAATCATCGATGATGATTCTAGTAGTTCTGGAGAAAGCAGTGGAAGTTCAAGCTCTGGAAGTGTATCTAAAACACAGCAGGACAAAGAAGCATAAGAAGGTTACCAATCTCCCACTGATAAATCCACAATTGAAATAGCACGAACTTTAGCAAACATGTCTGGAGAAGAATCAGATGATGAACTTGAAGCACATCTGTCACCTATGAAAGTTGTTGATTCATCAAGATTGGAAGGAGCTGAGAAACAATCTGAAGAGAAGAGACAATCAGCCGAATTTAGAGAAAAATTGAAGCAAGTTGTTCTCTCACCTCTAAAGCAAGCTAAACCAATTGAGGCTGAGACAAACAAAGGAAAAGATCAACAAGCAAGAAATTCACAAGATGTTCCTACTCAAGTTGATCTCATTAAGTACTATCACAATGAGATACTCAGAATTCAAAAGGATGACCAAAGCTTATTCGGAAAAGTTTTAAAATCTTTAGAAGCCAGTCAAGATGAACGAACCAAGCTTGAAAAGAAGATGGACACTGTGAATGACAACTGTCAAACCACTCTGCTTGAGATTCAGAAAACAACCACTGAGCATGTCAAAAGGAAAAATGAAACTCAAGACAGATGGGAAGGTATTCTTAATAATCTAGTTGATAGAATGTTTTTAATGGAGCAGGCATAAAGGACTCGGTTGTGGCTCAAACCATATTGGCATCAACTCAACAAACATTGAATGCTTACATCAAAAAAGCTGATTCATAAAGATGATGTCAATAAGGGAAAGTTTGGATATCTTAAAAGTCCATGCAATTTGAAATGCCATAAGTTCTCACAAATGTTGATGATAAGTTGAGTGAACTGAAGAAAGCAAGAGGAGATTTCACTGATGATGAGATGAAACTGATTGTTAAATACTCAGAACCGACTGACAAAAGAGTTGGTCTGGATTCTCGTCTCTACAATCTATTCAAGAAATTACCGGAGAGAGAAGGAGTATCAAAAGAAGAATCTCTTGAAACATTTCTACACATGCAAAAGATACTCGTGTACTATTGGAATAAACTGAAGAAATGGGAAGCAGATGGCACCTTAGATAGAGCTTCAGAGAAAGTTGAAAAGTCTGAACCTGAATTTATTCAAATTCTACTGAAAACAGCCACCAATGAAGGACTAAGGACATCAGTCTTTACATTTGCAGTTCTATTTAAAAGCAAATTTTTCAAGAAAAACAATTTATCTGAATCATGGAACATTTGGGCAAGTATTCATGGAATTGAACATTCAGCCACAAATGATGCGATGAGAACTGTTGCGGAAAAGTATGATAATCAACCTTCTCTATCTGCCAAGTAAAAAGAAACTATCTTCTAGTTCTTTTTATCATGTTGTATTTTATTACTTACCCAGCATTGTAACTCAGTTATCAATAAATTCTCAGTTTCTCAGTTCATAGTGTTATTTACTGTATTTTGTCTTTTATCTTTTTGCATTGATTTTAAGGAGGGTATTGACATCATCAAAAAGGGGGAAATTGTTGGAAATAAAATTTATGTTTTGATGATGATTCATCACTTATTTGTTAATTGTTCTTAACCCCGTTGATGAAGAGTCAAAACTAGCTGTTATAGTGCAAAGCAAAAAGATGTCTAGATATCAATGTATAAGATTTATTAGAGTCTGATATTTGTATAAGTTAAATCAGACAAGCACTGTAATAGTTCTAGACTGGAACTGAGAAATGAAGAGACTGAGATTAAATCTAACTGAGATTCTACAAGAAACTGAACATAGAGCACACCAACAGAAGACTGAAGAAGATAATTTCGCTGAGGAACACAGACTCGGTTAGCTTATCTAGAAGACTGAAGAACTGAGGGATACAGACTCAGTTATTGAAGATTGAAGAACTGAGGGCTCAAACTCAATTATGAAGATTACAAGTCGAGACTGCAAAGTTAGACTTCAGGCAAGATTGTGGTGACATGAACTGACTTTATAGATCTTGTATGAAGACCTAAGAATCATAAGGACAATGAATTCTTAGATAATAATAAGTCATGGTGTACTCTGATTAAGTCAATAATAATCGGATGAAAGGCGAGATCTTGATATTTGAAGAAGAGTAAAATCTCGATTAATGCTCCAAGTCAGTTTAAGCGATAAGTGAAAAATTCGATATAAAGCGATAAGGAAACTCGATTTTATATGTCGACCATACAACAAAGCGAAAATACTGATCGAACATTGTAAAGGAAGCAATTTCATTGGATGAGTTACTGACACATCAGAACGGTCATAAAATATAGCCGTTGCAAAATTCAAGCAGGAAAAACGTTGAATGAACCCCTATAAATAGATCACTTCTATGACATTATAAAGTGAGCAGAAAAACTAAAAAGAATCTATCTAGTCAAGAAAAATTTAATTAAGGGGGAAAGCCAAATTCAAAAGAATACCTGCTAAGTGTTTAATTGCAAGATCAAGAAATTTCTTCAAAGTGCTCAAGCATATTCAAGCAGATTCAAGATCTTTCATTTGAAGAAATACAGAGCCGTGCTTAAATTAATCATCCAGAAGAAAAGCTCAAATCACAGTTGAATCATAGTTATTGATTCAAAGTCTCAACTTTGATCTTATCAAAGGTTTAGGATCATGAAACACCAAGAAGGTGTGAAGGGCAGTTGAGTGCGATCGGGAAGGCTGTGTTTACGATGAGTGGTGAAGAGGCAATTCTACCTCCAAGGACCAAGTGGATCAAGCAGTTGAAGAGCCACAATCCTACTTTCTACAAGTGTTGAGATAGTGAAGCTAGGGATTAGTCAAGGACTATCGTTTTAGAACTTTTTGTAACCGGGCCATCTCAAAGAAGTTCTAGTGGAATTTTCCTCCGCATCACGAGGGAAGAGAGGATTGACAGGATTACACCTGGAACCTCTATAAATCTTGTCTATTTACTTTACGCATTCATTTACTTTATGATAGTTACATTTATGTAGTTTTGACTCTGAAACTAAGTTAACTAGTTGTTGAAGGCTAATATTTATCCGCTGCCAGTTAACAAAACTGAATATAAATCGGCATTGACTTATACTCAATTGAGCTAAGCCGAACTCCGCACAAGTTAAGGGGCGGGAACAAAAGCGAATCAGATCGGTTTGAGTTTCGAGGCTTCGATTCTCGGGCTTTTCCAGCTCGAGATAAGTTTTTGGTGACAAGTTTATTCACCCCTCTAAACTTGTGTTAGCATTTCCAAGGGACCAACACTATGTAACTTCTTTAAATCTTTTACCCTTTTCCCGATTGAAAGGAAACTTAGGAATTGTTCCTTTGAGACAGGGTCCCTTTGACTGGGAGATGGGAATCACCCTAAGCCAGTCTTCAGATCTTGTCGTTAGGGAATATGCACTAATTAATAGAATAGAAAGAAGCGTTTATCTAAATAGGGAAACCATTGCGTTTATATTGTGTTGCATTTACCTATTCAGCATTTCATAGTGGTTCTAACTTTATCAAACAAAAGTCCGAGTCTTGGGTTCGTGCTACGAATGTTATATTTATCGTCAATAAGACAAACAAATTATCCTATTGAAAATGAATACGTTCTTTCCAACGAATCCAAAAACTGAAAATGAATTTTCTGGGATACTCAAGAATTGAATCCGAGATTCATTTCCATATATCACTCCCACTAGTGTATCTGAAATAACTGCCCGTTGTCTATTTTATTTATCGTTTAATGCAAAGCTACCTAGTTCTTCCAAAGAACTTTAGCTTTCGAGAAAATTGCTAAGGATGCATTGGTCAGTGATCCGAAATCACTTTCCTTATCCTTTAATTTCCAATTTTATTAATTTTCGGTTTAGCCTTAAAACTACTTAGTTTAGATGACTAACACGTATAAACATTCTTTCCCATTCTCGACTTTCCTTAGAGGAAAACAGTCTTGAACTAGCAGTTCGTTTAAGTAGACACTACTCTTGAACTGTGGGATGTTCGGTGTTACTTGCTTGGACTATCGATTTTTTCTAACAAATCATAAGACCAAAGCTCCCACTAGTTTATGGGTTCCAAATACCTTCTAACTAGCAACACTTTGTATTTATGATTTTTCAAAGATTAGAACATCACCTAGAACTAAGCTCCCACTAGTTTATCAGTTCCAAATACTGTCTAACTAGCAATGCTGTGTTCATGATGTTTGAAGATTATAAAATCTCCGAACTAAGCTCCCACTAGTTTATCGGTTCCAAATCTTTGTCTAACTAGTAACGTTTTATTCTTGTTTTCCAATAAATGGAAAAAATCTTGTGCAGTCCATTACACATTTCTAATGATTCAGAAAAACAACAAATCATAAGACTAAGGCTCCCACTAGTTTATCGGTTCCAAATACCGTCTAACTAGCAACGCCTTATGTATATGATTTTCCAATTTTTCAATTTAGAATTTTTTTGTGTAATCATACTTTTAAAATTCACTAAATGAATTTGTCTGATAGTCCTATATCATCTTTTGTAAACTAAGTATGGCCGTCTCTCGTTCAATACGAGTGACACCCGTGACATACCTATACTATGTCACTTAAGTTTTTAAAGGCTCAAGGGAAAAATGTCTTCCGAAAAATTAACTGCATTTATTGATAATTACAACGTACTTGTTACTCTCCACATTTTTAATGAAGTCCTATTACTAACAGTTTAGTAGCCTAGAGATTTAGTTGAAAATAAAATGACAGAAAATTAAATTCAAAAATAAATTTTCACTACTAGATTTTTATTTTAGGAATAATAAACTATAAAAAGTTTATCCTACCATTCCAAGGATTTAACCTCGCGCATAGTCTTGTGTCGAGAGGGTCGATATCAAAGACTATGACGGTTAAAGCGAGACAATCTCTCTCAATGATTAAACATTGGGAATCGAACATCCCACGAGAATCAGACATCCCGTACTTTAATCATTGATTACCTTCCTTTTTCTAGCCAAGATATTTCTAAAATACCCTTAATGAGTGTGACCTACTATATCGGATCTCGAGTGCGCCCGAGTATGCCTACGAGAGGCGGTCGATGACCCGACGAGTACCCGAAATCCTATCCTTTCGGAGACCAAGCCTTGAATTTTGATAGCGGTGAACACCATCCGAAGGGGCGAAATCAAAGCGGCACGAGGCGTCACCATTCTCTCACGTGCTTGCACCTATAGTAGAGGCCGTGGGGTCGGTTGTCGCCTTCCCGCCCCACTCAATATTTTGAAAACGTGGTGGGTTTACTAATTACGGTATCGGTCTTGACAATAAGAAACAATAAATCAAAGTACTCCGAACAGGGTCGGTTATGTATGCAAGCCTACGCCGTCTTATTCGTTGGAACATATGTGACAGTTCAGGACAATCCGGCAAGAGAAGCCCCATTTAGCCCAAAGGCTTATCGGCTATGCTAAGTCCTGTCGAACTGTTGTAACGTACATCACACGTGGAGGGGAGTCGATTGAGCCGAAGCTCGGTTGAACTCGCCCAACCATGGTTAGACCATTTCCGAACCCATGTACTAAGATTCTCCGATTTCTAAATTGTCACCCAAAGCATAATCTCGTTTCTGTTTAAGGTGGGTTCACTGAGAAGCCATCACCGAAAAGCTCAACAATTTATCCAAGTGGGATTCACCGAGAACCCATCACTAAAATCGTAACGATTGACAAAAACCCGGTTCCTCGGTTTTAATAATTAGTTACTTAATTAATTAACTACCACATATTAATTAAATAAGCCTTTAAACTAATTATACTAGTTATACATGCCTAATTTATTCGAAATAAACTAGCTACATGTATGCATTGGAGTGGAATCATGATATGATGCATGTCATGGCAATTTTCCGGTTATATCACACAATTTCGGTCATACACGAAAAATAAACGGAAAAATAAACACCGAGATGGATCGTTGGTACCCCCGTATCTAACCTATTAAATAAAATAAACAAATAAACAAACCCTAACTAGGGTTTACAATTTTCTGATTTGATGTTGCTGCGGTTTATCGATGATCGGACATCCAAACGAACCATGATCGTCATGAAACTTTATGGACCTGTTCTTCACTCCTCCTACTTCAATCTGAACTTTATGGAACTTTATGGACCTGTTCTTCACTCCTCCTACTTATATTATGGGACAAAACAACAAAGCTAAATGGACTTACATTTTGAGACGGAGGTAGTAGCAAACATTAAACTAAAAAATGAAAGAAATATATATTTCCTTTTCGAACACCAAGAAAGAGAAAAGCTTTCTCTTGTGCACAGGGCCGGCCCACATATGAGGCCGGAGAGACACTCGTCTTAAGCCCAACGGTGTCGGGAGGGCCCAACGGTACATGTTTCGCTAAAAGAAAAAAAATTCCATGTAGATTCAATCATATCCAACCTAATATATTATGTTAATTTTTTTCTGATAAAGCCCCAATTTTTTTTAGTCCAATCAATAAAGTTGTTGGAAAATTTTGATGTATAAGAATTTGACAGAAATTGTAGAAGACTCCAAGGCACGCAAAGCGTTGTCTTTTAAGAGATGTTTCGTCCCACACGAATTGTCACTAAGGGATCAAACGAAAATCTTTCTCGGGATACAACGGAGTTGTTTGATTCAAACAGTGACTTGTTTGAATCAAACCCGAGGACACTCAAAATTTTTCTAATGATGCTGTCAAAACTTATGAATTTTCGTTTGCATACTTGTGCCTTTTATAGGCTGCAAGTACCCCATAAACGAATGGAGGTACTGTAGGATGTAATATCTCCGGATGGATCAAAGATCCACCCGATTACGCAGCGGAAACTACAAGATCTAGATCTAGTCAACCAAAATACATAAATAAATAGATCTAACCTACAAGGGGTTAGATCACCAACCTTTTATGGTGAAAACGTCAAGAACAAGTTGAGAAGCCAAAGTCTTCCAAGCGTGTGTCTCCAAGCACCACCAGGTGGATGGTGTTTCACGCCGCCGGACCTCCTCGATATGCTACAGAGAAAAAAATCTCAAGATTTTTCCAACTCGAACCCTAAGAATAGAGGCGAAATTTTCAGCCAATTTCTCTTGTGATAGTGCGTGAATAGTGATTTTTGGTACAATGGAGAACTCTTCTTATATAGAGAGAGATCCTTGTTCCACAAGGATTTAATTTAATTAATGGATAATCAATCAAATAAATCCTTTTCCATAAAAGATAAATCTAATATTTTCCCAAACAAATTAGGATAAATAAAAGATCATTATCTAATATATTAATTATTTAACCAATAAATAATTACGCACATGTCATATAATAACACAAGAAAACAAATTCCTTGTTAATAATATATACATATTGGCTCCAATACCTAATTAAATAGGTCATGGGCCGAAATTCACCAAACCGGGTCGAGTCCATGAAAAAATGTTTTTTACATGTTTTTAATTATCTAGTCCAACTAAACAATTAATCCACATATCAATTAAACAGTGCAATGCTACTATTTAATTATAATCGAGGTGTGACGACGGGAAAACATATATGCTATATTAGGATCCGCGTCGGGGACCATGGACCTATAACCAGTGGCTCCAATAAATTAAATAAAATTATTCATCGGACGAGAATAATTATATCCAATCTATTAATTCGGGATTACACCACCATAAACCCCGGCGAACTCGCCGAATATAGATAACTTACACTCAACCATGAGTTGATAAGGTGTCCACCGATATAATCATTACATACGGATAATTCCTCCATATTTATTCATTTCGAGTCGGGATATTTCCGTAAACCCTTCTCGAAACATATTATCCTTATTTACCATTAACCCCTGCAGTGATCAATTAGTTCACATACCGGACTAGTAGCTAATTAGTCTAACATGAACTCCAGCGGATCGATCGGTTTCTAGGATTAACAAATAAAGGAGGCGTCTGTCATCTTCCCGAGGAAGGAATGGATTCCATATCCGTGATAGCACGGACTACTCACTCATCCCGAGAATAGAGCCAACGAGAAGTGTTGGACTACATACTTGAAGTGATCCTTACTAACACATCAAACTCTACCCTAGTCTAAGCGAGTTATGTCTGTGATCACCTCGGGATTGAGATTAATCCATAAATGATCATCTTGTGATTCAATAAGACTTCTCGATTATGCAATTATATCGAGAACTCAAATCAAATCGGTCAAATTACTATATGATTATCATCATATATAAATGCCCCACTATGTACCCGATTACCGACAATCCGGATAAAGATGTCACACCTAAAGTGTTCAGGCGCATTATTAGCATATTAATCATGAGACCGTGCACTCAGATTAATCAACGCTACGGACTAAGTTAATTTTAAGTACATCTCACTAACTCAATCCTCTTGTGTATAGCCATACCTCGAGTTATGTGATTACATAAATGAGGTACTTAGGGTTTTGATGAGTGTCTTAATTATAAACATAAATGCATATAATAAGATGAATTATTAATTCGTCCCTAAAACAATTACATAATTGTCTTCGGGCACTACACTACACCGGCAATGTACTCCTTGCACGAAAGGGTAGGGTTGTCCTTTGTTCACGGATGAAAGCATGCAACCCTCACACGAAAGGGTAAGTACATATCAGTTTGAAAATGCATGTATCTGAAAATCTGAAAATGCGTATCCCTTCATGAACTGATGCATGTATTGGTTTAGGTTTCGGGGGCGATACCCCGTTTCGTTGCGATAACATTATTTCGTTCAGCAACTCGTATGCAAGCGATTACAAAAAATATTTATTTAAAAAATATCTAACAAAAGGTCTCAATAAAAAAATTTCTTGGCCCAAAAAAAAATAGACACACAAACAAGTTTTATTAATTTTTTGTTTGGAAAACTATAGAAATTAAAATAAAAAAAATATATATTTTATATATCATTTTGTTTGTGTATACGTATGAATTTGGTTTTTGTTTCTAAATATGCTAGAAAAGACTACTTTGTAGGTATGTTTTGAGGCTATCAATAAATTGAATTTTGTATTTACGGATGTTAAAAACGCGATATGTATGTTTAAAAAAAAACAACTTCAACTAATTAAATGTCCCAATTCGGGGACTTGGCCTTAAGCCTAAAATAAGCCAGGGCCGGCCCTGCTTGTGCATATTCGAGCAATCATCCAGGACAGAACATGAAAGGCTTTGACATCTTCTTCATCAGATTGTATAAGGTATAATCACTATATTTTCTAATTTGTCCATTAAATCAATCATGGGTTTCGATTAATTGTAATACTCTCTCCGTTTCAAAATAACTGATGCAGTTGTCAAAATCATTTGTTCCATTTTACGTGAGACAATACATTTCCAATACATAATTTATTGTGTTTTTCCTACATCTACGATTATTTATTAAGAAATGTGAGAGTAAAAATAACATTGTATTAATTATAGTGCAGGGGTTTTAGTCATTTTGGTAACCCAATCAAAACATTAACTCATTTCCTTAATATATATGTTTTCGTCAACTTCATCAGTTATTTTGTGTCTAGAATAATATTGAGTCTAGTTAAATATTATTATTTATATTTTATTATTTATGTCTTGTTGGCCAAGTCGATTTGAGCCTATATATTTTGTATCTACACTATTCAGTTAAATCAATGAAATATGATACACTTTAAATTATACTATGGTAGCAGAGCGATCCGATTTTCTCTCTTTTGTTATGTCAATTTTTCCCTAAACCCTAAACCTTTTCTTTTCCAAAAAAAAAGAGAGAATTACGAATTCAGTGTTCCCCTACGGGCTTCAATCTAATTGATGTAAGTTTGTTCCAGAAATTCATGACACGTTTTCCTAGGAAATTCGTAATGAGCATAACAATCTTCTTCATGACTTTGCAAACATATTTGTGGTTTGAAAAATGTAAGGAAATATATTCGTTTTTATATATTCCATCAGTTATATACTATAGTTTTGATTTGAATTCAAAATTTCATTTCTGATACAAAAATGAGAGCGGTAGAAGCAACAAGGGCTTTAGGAAGCGGGTAGCGGATAAAGTTAGGGCGAGAGAAAGGTTTGAGGGAGTTGGTTTTGGTGCGAGTGACCATGGTATGAGTGGGAGCAGGTGCGGAAGGGGACGAGGCTGGAGAGGCCGAGGCCGAAGTGGACGCAGGTGAGGTGGGTGGGGAAAGCTCGGGAGCGGGAGCCGGTAGGGGTGGGCCGGGTTGGAGGGAGCCAGCATGGGAAGTGGATTTTGTGGAGGTGCTGGAAGAAAGACAGAAGCGGTACAGTGAGATTATCAAGAGTGGATTTCGAGGGAGAAGGTGTATAGGGAAAGACGGATACATCGAAAAAACACGCAGCGAGCAATATAGATACGGCCAGAGGCAAGGTCCAGGCACTTATAACCGTGGTGGGAAGGACTATAGCCCAGAAAGATGCAAGTTTTAGAGCGGAAATCAGTTTTGTGATGGTTACAGGGACGGAGATAGGGCCAGCACACACAGCCAAAGACTCGAAGGAAGGTATAGTCAGGGGACTGATGATGGTCCATTTCAAAGGGAGACTTATCATGGAGGACTTTGGTGGGAAGACGGTTGATAATATAAATGACAGTGATAAACGCATCCTCTACTCCGACAAGGATTACGAGAGAATTATGAATTCAGTGTTCCCCTATGGGCTTCAATATGATTGATGTAAGTTTGTTCCAGAAATTCATGAAGCAGTTTCCAAGAAAATCCTTAATAAGCATAACAGTCTTCTTCATGACTTCGCAAACATATTTGTGGTTTGAAAAATGTAAGGAAATATATTCGTTTTTATAATTCCATCAGTTACTATAGTTCTAATTTGAATTCAAAATTTCATTTCTGATACAAAAATGAGAGCTTACAGTATTTTTACTCTAAATTAAATTAGCAGCATCATTGAAAATAGATATTAGAATTCATGAAATTAAATTATGGATAGAAGAGTAGTAATATCTTCTATCATATGGGAAAATTTTCTATGATAACTTCGTTTGTGGAGTTGTCTGATATGATTGAATCTAGACTAAACACGGTTAATCATCACCCGTTATATATGGCCTAGACTGTTTCATATCAGACAACTCCACAACTAGAGTTACCACATAAGAACTTTTCTATCAAATGGACATCATCATCTGAACAAACTCTTCATAGTTGACTTGACCATCGCCGTCTAAGTCAGCTTCCCTGATCATCTGTTCTATCTCATCATCGGTTAGCTTTTCGCCTAGATTCATCATCACGTGCCTCAACTACACCACATCAACAATCATATCATTAGTTAATTTTCACGGAAAATTGATAAATTAATTTTCACATGCCTCAACTACACCACATCAACCGGTTGGAATTTTTGTGCATGTTATTGTCATATTAATTAACGAGTCTTATTATGTTTAGTTTTTAAAATGTATGTTCGCACATTATTATCACAATAATTATTTATCAAATATACATATGTACGTACCGTAATATTATTTCATTAAGTTTATGCCATGAAAGTGCAGTTTTTTTTTTTTTTTTTTTGTTGACATTATCAGCTAAATGTCGTAGTTTTAAAGAAAAAAAAACTATAATTAAATCATCTTCTCATTTTGAGTGTTATTTTTTGACAGAGTGGTGGACCTCACATACAATTAAGAGGAATGAATCGCTTTTTGATCAAAAAAAAACACTAATATATGTAGTAGCGATTTAGTTTGCCCCTTTAATTTTCATATTTGCTCACCTTAGAGATCTTGCGTCATGGCATGCGACACTTGAGAGGATTTTGACTCTCATGTGATTATGTATTTAATTTTTTCATAAATGGGACATGTTTAATTGACAAGATTCTTTTGAATGCAGAAACCAGGATTCTCCATAGAGAAAACAGAGGCAATTTGTTTAGAAGAAAACAGAGGCAATTTTAAATCATGAAAACCATGGCAATGCAGGGTGAGTCTAAATGATTTAACACTTGTCATTACTCCCATATACAAGAGTAATGATAATGCATAACCGTTCAGCCATAACGAGTGATAAAACGTGCATTTGTACCATTCATGATTGATCAATGATGCAAATACACGTTCCGTCACTCGTTATGGTTAAATGGTTGTGTTTATATCATTCATATTCTAAAACGTCTCACTAATTATATAATATAAGTCTCAGCTTATTTAAGACCCATTCAGCAGTGTGTGTGTATATATATATATATATATATTATTTTATTTTTGAAACAAGAAGTTAAGCTTTACCTCGCTTGCAGAAATGTAGCCATTTTCGTCCTTGTCAAACACTTTAAAAGCCTCTCTAAGCTCCTCCTCAGCATCAACAGCCTAAAGAAAACCATTCATTAATTCTTGTCAAAAACATTTTGATAAATCTGATACGATGAAAATAAAAAGGAGCATTGAAGCATGTTGTGCGCGATAAAAACATAAATGATACGGGGCACAACCGTTTAGTCACAACAATCTGCATTTGTGAATATGGGCACTACATCATAATCAAGGGAGAAAATGCAGGTTGTGGTTGAAACGCTTATGCTCGTATCATTACTCTGACAACCGTATGACCAACCGCCCATTTTAGATAATTAAGAAGAAAATGAAAAACAGGGGAAGGGGAATGGAGAAATGTAGAAAGTATACGTACTTTGAGTTTTTTGGCCATGAGGTTCAAGAATTCAGTGAATTCAATGGTTCCGTTTCCATCAGCATCAACCTCATCAATCATTGCCCGAAGTTGCTGGTCAGTTGGATTTTGATCCAGTGATCTTATCACTGTAGCCAATTCTTCAATGGTGATACAACCTAATTAATCAACATCATCATAAAGTTAATTCAAGAATCAAAACTCAATTAATTAATTAATTTGCAGAGAAAGAAAGAAACAGTAAATGAATTAATTACCATCTCCATCCTTATCAAAGAGGCTAAAGGCTTCATGAAACTCCACAATCTGTTCTTCATTGAGGTGTTGTGCCATGGCCACCCTTTTAATAATTTTATTTCTTTGATGATTGATTGATTGATTGAAATAACAGAAAATTGAACAAAAAGTAGTAACAGAAAGAAAGGGAGAGATGATGGATTGAGTAATTGATTGTTCAACTAAGATCTTGTTTGGGTTTATATAATAATTTAAAAAACACTAACCAGCTTACTATCACGCGTAAGCGTCTACTGGTTTGCTCTTTTTAAGAAAAAGTCCAAACCCAAAAATAAATATTTTATCATAGAAAGTACAAACATAAATTCATATTTTAATACGGTGGGTGGTTGAAACGATTACAAGTGTTCAATATGAGAAACTTTTTAACAGGTCCATCAAATGCGAGTCTATAAAAATCCTGGGTCGCATATTTACACAAGGCATAAAAATGATAATATAAGACCACAAGGAGACTCAAAACTTGCATAATTACGGGTGTCCAATATGACACACTATGATACTCTCTTCGTCCTAAATTGTTTGTGACTTATTCATTTTATAGATATCCCAAAACAAGTCTCATAACTAATATTTAAACTAAAAAATTCTTCTTAAATTCCTAAAATGCCCACATAACAACATTTATTAAGAAGATTAAATACAATTAAAGAATGATATAATTGTAAAGTAGTCATATTTTTAATGACTAGACAAATTAATAAATGATGTCCTCTTAAATCTTTAGAGTTCCAAAATGTCTCAAACAAATTGGGACGGAGGGAGCATTATAATGCAGTGGCGGATCTAGAAAAAATTCTCAGTGGGGCCACCGAAACAAATTCAAAGATCTAGTGAGGATATTAATTAGTTGTGTTTTTACATTTTTTTTAACAAAATTATATCTTTTTGATACAATTTCCGGAGCTCAGTGGGGGCACTAGCCCCCACCCAATTGGCCGTCGGTCCACCCCTACTATTAAGTCAACAAAAATACTCAATACTTGCATAATATGGTGGTGAGACAATTATAAGTGTCTAATGTATGACACTTTAACAAGCCTCCTTAAGTTTGGCATATACATATGGCAACAAAGAGGCTCAAAACAGTTGCACAATATACAGGGGTGGTCGTGATACTAACTCAACGCTTACACAATATAAAGAGTGACTGTGATACTATGTAAAAATATAAGCTCAACAAAGAGTTGGCTCTTGCACAATATAAAGAGGTGTTGATGTGGCTCTGATACTATGTAAATATAACCTCAACAAAGAGGCGGCTCTTGCACAATATAAGGAGGTGGTGAGGTGACTCTGATACTATGTACAGGTGGCGGAGTTACATACAACCAAAATGGGGGATCCGGAAAAATTACATGAATATATGTACAAAGCACCCCCCCTCTTACCCGAGATCATGCGTCTGCCCCTGACTATGTAAAGATAAGCTCAACAAAGAGGTGGCGAGGTGACTCTGATACTATAAGGAAAATATAAACTCAGACTCATATAAAAAGAGAGACATCTACCTCAAAACCGAAACTATGAGGCGAAGGAAGGCATATATTAATATGGTGAGTGAAAAAAACAAAAACATGAGTAAATAATTAATTATTTGAGGGTTTGTTTAATATTGGTATAATTTTGTGTCACTTTCACACGGATTAAGTATAATTATTGATTGCAAAGATAAATGGCCCGCAAGATTTTGGATACGAAAACAAAAAGGGTAAATTTGGAACAATTTCATTTCATTGATTATTGTTTTCATAAAATGAAAATAATGAAAACTAAATATATAATTCAATATTGTTGAAAGATTTAATAGGTGGGAAGGACTTAGTATCAATAAGAACAATATCATATAAGCATTATAGGTTATGCTGTGATTCTTGTGTGACAACATGGGAATGGAAATGGAAAGATAAAGCAACGATACAAGCACAATTATTGTGTTACAGTCGGTAACAAAACGATTATCCGTATCGTTAATCATAATTAATCTAAAGTAATTATAATTTAGATTAATCACAATAAACGGTATAGATTATCGTTTAATTTACCACTAATTGTCACACAAAACTTGTGCCCATATCGTTTATCTAAAAGATCACAACAATGAAACACAAAACATTATAATAATAATAATAGCTACTACCTAACAAATACTAATGTACAAGTCCCGGCAATTGGCATGTAAAACTTTTAACGCCAAGTCATGGCAAGTCTAATTGTGTTATTTAGTCCAAAGGTATTAAAACAAATTTTAATACACAAATAAGATATCAAATTATCAATTATAACCATAGTAGTTAAATATTAATCTAATACCGTAAAATTCGTCATCTATATATTTGTAAGGGTAATTATATCTTTGGAATATTGATTTCCTTTTATTTTCTAAATAAGGTTTTAATAATTAGTTTTCTATTAAGAAATTGATTTTCGAGCCGTTATCAAGTAACACAAATTAAATGTATACAAACCCTTGGTTAGCCTAAAATCTCATAATTTTCTCTCTTTTATTCCTCTTATTTGATTGCACCACCTCCCCCTAAACCTTACATCCGTCACACTGCCATCAGGAAAGAAACTTGTTTTTTTTTTTCTTTCTATAAGTTGTTGAAGTTTATGAAGATCAGAAGCAACAAACTGAACTCAAAACACAACAGCAGAAGTCAGCATTCTTCTTAGGAGCAAAACGTCAAACACTTATGATCAGAAATTGTTAGCAGCAGTTGTAGTTAGTTTAGTTTGTTGTAACTAATTCCTAATGATTCCAACAGCCCCTAGCTAGTATATAAGTAGTTAATTTATCAATTGTAAGCTCAATTAGAAGTTTAATCAATGAAATAAAGATTTCCTTCTTCATTCTATTTTCCCGCTTTTACTTCATTTGAATTTCTTGTTCATGTTCTTCAAGTTTATAGAAATTCATCATGGTATCAGAGCCTATGGCTTCCGCATATTGAAAGCTTTAATGGCTTCTTGATCTTTTACTGATCTATTCTTCCTTTTATTGTCATTAGAGTTGATTTTCATAGTTTCTTCATTTGTAGTTTCTTTTCTCTTAGATTTCTGCTATGGATAATCATCCTAATCCTCTTGTTCTTCCTGCTCCAATTCCTACTGATTTGGTTCTCCATCCTAGTGAGAGTCCAGCGTTCATCTTGGTGCAGCCTGTTCTTGATGAATCTAACTACCATAGCTGGAAAAGTGCCATGCTCAATGCACTTTCTTCCAAGAATAATCTTGGATTCATTGATGGTACTATACCTATGCTTCCCTTGGGTAATAGACATTTGTCTTTATGGAGACAGAAGAATAGCATGATTAAAGCATGGTTAGGAAATTCAGTTTCCAAGAATATTTCATCAGACTGCTAAAGAAATTTGGGATGATCTTGAAGAAAGGTATGGTGGTGGAGACACAGATAAATTATCAGATTTGATGGATGAGATCCAGAATATGAAACAAGGTGATCTTTCTGTTTCTGAATACTTTGCAAAGCGTAAGATCTTGTGGGATCAATTGTTGGCTTTAACTCCACCCCAACTTGTAATTGTGGCGAGGTGGTACCAAGAACATAACGAAATGCATCATGTAATAAGGTTTCGAAAGGACCTAATGAAAGTTTTCTCTGGTGAAATCCCAAGTTTTGTTTATCTCTCCTTTTCCCACTGTTAAAAATGTTTTTTCAATGGTATTAAAGCAAGAAAGACATCGGCATTATGGAAACTCTGGTAATGCTGTTGGTTCTCTTCATGCTCTTGGAAACAGTACTGCTGAGTTTTTTTGATAAAACTGCCTTGATGGCCCAGAACCAGAATCAGAATTCCATTACCAATTTTAGAAGGAATTATAACAATGGTAACAAGAAACCTCTGTTAAAATTGTTCCACAGGGAACTTGCTATTGTATCACCCACCTTATTAAGAGGCTGACTTTTATCTCATCACAATCTAGGCTTTGAGGACGAGGTCCCTCCTCTTATATGTGTTTGGGCCTATTTTCTACATGGTATCAGAGCCACCCTTTATTGTGCAAGCGTTGGGCCTCTTTATAGGCTTATAAAGCCCATTATATGCCTTGTGTGCCATGTGACCCAGGCTCTTTATAGGCCCACACTTGAGGGGGCGTGTTAAAGTTGGGCACTTGCTATTGTATCATCCATTGGGCACTTGCTATTGTATCATCCACCATATTAAGAGATGGACTTCACTCACCTCACAACCTAGGTTTTGAGGATGATGCCCCTCCTCATATATGTGTTTGGGCATATTTTCTACAACCGGTGTACACATTGTGGTATCACGAGGGTCATACATTGGATACGTGTTATAAGAAACATGGATATCATGCAAAATTCAGGGGTAGGGGAAGAAGAAGGCCTGTCTCAGCAAATAATGTGAATTCAGATGGTGTCTTAGATCAGAATTCTCAAGATTCAGTGGTAGTACCTAAGGCTCTTGTAACACAAGAACAATATCTGCAGATTCTGAACATTTTGAAGGCATGATCTTTATCTCAGTCTCAAGAAATTAGTGATGCCGGTTTTAATTCTGTGAATTCAGTTGTTCTTTCTACAAATTTTGGACCTATGGATTGAGGTTTGTCTAAATATTTTACTTGTTTTGATTGGATAGTGGACAGTGGTGCCACTGATCATATTGTGTTCAATAAGGCATTGTTTAGTTCTTCCAAACCTGTTGTTAATAAATTTCTGAGTTTACCAAATGGTAAAGACATTATCTTTACTCATGTTGGCGGTGTGAAGTCAATCATGATTTAGTTTTGGACAATGTAATTTGTGTTCACGATTTTCAAGGTAATCTCATGTCCATTAGTAAACTTATCGGATCTAGAGCATACAATGTTAGTTTTTCTGTGTCATCTGAGGATACGATAAGTCTCAAGAGGATTGGTTCGAGATGATCTCATTAAGGATTGTACATTTTAAAAGCGAGATAGTTCTTGTTATGCTTTCCTGTTGTGAATCTTGTCAGAGGCGCAAGCAGTCAAGCTTTCTTTGTGGCATTACGGACTTGGCCATGTCTCGGATCAAAGATTAAGGGTTTTAAGAAAGGATCATGATCAAGTGCACATTCACGAAGGTCAAGTCTGTGACATACGTCCCATGGCAAAACAATCAGGACTTAGTTTTATTATGAGTCAATCTGTTTCCAAATCTTGTTTTGATTTAGTTCACATGGATATTTTGGGTCCTATAGAATAGTTGGTATCCTTGGACATAGATTTTTTTTACTATTGTTGATGACTATAGTAGATTTTGCTAGATTTATATGATAAATTCTAAAGGTGAAGTTAGAAATCTTGTTACTTAGTTTTGTACTTTGGGTCGGACTTAGATTAATAAAAATGTAAAGTGTTTGAGGTCTGATAATGGTTTAGAGTTTGATTAACCTGAATTTTATGCAGCTAAGGGCATTATACATCAGACTTCTATAATTAAAAACTCCACAACAGAATGGAGTGGTTGAAAAGAAACATCAACATATCCTGAATATTGCAAGGAGTTTAAGATTCCAGTCTGATGTACCCTTGATTTCTTTGGTCATATTTTGTTCTTCATCTTTGTTAATCTTATCAATATTACTCATTCTCTTTGTTAAACAATAAGGCTCCTTATGAGATGCTATATTCTGTTAAACCTTCATATGACAATGTGAAGGTGTTTGGTTGTTTAACTCTATAATCTTCATCATGATAACAATAAGTTTGCAGCAAGAGGCATTAAATCTATTTATCTGGGTGGTGTCCCTAATGGAAAGAGCTTCTATCTTCTAAATCTTTAAACTAGACAAATTTTTGTTGCTAAGGATGTAGTGTTTCATGAAACTTCATTACCTTATAAGGATGGTAATGCATCGGGTAATATCCAAGACTCACACGCCTGTGTCTTTTGATCAAGACATATTTTCAATTTGATTCTAGTTTGCGTTTTCCTGCACAGGGAACTGTTCCACACACTCATTCTTTTGTTGATGAGCATCCACAGGATCATGTTCATGATGGTGTACACCAATCAAAACATGCTTATGATTCTTTGGATCATCAAGATCCTACTCATGCACTATTGAGCAATTACCTATTGACAATGTTCAAATTCATGATTATGTGGAAGAGTTATCCCTCAATGAAGATCTGAACACTAGAAAATCTTCAAGAAATAGAGGGTTACCCTCTAATATTAAAGATTATGTGTGTCATAATATATCTACTAAGACCTCACCTCATTTCTTGGCAAATGTAGACACTTTAAATCATTTATCTGCAACTCATAAGTCATGTGTTCTTAACACAGATTCTGGCAAAACCAAAGACTTATAGTGAGGCAGTAAAGCCTATAGAATGGAGAGAAGAAATGGATAATGAAATAAAAGCCCTACAACAAACAAAGACATGGGGGATTGTACCATTACCTAAAGGCAAACATCCAATAGGCTGTAAATGGGTATCTGAGAATAAAAAAGAAAGCTGATTGATCAATAAAGAGATATAAGGCAAGGCTTGTGGCCAAGGATATACTCAGCAGCTAGGATTGGATAACCTAGATACTTCTCCCATGTTGCCAAACCCACAACAGTTAGAACATTACTTGCCATTGCAGCATCAAAATGATGGAATCTTCATCAACTTGATGTTAACAATGCATTCTTATATGGTGATTTAACAGAGGAAGTTTATATGCAAGTGCCCCAAGGATTCAAATCTGAACCTGGACATGTTTACAAACTTACAAAGTCCCTATATGGCCTAAAAGAAGCAAGTAGACAGTGGACATAAAATTAACCAGCTCTGCTTGAGAGGGGTTTCAGACAATCCAAACAAGATTACAGTTTGTTTGTCAAGGGTTCAGATGATTCATTTGTAGCCGTCCTAGTTTATGTTGATGATGTATTAGTGACAAGTCCTGATATGGAAGAAATAAAGCAATTAAAGGGTTTTCTGAATGACAAGTTTGGCACAAAAGATCTTGGAGATCTCGACTATTTCCTAGGGCTAGAAGGGGCTAGATCAAAGAAATGTATTGTATTGTCATAATGAAAGTACTGTCTGGAATTGTTAGAAGAATATGGATATTCTGATTGTAAGCCTAGCCAAGTTCTTATGGACACTTCTATAAACCTACACAACAAAGATTCAGCACCACTAAAATCAAATAGTTATTACAGAATTCTGGTAGGGAAATTGCTATACCTAGGATTGACAAGACCAGAGATCACTTATGCCACACAGCAACTTAGCCAATTTCTTGATAAACCTACTGAGTTACAACTTCAAGCAGCACACAAACTTCTCAAATACTTAAAGAAATCCCCTGATCAAGGCATATTCTTCCTATAAGAAAGCAATTTTGAGTTAAAGTGTTTTGTGGATTCATAATGGGGCAGATGCAATGACACTAGGAGGTCTATCACATGTTTTTCTGTTTTCCTGGGAGGATCACTCATAAGTTGGAAATCAAAGAAACAAACTACAACATCTAGAAGCTCATCAGAGGCAGAGTATAAAGCCATGGCTATGGCATCTTGTGAACTACAATTGCTCACATACTTACTATCAGAATTCAACATCAAACAAGGCGAGGCTATTCCATTATTTTGTGATGACAAAAGTTGATGAAGTTTGTAGAATTACAAACATAAAATAAAATGCGGAATTATTATTGATCAGCTGAAAATTACAAGTTGTTTTACAATGTGGCTGATCATGAGTATTTATAACTTCATACACCTCATGAATCAATTAGAAATAAGTTACAAGCGGTTACACCAAACTATAACTGAATAACCGCTTTCTATATTAGATTACACTAGATTACTCAGTAGATTCTTGTGTGTCTTCATCTTGTCGATAGTATGTTGTGTCTTTATCTTTGCCAAATAGAGTGTATCGGTGATTGCACTCGGCATTCCTTGACTCTATCTTTGTAACAAAAGTGCATTATACATAGTTGAAAACCCAGTATTCCATGATAGAACCAAACACATTGAAATAGACTGTCATGTAATCAGAGATAGATACCAACAAGGGCTTCTAAAACCTCTACATGTTTCAACTGAACTTCAACTTGCATATTTATCTACCAAACCATTGGATGACGATTTCAAATATTATTGAGCTCTTACCATTTAGTTAACATTTATAAACCTTAAAGTTCGAGTGTAAGAGGGGTGTTGAAGTTTATGAAGATCGAAGCGACAAATCGAACCCAAAAGCGCAATGAGCAACGATCAACATTCTTCTTGGAGAAAAGCGTCGAACACTTATGATCGAAGTTGTTAGTAGCGAGTTGTAATTAGTTTAGTTTGTTGTAATCGAATCCTAATGATCCTCAATTAAGTTTAATCAATGAAATAAAGATTTCCTTCTTCATTCTATTTTCCCGCTTTTACTTCATTTGAATTTCTTGTTCATGTTCTTCAAGTTTTCGAGAAATTCATAAGTTTTGATGCTCCATTTTATGATTTGAGTAATCAAACCGAAAAATACGAAAGGGAAACAATAATTTGTCGTTTGTTTGATGTTTTGAGGTAGCATCCGTTCTTCTTATCCTCTAGTTTCGATCATGCTTAGTGTTATTTCAATCATAATTTCATAGAATGTGAGTATACAATTTATTTAAAGTTGTGGGAGTAACACATTGAGTTAATTGCATTACTCATGAACATAACATATCCTTAGCCATAAAATTGTTAATAGAATTCTCCTTTGTTATTTTGATCAAGTATAACAAATATGGTACTTTTTGGCTGTGACATGGAATATTTTCCATCCTTCCATGCCCTTTTGTTTTGGGGAATGAGGAAGGATGAAATATTTCATCATGATTGAAGTAGAAAGACAGCTTTTTTAAAACTTTTGCATAAAAGAAAAACTATTTATTCATTTGTCGAAATTCACTTGTGTTTGAAATTCATTTATTTAAATTCATTTGTGACTAAATTCATTTGTCGAAATTCACTATTTTTCAAAATTCATCGTCGAAATTCACTAATTTTAAGGATTATCATCGAAATTCACTATCGAAATTCATTGATTTGGGATTACTAGGGAGATTCATTTGATTTTAAGGATTCATTTGTTTGTCCTTCTCTATATAAAAATTATACGAGTTGTCTTCTCCCTATAAAAAATATGTAGTTGTCGCATTCTTGTCGCATTCTTAAAAATATTTGATTGTGTCGCTTATCCCTAATTTTCCATTTTTTTAATTTTTTTATTTTTATAATTTTTGCCGTCCAGTATCCATGGTAACTTTCACATATATTTCCGAGATCTTAGTGCATCTTTGAAGGTTCATATTTGTTGTGTTACTGTGCTTTTTAATAAACAGCTGCGAAAGCCTTAAATAAATGAACTGTTTTCTGGTAACACGACCTGGTAATTAAACACGGCATCCAAATAATACCAACATTTATTAAAAGTTTTTACGAATTCAAATCCAATATACGTACATCATAATGTTCGGAAAATAGGTGTCATTTTAGCTAAGGTCTATTATTACAAACAACTTTTTTTTTTTTTTTTTTTTTTTGAGGTATATAAACATGTTATTCGATCTAAAATCATATGCATGTGTTAGCACCGTAAAATTGATTTAGTGTCACTAACAATTCTAAGATCATAATAATGCCTATACAAAATAAAAGTAAAATAGAGAACTAGAAAAAATGACATATTTTAAAATATTTTTAATTAACATTGACAACAAATTTTTTTTTATTTTATAGGAAGGAGGAAGGAAAAAAAAAAAACCCACGCGGTTGTTGATGCTTTTTTTCTTTTTCTTTCCAATTTAATTTTCGAATACTCATATCTTTTGATCTAGATTTTCAAATGTGATGAAAATTTTATTGAATTTTTTATTTTTTCATACTCTTCGTTTTGAAACTTGGTTCGATATCATTATATTGTTTTTCGTGAGATTCACTGTCGAAATTCACTCATTAAACTCTAAATGAGTGAGTAAAAGCGATGGATTTTATTGATTTTTTGAAAATTACGTCGGAATATGATGAATGTGGTCTCAAAATAAAAAGTATGAAAATATAATAAAAAAATTGGGAAAAAAAAATTTTCAAGTTTGGAGTTATTGAGTTACATAAGTGTTTAAAAAATATAGATAAGGCAAAAAAGTTTTTTTTTTTTTGGGGGAAAGGGGAAACAAAAGGCGTCCAGCATTTTAAAAAATGGAGAATTAGGGATAAATACAGTTTTGGAATATTTTAAGAATGTGACGAATACATATTTTTATAGGGAGAATGACAAATTTTATATTTTTTATAGCCTGAAAAACAAAACCAAAAAATATAAATATATTAAAAAAAATCCACGCGCATAGTCCTGGGAACTTTTTCCTGGAAACATTTTTTTTTTTATTTTTTTTCTCTTTCCTCCCCGATTTTCAAACGATCATATCTTTTGATCTAGCTATCCAAACGAGATAAAAATTTCACTGAATTTTTTATTTTTTGATGCTTTTCGTTTTGAGGCTTGGTTCGATATAATTACATCATTTTTAATGAGATTCACCGTCAAAATTTACTCAGTGAATCTCCCTAGTAAATCCCGAAAATCAGTGAATATCGACAGTGAATTTCGAACAATAATGAATTTCGACAGCGGATTTTCTGAAATCACGTCGGAATATGTCGAATGTTGTCTCAAAATAAAGAGCATGAAAAAATTAAAAAAAAAATTGTGAAAGAATTTTCAAATTCGGAGTTGTAGATTGAAAGATATGAGTGTTTAAGAACAATGGAAGAGAGAGAAATTGTGTTTTTTTTTTTTATTTAGAAAACCTGCGCTAGAAAAATAATAAAATAAAAAAAATATAGTTTTGTTCTTTATGCAAAAGTTTCAAACAACTGTTATTTTCCTTAATTGATGAAATGTTTGTGTCATTCTCTCTCATTACCCCTAAAAAAAAATAATCAAAAATTTTGAAAAGTTGTGCTATCCACCAATTGATAAAATATTTTTGTATTTCTTTCCAAATCCCCCCAAAAAATCTATTTTTTATTATCTATTAAAATATTATTATTAATCCATTATTTTTTTTTTTAAAATAGGGATGTTTGACCCATAATCATATTTTGATATTAAAAATTAATGTTTTATGAAAAAATACGATATGTTGTTATTGATTCTTCATCCGTGTCTTAAAATTTTTGTAGCCGCCTCGTAGACATAGACTACATAGTTTGATAAAATTTTAGTTTAGGGTGATTGTATATATGGATACACTTAAATAAGTCAAACAAATGGTGGACTGAAAAAATTCAACGACAGGTCGGTACAGTATTTTAATTAAGAATTATGTGGTTTTGGCATATGGAGGTCCATAGGCCATGTCTTAAATTATTATAAGAAAAGATTTTTCAACTACTTCTACACTGGCAATATTTCATAGCCAATCAATCATTAATTATATGAATTGATGTATTTAGATTTCTTAATTAATTAATTAATTAATTGATAGTAAATTATGTATACGCGTGAAAACAATTTTGTTTGTATGAGACCGGCAGAAAAGATCATTTCACAATGTATACGCGTGGAAACTCATTTGTTATGTTTTGGGACAAATCGAGCCAAAAAATTTCCCTCTAAAAATCCAATCCATTACCTTACAAATTAAACATAACATAATCAATAGGTTATGAATGTCTAAGGCTAAGGATACAAAAGGATACAATATTGTGATATTGGCATTGATATGATATGTTATCTACACGTGACACTCATCAAGCCTAATCGAGTCATCGACTCAGTTCAATATTGAGCATTATATCAGAAAAGCTCATCTCCGTACTGTGCAGGTCGCCCTCATTATCATCTTATCGACATAACGCAGGTCGTGCGCTATCCAACACGACGCAGATCATCCTCTATTTTTCATAGCCGACATGGTGCAAGTTCACATCGGTCCATTTTGTTCGGTACAAGTCATGTCGTCTACGATCTCAAATAGAAACAACTCTCCATTAAACGGGCACTTTGGACATTAGGTTGGCATTACATCACGATTATAAATTCTCCAATGGCTTCGCGATTGTCGCTCTATTATAGCACGAGTTATAACTGCAACACGGTCTCTGTCTTGACCATCAAAACATGCGGTAATGCATTAACTCCACGATAGAGCTCTATATAAAGGGGTCATCATCCCCCATACTCATGTACGCACACGCCCCTGCTCGAAACTATTGTCAATTAGACATTTCTCTATCCAATATTGAATTGAGCGTCAAAGTGACCACCTAGAGAACAACTCCAGACCCAATTAACGCTCTGTGTGTTTTGCATGCATACTCACCTAGAATTGCTAGAAAAAACAATTTGGATCATCCTCCCAAAATCCATTTTTTTTGTTGAGAATTCCCGAAATCCAATTACGGACATTGCTATTTGATTTTGACCCTAACAATTCTCAGCATCGGAGGATACCAATATTACTAATAGTTTAAAGTGATATGTCACAATATGAAGACTTACTTTTTGTTAACTTGTATTGAATATCGCTAATAAAAGAACAATATGATTCATTTAATTTTTTGGAAAGAAATTTAAACACATTTTAACGATGGATTGTTTGTTTGTTTGGAGTTAACAAAATGTTATAGAAAGGATCAAATGGAATATACTGAAATGAAGTGAAATTGATGCATACTTTTATTGCGTGTCAAGTTTAAGGGGTAATAGAAGAGTAGGAATAGGGGTGGTAGGTGTGCAGTAAGGATAGGGGAAGGGATGAGGTGGTAGCAATAAATAGTACAATGGTGGGGTTAGTGATCCACTCTAAGAACTAACACTAGTAGCGAAGATGATTTCAAGTCAAACACATTATAGTACGGCAATACAAGGTCGTATCACACAAAGACCGATGACAACGAAGAAAAAACCAACCCAATAACTAGAACTAACAACACAAATATGGTCTTGAAACAATTGTCACGGTAAAAGGAAAACTAAACTACCAACGAATGTGAACTCGAATTCACGTGATTGGATTACTAATTCAAGAAAAAGTTAATCAAACCATGTATCGAATAAACTCCTCAGTCTATTACGTAACTAGATCCATACGATTCAAGTTTATAACACTAATTCCACTCCATTAATGGTGCGATCCCGTAATTTGGTTTCGAATTCATGCATAGATAATAGAACTTCGCGTTCAATTAATGGTCGACCGTGAACGTGTTAGATGAAATTAATTAAACGTGCATTATCTAACTCTATGGGATTCCCAAAAGTGTGGAAAACCTCACTCATGGGTTTGTCCATCCTACAAGGAGATTCTATATTGCGATCTAGTTATCTACGTCCTAACTATTCCTTCCACTTGCGGCTCTTTCAGAACAATTTACAATAGTATGCATACAATTGTCCAGATTCTAAGCATACAGATTAAATTAAATAACCAGATTGAATTAATGAGATAAAAACTACATGTTATTTGTACTAAGCTGTCGGCTAGCCGACAACAAGACATGTCATGGAGCCAAAGCAAATCTGAGGGTTTGTATCTGTTTTTTCAAATCACACATACAGATCCATATTACTACATAGTGGGTTCGAATTAATCTCTACATGATTTGGTTAATGATAACCCTAGCCTAGCACCGATATAACGGGAAAACGATAAATCATGGTTAATAATAATAATAATAACAACAATAATAACTAATTCTAACCTATAATTCCTTATTTTTTTAAATCACAGACAAAGATGTGTTTGACGGGGATTATGACTCTTTAGTTTAAATGGATATTTATGAAGAATATTCAATGATCCGCTAATTAAGCATAATTAGCTAAAATTAGAGATTGACGGATTTTGATTGATATGAGTAATTGATAGATTACTTGTAAAAAGGATGTATCAAACAGAAAGAAGAAGATGAAAAGAAAGAATAAAAATACAAAAGATCCGGCAATACTATAGAATCATATATTTGATTGCTTTTCAATACGTAATATTACAACAATGAGTTCATTAAATAGGAAAGTACATAAGGGTGAAAGCCATTGATATGACCATTGATCAATCTGTTGCTTTGGTCGACATTGTATGGCGTTTGTTAGGCTTATATTATTTAGTACTTAACAAGGGTTCTTTAATGAAGTATGTTGGGATTAGAGAGTGAAGAAGAAGAATTCTTGCTTAAATCAAGCTAAGAAGGATATGAGCTATGAGGTAAATGTGAGACGTTTCGATTTGGCTCACTCGTATTTTCTCTTTTGATATTCCTTTTATCCTTTCGTTTAGCCCTGTCATTGGCCTAATGTTACAACCGTGCAAGTCCTGTCTGGCCGTTAGTTGATTTGACCTCGATTAGTGGAGATAATTATGAAGTATGAGCCTATTGTAATATTCCGATTTTCGGAAAATGACAGATGTGTCATTTTGCGAAAACGAAATATTATTATTTCTTTTCTTTTATTGGAGTTAAGTATGTATATATATATATATATATATATATATATATATATATATATATATATATATATATATATATATATATATATATATATGATTTTCAAATTGTATATACGTTTAATTAAGGAAAATTCTGAATGTTATGATAATTAAGGGTAATTAAGGAAAAATGGATAATTGAGAAATTATATTTAAGGAAAATATATTCAAATTATTCCCATAACCTAAAACTATTCAGAATCAGTTTATATGTTCTTCATCTGCGCCATTGAGGAGAAGAGAAAAGGTTAGGAGAGTTTTCAGAAATTCTAAAGTGAAACTAAACTGTTTTCAGATCAGAATAGACTTTTGGAATCGTCGTGAAAAGGACATCGTTTACAAGACTGTTGGAAGTGCTGCAGATTTTCGAGATCTTGGAAATTGGATCTGCTTGCAAACACGTAAGATGCTCTTCCTATGATTTCAATTGTGGTTTGTAAGGTTTAGATCAAAGCTTTAAGACGTTTAGATACTAGAAAATTGTGCCATTTTGTTGATTAAGGATCATAAATGTTGTGATTTGATGTAGATATGTTTTCTGCATTTTTTTTCTGAGTGTAATACGATGTTAATTGTGTTGAAAACATATTAGAAATCGTTAAGTGGATGAAAATCGAGTTTAGGTTTTTCAGGCAGAATGCGTACGCATTCAATGGAATGCGAACGCATTCCTGCTACAGGATGTTCTGGTTTAGTTGTTGTTTGTCGAATACGCACGCATTCAGAGCAATGCACACGCATTTTCAGGTTGTAGAAGTCTTTTTGTTTCAGGTGCAATGCGCACGCATTCCTTAGAATGCGCACGCATTGTTGCTTCAGGTTGTTCAGGATGCTTACTGCTCGTGCAATGCGCACACATTGAAGGCAATGAGCACGCATTGGCTGGACAGAGGTCAGTGAATGCGCACGCATTGGACCTGGTTTTGGGAAAATTTAATGTTTAAGCTATGTGTTGATTTTTAAACCTTGATTTACGATCTAATAACATTGTATAAACATGGACAAGCCTGGAATGAGCTTCTGATTCGTTTAGTTTCGGCACCGAATGTACTCTTAAAGGGAGTTGAAGTTCGGATCCGTCGGAAGAGCATGATAGGCTTGTGCTTTGATGAATTAGTATTCATCAATGTCTGTGTAATTGTGATCGCGTGTAAGTCACTAACGTCGATATTACTAGCAAGAATACTAGGTACATCGTAGTATAGTAAATGCGAGTCAAAGTCTATCCCACAGAGACAATGCAACTGTAAGTATAAACGATTCTAACCTAATTAAGAAGCAACATAGAGGCGGTCATTGACCAACAGCAAACATAAAAGAAAACAAACTTGGTAGTCCTCCCCCTCTCCTCACCAATCTACTAACTTGGATTAGTTAATCATTATGTTTACTTCCCCACATAATTTCCGTAAATTAATCGCGAGCTTAGTTTTAATTATCATTATCAGCTACGGGTGCAACTCCTACTCCAATATACTCCGACAATAATAGTAGACAATCTATACGCAAGCTACCCTCCTTAATTGGTCCGTAATAGCCCATACGCATAAAGATCTAGAATTGTCGATATTGAGCGCTAACTCATACCGCTAACCCACCTAGACAGCTATCGACATTGATCAGCACGTTCCTAGGGTCCATTCAAGATAATGTCCAAACATAGCACTTCACTATTCGTATTTCATGCTAGTTTACGATGACATGCAAATAGTTGATCAGGCTAGTAACATGTAAATTAAATCTATCGATCAACGTAGCTGTAGTGAATCCCAGTTTTAGGTTTTCTAATTATGCCTCGGTAAACCGGTAAAGACCGCCGGGTTATCGGGGGTCAGCTTTTCCTATCCCTGGATCTACATTGCTCAATTACCATTAAAATAAGTAAATTATGGCGTATTTAAACATGCAGATTAACTAAAACACATAAATACGAACAGATCTACCATATTGAAGACAAAAAGAAACGTTCAAAGCTTCATACCTTCAACAATGGTGATCTAGCTTGATCTAATCAAGCTAGAGATGGTAGAAAAAGGGAGGAAACCGAAAATAACTCTTGAAATGCTTGAATAACTTCATTTCATCAAAATATGTAATGTAATTGTAATACTAATGAAAAGTTATGAATCATATCAGTATATGAGGCTTTATATAGATACAACAGCCGACTTAAGACTCTCTAAAACCCTAACCGACCTAGTAAAGGCGGCAGAATCAGTGTCGTGTCCAACAAGTCCTCGGTTTACCGGACCTATCCCTCGGTAAACCGGCCTACTTTTCTCCTTTTTCTTCAGCAGGCTTCTTCTTGGACTTCAATCACTTTGCCCAATGTACTTCTTTCGGTTCAGATCCATTCTCCAATGCTCCAGATTCGGACCATCCTATAAAACACGTAAAACGAGACAAAACAGTACCAAATCTTCGGGAAAATAACATAGATGCAGAATTACGATCCTGGAAACACTCACATACCATTTAACATATATTCCATATAATAACGAGCTTATCTATCCTTTCTTGAGCAGAATTCGGGGTGAATAAGGGTACAATTATTGGTACCATTTAGAGCGTCATCAACTACCCCCCACTTAGCTTTTGATCGTCCCGAGCAAAAAGGCGAAAAGAAAACAATACTCTGATCAGTATACAAGTTAATTAAAAACAACTATGGCTCACAAAGTCAAGATCGAGATCATGCCACTCATATCCATCAGTAACGTATTAAACACTATTCATGTCATGAGCCAATGTGTGTGTGCAATAACTTTCACAACCGCTTAGTACTGCAGACTATCTCACATTACGTCAACCGTAGTCGAACTAACTAGTCTCGAACATGTTATTTATCAATTAAATTAGCTGGTAAGGCGGATCGAGAACCGAGTATATATTACTCTTAGGCTCGCGTTTATCGGTCTATGCAGAAGTCGTGTGTTTTATGCTCCATCGATTCAGATTTTGCCAAAGAGAATAGAGATGTATATATTTCAATGAACTTCTCTTTCTTGGCGGGTAAACTCTCATTGATTTAACTATCCTCACGGCCCACTCATGATAAACTACCAAATCCGAAATTCCTTTGCCTTTATAAGCGTTGGTGAAACATGGTTCGTGATGAAGCCAGGGTCAACTCTAGTCAAAGCAATATGCTATCGACTACACACCAAGGGAAAGTGAGTTATATGTGCTTAAAATGGTGTCTCATAACAGAATATGCGCTTAGTACGCCACTACTTCAGAAGTGGGCACTTACTCTTACTCATACAAAGCGAAACAAAGATGAAGTCAAATAACTTTGAGGAAGAACCAGTTGTATGCTAAGTTTTCAAAGTGCGACTTTTGGTTAAATCAAGTCAGTTTCTTGGGTCATGTCATTTCTGGAGATGTCATTCAAGTTGATCCAGCAAAGATTGAGGCAGTTGAGAATTGGCCTAGACCTACTATAGTTTCAGAAGTAAGGAGCTTTCTTGGTTTGGATGGCTACTACCGGAAGTTTGTGCAAGACTTTTCGAAGATAGCTACTTCACTCACTAAGCTTACACCGAAGAATGTGAAGTTTGAATGGACTAGCGAGTGTGAATCAGCTTTTCATACCTTGAAGGATAAGTTGACTACAGCCCAGTGCTGGCAGTTCCGGAGATCTTTGATAACTATGATGTCTATATGGATGCATCAGGACAGGGCTTAGGTTGTGTGTTGATGCAAGGAGAGAAAGTGATTGCTTATGCATCAAGACAGTTGAAGGTGCATGAGAAGAACTACCCGACACATGACTTAGAGTTAGTAGCAGTAGTGTTTGCCTTAAAGACATGGAGGCACTACTTGTATAGAGTTAAGGCTAGGATCTTCACAGACCACAAAAGCCTAAAGTATTTCTTCACTCATGAGAATCTGAATATGAGGGAAAGGAGATGGTTAGAGTTCGTAAAGGATTACGACTTGGATATTCAGTACCATCTGGGTAAAGCGAACGTAGTGGCAGATGCCTTGAGCAAAAAACCAGTTTGCAGATTCGAGCGTTGAAGATGTTGCAGGGAGGTTAGATGGGCTGAGAATCCAAAGTTTTGATCAGATTGAGGATCGAAAGTTTGTGGCACCGTTGTTAGCAATGTCCGAGTTGATGGATGATATTCGGGAAAAGCAAGATGAAGATCCATTTTTGGTTGATTTGAAGCGGGTGGCCAAAGAGAAACCTACAGCGGGTTACGTGTAAGATAAGAATGGAAACCTTTGGTACCAGGATCGTTTGTGTGTGCCTAATGTTGGTGACCTAAGACAAAGAGTTATGAAAGAGGCACATAGGATTGCTTTTACAGTTCATCCAGGAGCTACTAAAATGTACAGAGACTTGAAGGAAAAGTTTTGGTGGCCCTTGATGAAGTTGGAAATTGCCAGTTCATGGCAGAATGTGACACTTGTGAGAAAGTTAAGGCAGAGCATAGAAGGCCAGGAGGAATGCTTAAGCCCTTGGATATCCCTGAATGGAAATGGGATAAGATCACGATGGATTCATCACTGGATTACCTAAGACAAAAGGAGGACATGATGCAATTTGGGTGATTGTGGACAGATTGACTAAATCTGCCCATTTCTTACCAACTAAAGTCGATATGTCTTTGAAGAAGATGACAACACTGTATCTGGATAATATAGTGAAGTTACACGGAATACCTTTCTCAATAGTTTCGGATCGTGACCCGAGGTTCGTCAGTCGGTTCTGGAAGAGTTTACATGGGGCTTTTGGAACTAAGTTGGATTTGAATACGGCCTTTCATCCGCAAACAGACGGACAGTCAGAAAGGACCATCCAAACACTTGAAGACATGCTAAGATCTTGTGTTTTGAAAGTAGGCGGATCATAGGATGATTACCTACCGATAGCGGAGTTTGCCTACAACAACAGTTATCATGCAAGCACATGCATGCCACCGTTTGAAGCTTTATATGGGATAAGATGTCGAACGCCGCTGTTTTGGGATGAAGTCGGGGAGAGACAAGTCACCGGGCCAGAGTTGGTTGAACAAGCTAAGGAAAGGGTTCAGTTGGTTAAGAAGAATCTGAAGGCAGCACAAGATAGACAGAAAAGTTGGGCAGATATCAGAAGAAGATCTCTTGAGTTCGAAGTCGGTGAAAGAGTTTATCTACGAGCTTCACCGATGAAGGGAGTGAAACGTTTGGACAAAAAGGAAAGCTAAGTCCAATGTATGTTGGACCATTTGAAATTCTGGAGAGAGTTGGACAGTTGGCTTACAAGCTTAAGTTACCGGAATCGATGTCAAGGGTCCATAGTGTGTTTCACGTGTCAATGTTGAAGAAGTGTCTGACGAAGAATGAGGTTGAAACTACGGTTGATCCGGAAGTTCTTCAAGACAACCTTGCTTATGATGAGAGACCGATCAGAATTTTGGACAGGAAAGAAAAGATGATCAAAAGACGGTTGATCCCTTTGGTTCTGGTGCAATGGAGCAATCATTCACCGGATGAAGCCACTTGGGAAGTTGAGGATGACATGATCAGCGAATTCTAAGAGTTTGTGGTTTTACCAGGTATGTTCTAGTTTCGAGGACGAAACTCCTCATAAGGGGGGAGGAATGTAATATTCCGATTTTCAGGAAAGGGCAGACGTGTCATTTTGCGAAAACGAAATATTATTATTCCTTTTCTTTTATTGGAGTTAAGTATGTAATATATATATATATATATATATATATATATATATATATATATATATGATTTTCAAAATTGTATATATGTTTAATTAAGGAAAATTCTGAATTTTATGGTAATTAAGGGTAATTAAGGAAAAATGGATGATTGGGAAATTATATTTTTAGGAAAATATAATCAGATTATTCCCATAACCTAAAACTATTCTGAATCAGTTTATACGTTCTTCCTCTGCGCCATTGATGGGAAGAGAAATGGTTAGGAGAGTTTTCATAAATTCTAAAGTGAAACTAAGCCGTTTTCAGATCAGACTAGAGTTTTGGAATCTTCGTGAAGAGGACATTGTTTGGATACAAGACTGTTGGAAGTGCTGCAGATTTTTGAGATCTTGGAAATTGGATCTGCTTGCAAACACGTAAGAGGCTCTTCCTATGATTTCAATTGTGGTTTGTAAGGTTTAGATCAAAGCTTTAAGACGTTTAGATGCTAGAAAATTGTGCCCTGTTGTTGATTAAGGATCATAGATGTTGTGATTTGATGCAGATATGTTTTCTACGTTTTTTCTGAGTGTAATACGATGTTAGTTGTGTTGAAAACGGATTAGAAATCTTAAGTGGCTGAAAATCGAGTTTAGGGTTTTCAGGCAGAATGCGTATGCATTCAATGGAATGCGCACGCATTCCTGCTACAGGATGTTCTGGTTTAGTTGTTGTTTGTCGAATGCGCACGCATTCAGAGCAATGCGCACGCATTCATGGTTCAGGTTGTAGAAGTCTTTTTGTTTTAGGTGCAATGCGCACGCATTGTTGCTTTTTGTTCAAGATGCTTACTGTTCGTGCAATGCGCACGCATTGAAGGCAATACGCACGCATTGGCTGGACAGAGTCTTCTAGCAAGTCTCTGGTCAGTGAATGCGCACGCATTGGACCTGGTTTTGGGAAACTTTAATGTTTAAGCTATGTGTTGATTTTTAAACCTTGATTTACGATCTAATAACATTGTATAAACATGAATAAGCTTGGATTGAGCTTCTAATTCGTTTAGTTTCGGCACCGAATGTACTCTTAAAGGGAGTTGAAGTTTGGATCCGTCAGAAGAGCATGATAGGCTTGTACTTTGATGAATTAGTATTCATCAATGTCTGTGTAATTTCTAGGCCTTGTTTATGTCTAGTGGTCTAGGAAGAAAGTAGTATGTTTAAGCTATGTGTTGATTTTTAAACCTTGATTTACGATCTAATAACATTGTATAAACATGAATAATCTTGGATTGAGCTTCTAATTCGTTTAGTTTCGGCACCGAATGTACTCTTAAAGGGAGTTGAAGTTTGGATCCGTCGGAAGAGCATGATAGGCTTGTACTTTGATGAATTAGTATTCATCAATGTCTGTGTAATTTCTAGGCCTTGTTTATGTCTAGTGGTCTAGGAAGAGAGTAGTATGTGTGAGGGAGATTATTTGAAAACACTTCGGTGGTTAGATAACCATTTAATAAATACGTACTTGCCTAGTAAAAGATTAAACATCATGTCACTCTTGGATAGGCACCAGACAATATCGCGATGTGTGTGCTTTCCTGAAGGTGGATAACTCCGTGAACCACAAGACCTAAGTACGGAAGGACTTCACTGAAACGTGCGCATTATCGAAGTCTACCCGAATAGGCTTCCGTGGATATTGGTGTGATCCACCAATATGTTGCCAAGAATATCCCTAGTCGGAGTGCCCTTGAGTCCGGATGTAACATAGATAAGTTAGGTTAGAAACTTTTAGTCATAACATGTTGATGGACATGAAATGAACCCCAGATTGAGTCGGTCACATAAAGATAACTAAACTTTTAAGTTCTTTTCTTTATAAATCTTAAATGTTATCATAGCTTCTCTCTTTTATTAAGTACGTTTTACTTACCTCAAATGCATGTTTTCTATGTGTTTGGGGGTGAGAAGACGAACAGGTTGATCAAGTTTTCGATGACGACGTTTGACGACGCCTTATTGGAGATTACATTTTTATCTTTCTTTCATTTATTTATTAAACTATACATTCTTTTGGTTCTTTTGAAGTTGACTTTTGGTCTTTCGAGACTTATAGTACTTTTACTTTTCTTTTGGGACTTCGTACGTTTGGATTTCGTACCTTCTTTTGAATGTAATAAAGGTTACATTTCCACCTTTAGTTTAGTATATCCATTCTTGGATGCTTTGAGAAATTTTATACCCGGGTCTTTTACTTCCGTTTGCTTTATTTTGATACGATGTAGTAGAGGCTTACGTATAAAGTGAATTTATTTTATTTTATACGTGCCGAACGTTCCTTTTCCGGATAAGGACTCGGTGTCCGGGAACGGGGCGTTACACCTATGATGTAACGTCATTAGTCACGAGCCTATAATATGATCCGGTTGGCTATAATGAATGATTGAGAAGCTATGCAAACACACATTATGTTTCCATGATGAGATATGTTTTGACTCATGTCTATTCATTTGTCGAATAGTACATACTCATTGAATATTTTGGTTCCCCATATGATCGCAACGTTAACCTAATGATTTATTTTTGAATCGCTCTATTCGTTTGAGGGCGAGCAAACGCTAAGTGGGGGTAGTTGATGAGAGTCAACTTTGCTTCATTTCTTACATGATTTTACCCCGTTTATGACTTATTTGGTGTACTTTTGAGGTAGTATGAGTGATTTCTAAGGCATTTTCATCATTACATTCACTACGAGGACAATGGAAATTAGCCTGAAAATCTCGTCATTTTTGGTGAATTAGTGCACATTTAATCACCTATTTTATCTTGCGGGAGTTATGCGCAGTATTGTTATTGGTATTTGCAGGATATAGGTTTATTTTGATTCCGTAAGGAGAGACGTTGAGGATGAAAAGTTGATTTTGAGATGTGGAAGCATGTACCCGAAGCTAACGAGGTGGAATAGATTGAGAATCCTTGGTGTTTTTACTTTACATCCACTTCATATGCGATTTGGACCATCGTGAAGGCATTTTCATGGCTTATTGTCTTCATAAAAGTTGTGGGAAATTGAATAAGGTTTCCGAGAGGTTTTGAATCACTCAATTCGAAGTTCTACGCATAAAGATATCGTCGAATTAGTGAAGGTGTGCCCATATTGTAGTGAAACAAGGATACCATGCGCAGGCATGCTCCTACCATGCGCAGGCATGGAATCAGAGTGTGAATTTTGGTGACAATCAGAGATAGCATGCGCAAGCATGCCTATAGCGTTCTCAAGCATGTAATCAAGGTGGAAATAATAGAGATATTCGAAGAGTGCATGCACGAGCATGCTCTCCCCGTGCTCGCTCATGGAACGCGTGTTTGTTCCGGATGTTTACTATTTGGGGTTGGATTTTGGCCCTATAAAAACCGTTTATGTCGAATTTTATACCGACTTCTTCATAATTTTATTTCCTACTCAGTTTTTAGATTTATTTTCTCCAAGAACCATTAGAAAAATTATTTTCTTGCACCGAATTACTTTAAGATTGTACGATTGTTGATTTCATTTCGCGAATTCTTCATTGAGGATTACTCCAAAATTATTGGTAATTTAATTTTCTTTTCTCTTATCATGCATCCTTCCGTGTATTCTATGATTCCTTGTTTCGTTATTTCAACTATGAGTAGCTAAATTTTTTATAGTTAAATTATGTGATGGAATCACGAAATGAATGTCTAAACGAGATCTAGGGATGAGTAGATCTTAAAAATTGAATCTTTTGAATGAGTGTGTCCTAAAACTTGAACTTAATGCTATTAGTGGAGTCGTGAACCATTAACTGATCAAACACATAAGCTTTATAAATGTATTTTGCGAAAGAGTGTGCGAACTAGAGTTTTGGGATTGTCTTGCACGAACTAGTCGAGTTTTTCGCAGTTTGTTCCTTGGTATGGTTTTTCTAGCTAAGCCGTGAACTCGGTGGATGCGTAGCGTCTCATAGTTTTTCTTCATATTAGGTCAATAAATCCCATAGATGGGACTATTGAACCGAATATATGGTAACTATGTGGTGGTATTAGCGTCTAGAGACCAGTTTAAAAGATTGCACCAACAACACATTCATTAGAAATCATTGGTTGGTCGGTAGGTTAAGACCCATCCCTAGTGATTCGGTAAATGTATTAAGAGTAGTGTTTCTGACCATAGCTTAGTTATTCCTCTTATCATATGTTCTAAAGTTATAAATTTTATTTGCTTAGTTATAATCATTAATTTCACCCCGATTATGAACCTAAACTAAATACGAGTGTGATTGTAGTACTTGATGGATTCCTCGTGGAATACGACATTGCTTGCCCTTATAGTACAACCGACCCGGTACTCTATTGATTAAAGTTGGTTTATTATAATTTGACCGTCACGGATCATTCCTATCAACCCTAGGTAAACCGTAATATTCCCTAATCTTCTCAACCTCAAAAGTCGCAATTGTCCCTTTAACTACCGCCTCACTACACCCCGGAACAACACACACTTACGCACAAAAGTCTTTCAAAATATGTGCATTGTAAGATGATGGTTGTACCACAAAACCATCTCAGTCCCTCACAACTACATTTGCTGCCACCTCTAAAAAGACGTCATCCAAATCCATAGCCTATTCGCCCTCTCTTCGGCTATACTACTAGTCATCCAATGACTCCTATAGTCCTCTAAGATGGCTTGGTTGAAGAACTGGGCTTGCCCCTCATACATGTTCATCTGTATCACATCCTATGTAGCCTTATCACCTCTACTACCGCTACCTAGCGACCTCTTATGTGGTTTTAGTGGCACGTCCCCCATATTAGCAAACTGACTGGTAAATAGCAAAAAGTTATAAAGATTAAACAGCCAACATTGTTATACAACACACGTGAAGTACTGGATTCTGTACTCTAGTAACCAGACAAACAAGGCCCGAAGAACCAAACCAGTTTCGGAGAACCAGACCAGTTTCGGAGATTGCACCTACAACACATTCACAGCATAATCTAGACCCGAAGAACACTTTTAAAGAAGAAAGCCTTAGAACTACTGAGGGACTAAAGAACATCATCTTGAAAACTATAGGTGGTATCGATAAATAAGAACTAATTTCAATTTGTATTACAGGAGGGGGGGGAGCCTTAAAGAACCCAAAACATAAAAAGATGCAACAAAACAGCATAAAGGTTGAGAATGAAGAAAAATAGAGAGGTAGAAAGAAACCCTCTTTTCCATTTTGGCTTAAAGTCTTAAAATGGTTCGTAGCGTATCAGAAAGGTTTTGAATGGTTTGCTGCTCTTGGGCTGCTTGCATTTCCTGAAGTGGCATCTCTTGGTAGCACATTTTGTGGTAAGCTAATGCTTGAGTGAGATTCATTAGAGTAGGACTTGAAGTCAGCCTCTGGTACACGCTTGGTGGTACGGGTACATCGTTTTGTCTACTCCGTCCTTTCTTACTAGATTGAGCATCACCGCCGGAGAAAAGCTCCTGAAGCGCTTCAACAGCAATATTTCCGCCATTGTCTTGATGGCCTCCCCCCCCAAGTACATTCTCGGATAATAGAGCAATAGGTGATATGTCTGTTGCCCTTAGAAATGGGATAGGAACTGTGTTCCCTGCTGAGTATATGGACCAAAGCTTATCCAAAGCCTTCCTATTGACAGTTTCGTTTGTTAAAGATGCCGCCACACCTTGGGCACTGCTACTTGCCTCAATGTTTGGTTTGGTAAAAATATCTGGGGAAACAGCTTTGCTAATCTCATTCATCCTAATATCTGTTGGTTTGCTTCTACTAGGATCTAGAGGCGGTTTCGTAACAGTATGTCTTATTTCAACGTCATCACGAATAACTACAGTGCTGAAAAAATCGCCTTCCACAACTGGTTCAGACGAAAGGGAAGGACTTTTATCAGCCAGATTCTGGGAATTGGCCGGAACGGTATCTCCATAGTCGTCATTCATTTTAGGACCACCTTCTAATGGACTATCTCCAGGTAAAGTAGTTCCTGAAGAAATAGTCTGAGCATCCAAAGCCATTGCTGCTCGAATTTGCTTTGCCTTTTCAATCTTGGTCGACATTGAAGAAGCTCCACTTTTGCATCTTTGAACAAATTTGTGCTGACGCATCTCAGCGGCTGAGGGACGTAGGCGGGGTTCTTTTGTAAGACACTTGGCAACAAAATCATGAAAAATAAGAGACCATTTCTCCTTATCCTCGAGCATCGGAGCAGGTTCGATCGATATCATAAATAGTACCCTCATTGGATGGACAGTAGCTCTAGGAGGAAGACCCTCTGCCATTTCAATTGCAGAAACTCCAAGAGCCCATACATCAACTTTGCCGTCATAACGGCTTTCTTGGATAACCTCAGGAGCCATCCAATGTGGAGTGCCGATAAACGTAGTGCGTTTAGACATGGTCCTTGTTAGCTGTGCTGCAACACCAAAATCACCCAACTTCACCTCTCCTTGATCTGTCAAAAGAATATTACCACCTTTTATATCTCTATGTACCTTGAAGATAGAGTGCAGATATGCTAAGCCCTTCAATGCTTCCCTGCAAACAAAAGCTATTTGGTATTCCTCTAAAGGTTCCTCTATAACATTCATCAAGTCAGCAACACTGCCACCTCCACAATACTCCATTACAATCCATAGATATTCTTCTCCTTGGTAACTACCAAGGTAGCGAACCACGTTGGGATGATTACATTGTTGCAACATCTCGATTTCTCCACGGATTTCATCATAGCCTTCCTCACCTTCACTCAATGAAATCACTTTGATGGCAACCATCTCTGATGTTTTTCTATCTCGAGCCTTATATACAGATCCATACGAACCCTTCCCTAGTTCATGAAGCAATTCATACTTATCACAAGGGTCTTCTTTAATCACGCTTTCGGGAATTGAGCATGTCGATACTCTCCCGTTCCCATGTCGATACTCTTCCCCGGCTCCACCACCAGTCCCAGATTTCTTCTGCTTCCCAAACCCACCGATTTCCCCAACCGCCTGCATACTCGCGATCGCTCGGCTCATTGTCCCTCTTCCATTTCCACTACCACTCGTCCTCCTCGTCTTCCTCACCACTGTACCCGATCCGATCTCCTCATCTTCCTCCTCCTCCTCCTCCTCCTCCTCGTCTTCCTCCTCGTCCTCCCTCTTCCTCACTACAAATGTGGAAAAATCCCCTTCTCCGCCATCATCCTCATCCTCCTCCTCGTCATAGTATTTCCTCCTAAACGACCGTGCATTCTCATCGTCCTCAGATCTTCTACGTCCCCAAGGAGGCCTGGTCGGCCGTAAGGGCTTAGAACTCCTGTCGGTTTTCACAATTAAGGTTCCAGAAACGGAACCCGAATCGTCCTCATTCTCTTCATCAGTTGGGTCGCCTCCGAAATCTTTGGGAAGGCTTTTAAGCAAAGGAGGGAGGGATTCGTCGTCATCCACGTCGTCCCTGTAAACCACGGTGGAATAAATATCTGAAGGCGAGGTATCGTAATCTCGGTCACGGTTCCGGCCAGGGGAACCTCTGGGAGAATTGTAGTCGTCGTGGATAATCAAAGTTGAGTAGATGTCGCTTTGCTGCTGCTTCTTTGCTCGACGAGACGACGGCGAAAAATCCATTGAGGAATCGTTTCAGTTTAATCGGCACTGCTGTGTAGGAGGAACCTTGAATCCATTATTTTGCATCACTGTACAAACCACAAGGGTTTTTTTTTTTCATTTTCTTTTCCTTTTCCCCTTTTTTTTTTTTTTTTTTGCAACGAAACCAACTGGAAGATGTGGAAAAGGGGAAAATCCTTCTGCTCCAGTTCAACGACCACAAACGGCGTCGTCTTGCCTTACAAAAAATAAAATAAAAATAAAAATCAATCGGTTGCAAATTCAGGCACGAACCAGTTAATTTTCGATAAATAAATATCCTCGGGATCAGAAAATATATTTTTGTTTAGAGAAATTATTCATTTATCGAATATTATTTTAAGCTCAATTTATCAAATTGAGACCGGAGAAAAATTATTCGTTTGACAAAGTTATTCATTTATCGAATATTTATTTATTGAGATTTAGAGTTGAAGTCTCTTGTTTGCCTCCTCATCAAAATCCCTCTAGCGCCTGCTATCTTGTTTGCAAATCCATTCGTAAAAGATGCAATATATAAGATCATGAATTGATTATATGGATTGTCTTGTTGGGTGACTTTCTCTCTTTTCATTTGAATTTTTCTTTGGTATTTATTATCAATTGGTGGAAAATCGTTATCCGGTAAAACTTTGGATTTCATGGTTGATGTTTGAGAGTTGCAAAAATGATTTTTAAAAATCAAGATGTTAAAAAAGGTAGCTTGACCTCTCATCAGAGCTGAGTACTAAGCAGAGCTAAGTCAGGGCAAGGTCAGCTGAGTATAGTCGGCAGGGCAAGGTCATCTAGGCAATGTGAGCAGGGCAAAAGTCAGCAGGTTGCGTCTGGTGAAGTCTGCTGAGTTGAGTTCACATCTGGGGTATTTTAGTCAATCTGATATCATGTTTTTATGTCGGCTAGGTCTAGGGTTTTGTGACTATAAATACTTATCTGTTGTAACCTAGAATATTTGCAGTAGCAGCAGTAGCAGAAGCAATTGCCGATGCAATTACAGAGTCTGTAAAATCTCCAGTGATAATATATTCTCCTCGTTTCAGCCCGTGGACTAGTCGGCATATTGACGGAAACCACGTTAAATCATGTGTTATTGTTTCTTGTGTGATTTATTCTTTCTCGTTTATTCTTGATTATTGCAATCCGTTTTTGATCCCTGACGGTCCTGTAATAACAAACCGGTATCAGAGCGTAGAGGTTATCATCAGGGAATCTGAAATCTGTTCGAGTTAGGTTGATTGTCACCAAGGTCGTAATTGACGCTAGGTTTTGGGATTAACGCTAACTTTCCGGCAGGATCAAGATGTCTAGGGTTAGATGTAGAGATGGATAAATTCACAGGAATGAACAATTTCAATATGTAGCAAATCAAGATACGTGCTCTGTTGAAGAAACTAGGGCTCTGGGCTCCATTGACAAAGGCGGTGGATGCAGAAACTTATTGAGATGGCTAATCTGACGGACGAAAGCACATTCAATGATTTTGTTGTGCTTGTTTGATGATGTTATCACTCAAGTCGCTGAAGAGGATTCAGCAGCAGGGCTGTGGCTAAAGCTTGAGAGTTTGTATATGACAAAGTCATTGACCAACAAGTTACTGATGAAGCAACGCCTGTTCAGTTTAAAGATGCATGAAGGAATGCCTCTCAGAGACCATCTGGAAAAGTTGAACACAATATTGCTTGATATAAGGAGTATTGGTGTTAAGATCGAAGATGGGGATGCATCTCTAATTTTGTTGGTATCACTGGCGGCATCATATGAAAATTTTGTGCAGTCTTTTGTTGATGGGAGAGACACGGTGTCATTAGAGGATGTTTGGGCATCTCTCCATAATCAAGAGCTAAGGCATAATGCAGCTGGCACAGGTACAGACAATCGGGCTATTGGTTTAGTTTCTTGTAGCAGTTGCAAAGGGAATGGAAATCCTGAAATGAAGACATTCAAGAAGGGTGGTTCCAAAGACCCTAATGCAAATCTGGTCTGAATCTGTATCTGGAGTGTTGGCAAGCGGTGGTGTGGCCCGGTTCGGTACCGCTTTGGGGTCCACTGGGGGTCGTTGTGTGAGCGGCCTGCGAAGCTCACGCCGTGACTTCAGACATAAACTAAAATCCAAAGGCATTTATATATATCTCCGTTGATATATTACAATGTCACATTGATTAATTCCATTAAAAGATTACGACGAGTAAAAGACAAAATATATCTAACATAGCAAACTCAGCACTATCTAATCCTTAATTGATGATATCATTCTTATCTCCTTCCTCTCTCCCAACCAAACACCTGGAAACCACTAGCCAGCCATACCTGTCAAACTGAAAAGGGTTTCGCAAGAGGTGTGAATTTTTAAACTCAGTGAGGTTCGGTGTGTGCATAATGTGCAGCCTTCACAAAAAAAACAATAGTTGAAACTACACCGAGCCGATAAGCACATTTATATATACAATAACATGTATACAAGTAGTCATGGCCACATAAGGGCCAAAGATCATACGAGACATCAGATATAACAAGATACCAACCTTGTGACCCCTCAGAATCAGGTGAAGCACGGTCACGTACCAATATTGACGGCCCCAGTAACGGTCACGTACCAATATTGACGCACCGTACCACAGATTTACTTAGTAGCCATAAAGGCATCACAATAACAAATAGTAGCCAAAAAGGCACATCAGCAATAACAGTACAACAGAAACAGTAACACATAAGTGACATAAGAACAAATTACGCATAAGAGAAAGTACCAGATTAACAGTTCAAAGTATATATACAAGATTACACATTTTACAAGCATCATTAGCACTCATAAATCAATTATAGGGATAAGTTATAACAAGGAACACCTGGATCTATTCGTGTATGTTTGATAGATCTACTATAACAACAGCTAAAAGCGCGTATTACAATATATACACAAATAAGGAACCTCACAGTTATATCAGTCGAATACTAGTTGTTTCTACTGACAAAGGTTTGACATTAACTTCCCCCACAATGCTATTAACCGAACACTAGTTAATTCTCTGCAGCACCTTTGTTGTGTAACAATTACTTCAGAATAATAATATAATTTTCCATGGAATTCTATATTTATAATATATGCAAGCCAAACGGTTGCATACTAAGCCATGATATAAAGACACAATAACAATAACTTGCATGGGCTTATATAACCATGGGAAATGGTATCTCTCCCATGCTACGTGGATGAGGTAAACAAAAATGATTCAGCAAACTTCATGCCACCAAGATATATAAGGCGGCTGACTTTCCTTCGGCCTTATCCAATAACTGCCACCAAGCCTATCACGTGGCTTGTAGTTAATTCCAAGTATATCCGTGTGGGACCTCGATCCTCTGCCGTGAAATCATCACAGCACCGTTTTGGGTACAAACGACGTCGTTTTGTTCCGAGTTTAAAAAAAAAATAAAAAAAACATCTAAATGGCGCCGTTTCGGCCCGAAACGACACCGTTCGGTCTTACAGCACCGCACGGCAGAGGGTTTCACGGCAGACGATCCCAACTCTATCCGTGTGTATATATCTCTTTATCTACTACATATAAGTACCCGTAACAACATATGAATATATGTATGTATACACATATACACATGTCATATACGCATATAATATATTGATACGCATATAATATATTGACACTTATATACTTATAATATATATGTTTACTACAAGTCCGTAAATCTTTTTAAAGCCGATAGTCATCATAATTAGAAATATTTAAAAATGATAACATAGACAACTAAATCAATGTAAAAAGACACTATTTCTAAAATACAAGTTCAAAGCAAAGTTTGAAAAATTGGGACGTGATCGCGTGTACGTCACTAACGTCGATATTACTAGCAAGAATACTAGGTACATCGTAGTATAGTAAATGCGAGTCAAGGTCGATCCCACAGAGACAATGCAACTATAAGTATAAATTATTCTAACCTAATTAAAAAGCAACATAGAGGCAGTCATTGACCAACAATAAACATAAAGAAAACATGGTATTTCTCACCCTCTTCTCACCGATCTACTAACTTGGATTAGTTAATCGTTATGTTTACTTCCCCACATAATTTCCTTAAATTAATCGCGAGCTTTCGTTTTAATTATCATTATCAGCTACGTGTGAAACTCCTACTCCTATTAATCCGCAATCTATATGCAAGCTACCCTCCTTAATTGGTCCGTAATAGCCCATACGCATAAGAACTAGAATTGCTGATATTGAGCGCTAATTCATACCGCTAACCCGCCTAGACAGCTGTCGACATTAATCAGCACGTTCCTAGGGTCCATTCAAGACTATGTCCAAACTTAGCACTTCACTATTCGTATTTCATGTCAGTTTACGATTACAATAAGAAGATTGGCCAAATCTAACCTACTGTTAATTAAACATGTCGATCAACGTAGCTGTAGTGAATCCTAGTTTTAGGTTTTCGAAATAATGCCTCGGTAAACCGGTATAGACCTATATTGCTCAATTACGATTAAAATAAGTAAATTATGGGGTCTTTAAACATGCAGATTAACTAAAACACATAAATACGAACAGATCTACCATATTGAAAACAAAAAGGAACGTTCAAAGCTTCATACCTTCAACAATGAAGATCTAGCTCGATCTACTCAAGCTAGAGATGGTGGATAAAGGGATAAAACCAAAAGAAAAAAAACTCCTCAAAAGCTTGGAATCACTTTATTTCATCAAATTCGTATAATGTAATTGAATATAATTGGTAAGATATTAATCATATGAAAGCTTTCAGTATATGCGGCTTTATATAGATACAATAGCCGACTTAAGACTCTCTAAAACCCTAACCGACCTAGATAATGCGGCAGAATCAATTTCGTGTCAAACAAGCCACCGATTTACCGGCCCTAGCCCTCAGTAAACCAGGCCGATTTTTCTCCTTTTTCTTCAACAGGCTTCTTCTTGGACTTTAATCACTTGGCCCAATATACTTCTTTTGGTCCAGATCCATTCTCCAATGCTCCAGATCCGGTACATCCTATAAAACATGCAAAACGAGACAAAACAGTACCAAATCTTCGGGAAAATAACATAGATGCAAAATTACGATCCTGGAAACACTCACATAGCATTTAACATATATTCCACATAATAACGAGCCTATCTATCCTCTCTTGAGCAGAATTTGGGGTGAATAAAGGTATAATTATTGGTACCATTTAGAGCGTTATCAACTACCCCCTACTTAGCTTTTGATTGTCCCGAGCAAAAAGGTGAAAAGAAACACAACACTCTGATCAGTATACAAGTTAATTAAAAACAACCATGCCTCACAAAGTCAAGATCAAGATCATGCCACTCATATCCATCAGTAACGCATTAAACACTATTCATGTCATGAGCCAATGTGTGTGTGCAATTACTTTCACAACCGTTTAGTAATGCAGACAATCTCACAATACATCAACTCGTAGTCGAACTAACCAGTCTCGAACTTGTTATTTATTAATTATTTGAGCTGGCAAGGCGGATCGAGAACCGAGTATATATTACTCTTAGGCTCGCGTTTATCGGTCTATGCAAAAGTCGTGCGTTTTACGCTCCATCGACTCAGATTTTGCCAAAGAGATTATAAATGTATATATTTCAATGCACTTCTCTTTCTTGGCGGGTAAACTCTCATTGATTTAGCTATCCTCACGGCCCCACTCATGATAAACTACCGAATCCGAAATTCCTTTGCCTTCATAGCGTTGGTGGAACATGATTCGTGATGAAGCCAAGGTCAACTCTAGTCAACGAAATATGCTATCGACTACACACCAAGGGAAGTGAGTTATATGTGCTTAAAATGGTGGCTCATAACAGAATATGCGCTTAATACGCCACTACTTCAGAAATGGGCATTCCTTTCACTCATACATCGTGAAACAAAGATGAAGTCAGTTAACTCGAAAAGATCAAAGATATCATTTTTTTTAAATTCTGTCGAAATGAATCAAAGTCTAAATGGTGAATCGTGCATCAAAGAGAATCAAGATAATCACGCAATTTACGGAATATAGTGCTAAGAAGCTAAGTGACGTTCCTTACCCCCCCCCCCACTTAAACGAAACATTGTCCCCAATGTGTAAGGTGAAAAATGAAAAACGAAAAGGATACTTAGCTTCGGTTAAGGGTGGAACCAAAGAAGAATCGGATCGTTTTATAAATCATCGGGATCATGTAAGTAGTCAATGAAGAATCTGAACTAAGTAACTCAAACAAACCAAGAAGAATAGTGGTGACAAGAAACCGGATAATAAAATTGCGGCAGTAGAAGAGAAAATAAGTAACTCCAAACAAATTTGGCCGACAAAATCATTATGTTAATAAAATTCTGCTACAACAACTAGACAGGAAAGAAAAAGAAAAAGAAAAATGGAAAACAACAACAACGAAAAGAAAAACCAATCTTCATCAGAATAACCCTCCCAGACATCTCAAGGCTCAAAATCGGGAGGTGGACCAGAACTGTAGGCAGCAGCGGCCGAAGAAGAGGCTCGGTGAGGTGGGGCAGTCCTAGGTGCTGGGATCGATGAAGGTACGCCAAAGAAGTCTATAATCCTATCCATTTTGCGATGCAAACTCGCAATCTCTCGCGAGTGCTCCTCTAACATAGATCTCTAAGTCCAGTGTGCTCCGAGAATCGGAGTACGCTCCCTCTCAGCTCTCTGACCGACCCGTCTTGGAACTTTTTGAACCGACTGTGAACTGATCATCGGCTCAGCGCCTTCCCAATCATCACTGATGAGAATTTTCACCTCATCCTCTAAAGAAAACATGTCAATCATCGGCCCGTATGGCAATAGCTCACGCTCGGATGTGATGGCAAGCTCGTAAATACGGCTATGCATCAGTAGACCGATGTTGACCAGAGATCCCTGCTCCAGATAGAACATTAACTCCGCCCTCTTTGTGGTGACAGATACCGTGTGCTTGGTCGGTAGAAGGCGGGCACAAACAAATCTGTTGACCATCTTCCGATCCTAGGATAATTCGTTCTCTAGGAAGATGGTGGGTGCTCCCACAGGGTTGCGCTTCCATTTCACCCCGAAAAATTCAGCTATCATGTTCATCCTCTCTAAATCTTCATTGTTGCTTGAGGATGTGTACTCACCCGGGCCCATCGGTGGATTTCGAACCCCAAAATGAGCATTGATTCGCTCAATAGAGAAATCAACTTTAACACCACGGACCATAGCATATGTGGCTCCTGGGTTGTGCAAAACATAAGCGTAGAATTCTCTTACCACCGTGGCATTGAACCGAGTCGGTGAGTCTGCCATGTCCAAAATGTCTTGCTCTTGTAGGGCTCGTGGCAAGATCGAACCGCAATCGTCCAGTTCTACCCCTCATTCTCGAGCCACTGGTCTTGTGTTCCAATGCCTTCGGAATGACTCATAGACCTCTAAAGAATGGAATTGCTCCACCCCATCTATCAAAGGGTTAGCATCTCCGTATATGCTCTGATAACCACTGGGACGAACAGCTGATCGGCTACGCTTGGGACCCATCCTGGATGATAATAGGACCTGATAGTGAAGTTGTTTCTGAAAAATTCACCGTCGGTAAACCGGCAGGTACTCCGATTTACCGGCTTGATTTTTCTGGATTTCTTTCTATGACAGTGCCTCTGATGATAAAAGATGAAGAACTGCAGCACCTCACTAGCACAGCAGCGCTAAACAGCAACAAGGTGAAGAAAATGGGTGTTTTGGTTGGTGAAAATGGAAGAAAGGTTTTATTTTGGTGGAGGTTTGGTGGTGATAGTGGTGGTGATTGTGGCCGACTGAATTGGAGAAGAAGAAGAAGAAGAAATATGAGAAGTTTGGTGATTTGAAGAGAAGATGGTAGATGAGAGTGATGATAATAGTGGTGAATGGGTGGTTTAAATGGGAAAAATGAGTGAAGGTGGAAGGATTTGGTGGGATAATGGGTATAGGAGTAATTAGGGTGAGGGATTTGAGGATGTGATTGATGGGATTGAGGTGGAGTTATGGTGGAGTGTGGAAAAGGATGAAAGGTTTGAAAATAGGGGAAAATGGGATGGTTTCTGCTAACTAGTAATGCCTGGTGGAACGTGTGTCCTCCACGTGTGTCTAAAAATTCAGCTTTATTAACTCGTCAAACTTTTGCTCCAGAGGTTTGTATCCTTATAGAACCTTTTTGAGCTCTCTTCCTGGCATGCCTCTCTCTCTTGGCTTACGTACTAGGTTTGCCTCTGCTTTGAGATTTATGTAGGATGCAATATCGCCGGATGGATCAAAGATCCACCCGATTACGCAGCGGAAAGTACAAGATCTAGATCATAGTCAATCAAAATACATAAATAAAAGATCTAACCTACGAGGGGGTTAGATTACTAACCTTTTTATGGTGCAAAATGCCAAGAACAAGGTCAATCCAAAACGAGCTAGTTGAGGGCCTAGTTGAGAAGCCAAAGTCTTCCAACGTGTGTCTCCAAGCACCACCAGGTGGATGGTGTTTCAAGCCGCCGGACCTCCTCGATATGCTACCTTAGAAAAACCCGAAGTTTTCCTAAAAACTCGAACCCTTGCAAAAACCGAAAATTCTAAGTTGTTGCATATGTATGTCGAAATTATGTGATGTGATTTGGCTTGGGAGAACTCTCTTTATATAGGAGAGAAATCCTAGTCTCCAAGGTATTAATTAATTAATACAAAACCAATCAAATTAATCATTTTTCCTTAAAAAGATTAAATCTAGAATATTCCTAAATTAATTAGGATATACAAAAGATTTTCTTTTCCTTAAATTATTTAACAAATAAATAATTTAATCACATGTCTTATTATTTATCAAGAAAACTAATTTCCCAACAAATAATAACATAAAAACTGCGCCCAAAACCTTAGTAAAAGGGGCCACAGGCATTTTATCACTTTTGGGTCGAGTCCACGAAAAATGTCTTTTCCGTGTATTTAATTATCTAGTCCAACTAAACAATTAATCTACATATCTATTAAACAGTCCAATCCAACTATTTAATATTAATTTGAGGTGAAGCGACGAGAAAACATATGCATGTTAGGAGCCACGTCGGGGACCATGGACCCATATTCAGTAGCTACAATAAATCGAATAAAATTATTCGTCAGACCGAACAATTATATCCAACCTATTAATTCCGGGCTTACACCACCATAAACCCGAAACTGAACTCTGCTGAATATAGATATAAACTTACACTCAAACTTGAGTCGAAAAGCGTCCACTGATATAATCATTGCATACGGATAAATCCTCCATAGACTGTTCGTTACGATTCGGGATATCTCCGTAAACCCTTCTCAAAACCTCTTATCCTTATTTACCATTAACCCCTAGTGACCAAATAGTTCATAACTAATATAATATGAATCGCACGCATCGGTCGCTTCTAGGATTAACAAATAAAGGAAGCTGCTCATCTACTTCCGCGAGGAAGGAATGGATTCCATATCCGTGATAGCACAGACTACTCACTCATTCCAGAATAGAGCCAACGAGAAGTGTTGGACAACATACATCGAAGTGATCCTTACTAACGCATCAAACCCTACCCTAGTCTAAGCAGTCGTCTGTGATCACCTTAGGATTGAGATTAATCCATATATGATCATCGTGTGATTCGATAAGACTTCTCGGTCACGGAATTATATCGAGAACTCAAATCAAATCGGTCCATCCCTATATGATTATCATCATATATAAATGCCCCACTAGGTACCCTATTACCGACAGTTCAGATAAGATCGTCACACCTAAAGTGTTCAGGCGCATTATTAGCAAATTAATTTTGAGACCCGTACTCAGATTAATAAACGCTACGGACTAAGTTAATTTTAAGTACATCTCACTAACTCAATCCTCTTGTGTATAGCCATATACAATCGAAAGTTATGTGATTACATAAACGAGGTACTTAGGGTTTTCATTAGTGTCTTAATTATAAGCATATATGCATATAATAAGATGAATTATTAATTTTGTCATAAAACAATTAGATAATTGTCTTTCGGGCACTACATCTAACAATTTAGACTTTTAGACCAAAGGACTCCACATTTCCTTCTTTAGGCTCAAAGTGTTCACTACGCAACACGGAAGGACTAGCTTCCGTGAGCATCTTGTTATGGTCCTTCTCTTCTCTCTCTCTCTCAGCATTAGTCTCGTGAACTCCTGCTCAACGGTTTCTACTACAACCTCTCTATCTCCAAATTTCCACCTTTCCTGAATCATAAGCCATTTTGCAACTTTCCGGCCTATTTTCTAGGGGCTCTAAGATTTTGAAAGATACTGCATCATTATTCAACCTCAAAGTAATCTCCCCCTTATCAAAATCCATGACTGCTCTGCTTGTCGCTAAGAAATGTCTTCCTAACAGAACTGGGGCACTTGGGTCCTCTGGTACGTCTATAACCGTGAAATCAATTGGAAAATTGAACCCTACTGCCTTAATCGTGCACTTCATAAGCAAACCGGCAGGCATATCTCTAGTTCTATCAATGAAAGTCATGGTTCGAGTTTGATTCATAACGACCGGGAGCTTAATCTTTTGGCAAAGGGGAAAAGGTAGAATGTTGCAACTCGAGCCATAGTTGTAGAGACCTACTGATATACCATTAACAGAAATTTGAAGTCGGAACGTGCCAGGGTCTCCTAACTTCACCATGGTGTCTGAGTCTGGGTCCATCAGAATCATCAGAATCCTGTCGGGATCCTCTTCAGGATCATCAGAATCATAATCCGAAGATGATATTTCAATTAACTCAATAGGTAACTCACCTGGACGATACATATTATACTCCTATAAGTTCTCTTCAGGCTCTTGCTTGATTACTTCTTTCTCTTTTTCCAACCGCTTATTAATAGCTTCATAATGCTCTCTTGCTTCCAATCCAGGGTACAAGGAAATCGGTGTGATGTTCAATATTGTCCGAGGCATATTGCTTGACTTGTTTGCTCCTTTTCAACTCCGGTTTGATCGAATCTCTGGAGTGTTCTGACTATCCTGCGAAAAAGACAAAATAAAACAAAAAACGTTAGCAACTTTCGCTTCAGTTGGGTATGATCCCAACTGTTGCGGACCTACTAACTAATATCAACAGGGAATAACACAGAATAACAGGGGCTGTCAGAATTCAATTTTTCAGGCCTCGGTAACCCGGGGGTTAACAACGTTAAACCGGACCTGAAATTTCTCTTTCTGGCAGTTTAACAGGTGCAGGTTTGATCCAGAACGACTCAAGACTCAAAATAAAATAAAATAAAATAAAAACGACTTCTTAATCAGAATTAAAACGTTTATATTTAAAATTGGCCATTGTCCCCGGCAACGGCGCCAAAAATCTTGATCGCGTGTAAGTCACTAACGTCGATATTACTAGCAAGAATACTAGGTACATCGTAGTATAGTAAATGCGAGTCAAGGTTGATCCCACAAAGACTGCAACTATAAGTATAAACAATTCTAACCTAATTAAGAAGCAACATAGAGGCGGTCATTGACCAACAATAACCATAAAGAAAACGTGGTATTTCTCACCCTCTTCTCACCGATCTACTAACTTGGATTAGTTAATCGTTACATTTACTTCCCCACATAATTTCCTTAAATTAATCGCGAGCTTTCGTTTTAATTATCATTATCAGCTACGGGTGCAACTCATACTCCTATCTACTCCGACAATGGTAGTAGACAATCTATACGCAAACTACCCTCCTTAATTGGTCCGTAATAACCCATACGCATAAAGAACTAGAATTGCCGATATTGAGCGCTAACTCATACCGCTAACCCGCCTAAACAGCTGTCGACATTGATCAGTACGTTCCAAAGGTCCATTCAAGACTATGTCCAAACTAAGCACTTCACTATTCGTATTTAATGCCAGTTTACGATTACAATAAGCAGATTGGTCAGATCTAACCTACTGTTAATTAAACATGTCGATCAACGTAGCTGTAGTGAATCCCAGTTTTAGGTTTTCGAAATAATGCCTTGGTAAACCGGTATAGACCGCAGGGTTACCAGGGTCATCTTTTACTATTCCTGGATCTACATTGCTCAATTACGATTAAAATAAGTAAATTAAAGGGGTCTTTAAACATGCAGATTAACTATAACACATAAATACGAACAGATCTACCATATTGAAGACAAAAAGGAAAGTTCAAAGCTTCATACCTCCAACAATGGAGATCCAGCTCGATCTACTCAAGCTAGAGATAGTGGAGAAAGGGATAAAACCATAAATAACTCCTCAAAAGCTTGGAATCACTTTATTTCATCAAATTCGTATAATGTAATTGAATATAATTGATAAGATATTAATCATATGAAAGCTTTCAGTATATACGGCTATATATAGATACAATATGCGACTTAAGACTCTCTAAAACCCTAACCGACCTAGATAATGCGGTAGAATCAATTTTGTGTCAAACAAGCCACCGGTTTAACGGCCCTAGCCCTCGGTAAACCGGGCCGACTTTTCTCCTTTTTCTTCAACAGGCTTCTTCTTGGAATTTAATCACTCGGCCCAATATACTTCTTTTGGTCTAGATCCATTCTCCAATGCTCCAGATCCGGTACATCCTATAAAACACGTAAAACGAGACAAAACAGTACCAAATCTTCACGAAAATAACATAGATACAGAATTACGATCCTGGAAACACTCACATAGCATTTAACATATATTCCACATAATAACGAGCCTATCTATCCTCTCTTGAGCAGAATTCGGGGTGAATAAAGGTATAATTATTGGTACCATTTAGAGCATTATCAGGACTTTACAGGTGGAGCTTCAGGTCCATACTTAGCCGAGTCTACAGAACTCGGCTAAGAACAGTCAACACTAATCTGGCACTTGGTTGTGCATCTGAACTTGAAGAATCAAGAGCTGAATCTGGTGGAACCAAAATCTGGGGTCGGCTGAGTAAAGGTCAGCTGATCTGGTACCAGCTGAGTGAAGGTCAGCTGAGTAAAGTGGAGTGTTCAAAGTCTGTGAAGTTCGGGCTGAGTGAAGAGTCAGCTGAGTCCATCTGTCAGTAGAGTGGCATCTGCTGGATCTGTTGAACATGTCTGTGATGGTTCTATATCTGAGTCTGGAAGTCTCAGCAGAGTGAAGTCAGCTAAGCATTTGGTGAACATGTTTGAGGTGGAGTTCTCATTTGGAGTTAAGTCTCGTCTGAAGAAGTCTCACTTGAAGTCTGTTGTGATCACATATGGTCTGCTCAGAATCTGAATCTGCATATCTGTTTGGTTGAAGTTGAATCTGAAGAACTCAGCTGAGTGTGCTCAGTTGAGGTGATTACATCTGAATCTGGTAATCACATATTGTCTGGTGATCAAGTCTGAGTTTGTTGATCACATATATTCTCAACTCAATCAAGTCTGAATCGGTTAACAGCAGAGGATCTCATCTGAATCTGTGAGGTTCTCATCTGAAGTTGGTTTTCTCATCTGGAGTTAAATCTCATCTAGAGGAATCGCGTCCGAAGCTGTTAAGTCTGAAGAAAGAGAAGGAATCTGGTACAGTACATCTGGAATTGACGAATGCATCTGGTTCAGTACATCTGGTTATACATCTGTTTGAACGAGAGTTCAAGTCAATATGGAGATTTTTTAGAAAATGTGACTTGACCTCTCATCAGAGCTGAGTGCTAAGCAGAGCTAAATCAGCAGGGCAAGGTCAGCTGAGTATAGTCAGCAGAGGAAGATCAGCTGAGCAATGTCAGCAGAGAAATGTCAGTAGGGCAAAAGTCAGCAGGTTACGTCTGGTGGAGTCAGTTGAGCCGAGTTCACATCTGGGGTATTTTAGTCAATCTGCTAGCATGTCTTTATGTCGGCTAGGTCTAGGGTTTTGTGACTATAATTACTTATCAGTTGTAACCTAGAATATTTGCAGTAGCAGTAGAGCAGAAGCTATTGCTGATGCAATTGCAGAGTCCATAAAATCTCAGTGATAATATATTATCCTCGTTTCTGCATGTGGACTAGTCAGCATATTGCCGAAAACCACGTTAAATCCTGTGTTATTGTTTCTTGTGTGATTTATTCTTCCTCGTTTATTCTTGATTGTTGTAGTCCGTTTTTTTATCCTTGACGGTCCTGTTATAACACAAAAAACACCATCAAGATCTTTAGTAGCATCCTCTGGGTACGAATGCGAGTTTCCACAAGAGCTTCAGTAGCATCCAATTCAACAACCCGTATTCCATTAGTTTTTTGTTTTCAAAGATCAAATTCCACAAGCACCCTGATGAGAATCAATTTTACTATGCTTCGGTGCATGTTTTAACCCCCATTTATGACACTTTTGGCTTGTATTGGGTATTTTTAGACCATTTATAGGGCAAAGTACATTGCACACTCACTTTGAGGCGAACCATCAAATAGATGTAAAACCTCACAATTTTACGGTATTTTGGCCCTTTTCGAGCTCGAGTTATCTTGCGGAGTTATGCTCGGTATGTGTTTGAAAGTTGTGATGCAGGATCTAGGTGATTTATGAGCCCAAAAGACAAGGCATGATGTTTAGAGTGGCATAACCGAAGCCCGGGGATGGAAACGGATCAAATATACTGGGTGTTTACGCCTTACGTTCACTTTATCTGCAATTTTCTCCCAGATACATGCTTTATCTGGACTTGTGGTCTTCATGAAAGTTGTAGATAATTGAATGAGCTTTCCAACTCACTTTGAATCACTCAAATCGGAGCTCTACACGCAAAGATATTGCCAAATTACTGAAGACCGTCAGTGCTGATAGTTGCAGAGCTGCCAGTGCGCGCGCACCAGATGTAGTGCGGACGCACTGGACGAGCAGAATGTTCAGTTTTGGTACAGAGCCTCCAGTACGGGCGCACCAGACGTAGTGCGTGCGCACCGGGTCGATTTTGGGCACCTATATATACATTTTCAGACAGATTTTTAGGAATTTAACACCCCTCCCAAGAACCCTAACTATTAGCATAGCTCGAAATTCTTCCCTTTTAGCTCCTCTAAACTCTTTCTTACTTTAATTTCTCTTAGATTAGACTTAAATTAGCTTAGATTCTTAGCTCAAACTCTTGGATTTGGGTGTCTTTGTGTTCTTCTTCTTCCCCAAAGTGACATGGGTGTGGATGGAGATTGAAGAAACATCATCCTCTTCGAATTTTGGTAATTAATTCTAGTTATCTTTCTTTTTTATGGCTTTAATCTTTTCTTTGATTGTTATTTCATGTTTTGTGAAGAGTAGCTAACCATATCATAGCTAAATCATGTGAAAGTTGAAGAAATCACCCTCTAGTTGATGTGTTTAGGAATGGGTAGTGTTTAATTGTTGTTATATTGATGAATTCATATCTTAAAACTTATTCTTAATGCTTGAATTTTCTTGATCGCCTAGTTCATGAACACGCACACCACTTTTATAAATGTATGTTGCAAAGGGGTGTGGGAAAAAGGGGTTTTAAGATCGTTATTTACAATTGAGTGAGTTGTTTAGATCGATTGGGTAACAAGGTTTGTCGGTGTAAATCGAGCGGCTCTAGAGCATTTATCTTGTTCGGTCGTTAAATCCTTAAAGGCGGACTGTTGAACCGGGCAAATGGTACTAGGTTGTTGCATGGTGTCTAGTACTATCTTAGGAGTTTGCACCCATGAACGAGTCGATATAAGCATTAGGATGGTTGGTTGGTAGTTTTCATTCCAAAATAATCGATAAGAGGGGCGAAAGTATTCAATTGGATCGTGATTTGGCTATGTCTCTTTCTCTCTTTATCTCTAGTTTAAATATCGTTTTAGCATAATCAGAACTTGAACGCACTGGATTAACCTAAACTAAGTATGAGAATGACTTTGGTAGTCGATTGATTCCTCGTGGGATACGACCTTGCTCACCTCTATAGTACTTCCGACCCGGTACTCTGCCGGTTAAGGTTGGTCGTTACTGTTTTGGTCATCACACCCACACACACACAATGGAAGTCTATCTTCTTCGGCTTGCATTCAATTTTAACGACTTAAAAACATAATCTTTCTTAATAAAGAGGTATAAAGGAAGATTTAGCGGATCGATCGACCTAAAATTGGTGCTAGAGAAGCCTCAAAACTAGGTTGAAAGTCCACATTCCACTATCTTATGGCTACCAATAAACCAATAACGTCGATAAAAGAGCCTAGTATAATCTTCTAAACGCTAATAAAAGAACAATCTTACCATTGAGAAGACCTACTTGCTTTCAATCCAAAGGTCGTGATAAATTTTTGTATTACATCACTAGGTGGTCTTTACTCTATAACGGGGGAATCTTGATGCATGTTTGTAGGCAAAGACGGACTCAGCATATGGATGGGGGCTAAGCCCACCCTGCATTTTTTTAAGTACATAGCCCAAAATCTAAACTCAGCACACCCCAACAATTAACTCAACCCGCCAGTAACCATCTCCAGTCCTTTCAGTTCCAAGAGTCGTTCCATCACTTAAGTGTCCAACAATTCCTATAATTTTTAATCTCTAATCGCCTTTTATCATTTATCAAATTTAAAAAAACAAAGAGGAAAAGAAAGAACATATGTAGAGCAGGCACCTCTCAGGCAAAATCATGCTTCTTCGTCTTTTAGATTTAACACCGTCGGGCGGCGGACGGCCAGTAACTGCCACAAATAGTAGAAGGAGTTGGGAGAAATTAATTAATCTAGCATGCTGTTTAACACATAATTCTAACAAAAATGAAAACAAAAAATAGGACACAGCGAGTGTAGCACTCTGTCTTTAAGACATTTTTGCCCCAATTATGTGCACACGGTAATGGCAATCGTCTCCCAAGATACAACAGTCATATTTTCTTTGGATTGTTTCACTTCAACGAGTGCAGCACTCTGTCTTCGAATTTATGCAAAGTATTTGTATGAGTTTTAATGCAAATGGGCAGAATTTTGTCTAAGAAAATTCTAATAAAAAATATGCATCCTTTTTCATTATAGTGATGGGAATTTATAGGAGAAAGAAATCTGATCATTTAGCAGTTGCAACCTTTATCCGAAAAGTTATAACTCATATTTGGTTGTAACATTTCACCGAACTGAAGCAACTCTTAGCATTAATATTTAATTCAAATTTCTCCAAAAATCTCCCATATGAATGAAAATTAATGCAAATGCAATGCAGACTCTGAAGAGATCACAGACGGAAATATGTTGCATCGGGCAGGATGGTTTGCTGCCTTGAACCTTCCGTAGTAGAGTACCATCGGACATACTCAACTAAGCAGTGAACTAGGTCTTGAACTGCTCAGGCTTTGATGTATACCTAGACAATGATATCTACACAATAGATCTCCTAATATTCGAGGTCTCATTGTTGTGTCCATATTGGCCCTGGAACACCTTGGTTATAGAAAGTGTTTTAGAGAATTCAGCTCATGAATTCTCACAGAAGCGGCCCCACTTCCACTTACATAGGTGACCTCCTATAAAGAGTACTCTGCAATACCCTAATTGGCTTAACCAAGATATAAAGAATCATTAAAAGCTTATGCTTAACCTAAAACCTTCAGTAGACAACACTTTTGTTCTAACAGAATGGGTATGTGCTAACTGTGCCTCATAACTTAGTTGTCGAACGGTGATATTGGGATCTTCAGTCACTATGGTTGGATTTCCATTGTACGAAAACATGCGTAATAGGATTCTGTCCCATTCCATTTGTCAAAATTGACACTCAATCTCTAGCTAAACCTTTTTATAAGCGGATCCGCAATATTCTCCTTCGACTCTGTATAATCGAGGAAATCAAACCATTAGAGATCAATCATTTAATAGTATTGTGTCTACGATGTATATGTCTAGACTTACCATTATACGGGTTATTCTGATGCAGGGAGGCTTCAATAGAGAGCTGCATACGTGGCAACATCTGGACCCTAGTTTCATGCCACGTATGCAATTCCCTATTGAGGATGAAACTGTGTGGTCCAGATGTTGCCACGTATGCAGCTCTCTATTGAAGCCTCCCTGCATCAGAATAACCCCCAATATACATAAAACTTTGTGCATGTCCTATAGCCGACATACCATCACAATGTATGCTGATAAGAGGAATTGGCTTTGGCTAACAAGGAATATCCTCTGAGAAATTCCGAAGCCACTCTACTTCTTCTACAGCTTTGTCCAATGCAATAAACTCATATTACATAGTAGATCAAGCTATGCATGTTTGCTTTGAGGATTTCCAAGACACTGCACCACCACCAATAATGAAGACATATCCACTAGTGGATTTTGAGTCTTTACAGCTAGATATCCAGTTTGCATCACAGTATCCTTCCAATACTGCTGGATATCTTGTATACTGTATTCCGAGGTTCCTTGTAAATTTCAAATACCTTAACATCCGGTCAAGGGCTAACTTGAACCTTCTTTCTCTTTCTCTTTACAAGGAAAGATCTCCTCAATAAATACAACATTCCTTTAATAAATCTTTTGTTTCGGTCCCTTATCTTGACTTACTTTGCCTTAAGTATTTCAACATTTTCCAAGCACCCCCACATTTTCAGGATTTTGTAGGTAGGCTTGAAGCCTTCCCACTATTTCATGGTGGCATTCTATTGAGAATAACAATTGATGAGAGAATTGTCTCCCTCACAGTTCTGAATAAATCCGAACAAATGAACATGACACTCATCATTTCTTTCAGTGTTCTTGTGTTTAAGAAACACCACCAAACGATTAAGGTGTGTATCGTGCAATGGTTTAATGAATGATAATAATACCATAACAAAACTCATTAAACTATGCATCTTACTCTCCACCTTGATCACTACGAATTGTCTTAATTCGTTTTCCAAATTGATTCTCAACTTCAAAGGCATCGTCTTTGCTTTTCAGTAAACAAACATAACCGTATGTTGTGATATCATCGATGAAAGTAACTAAATATTCTTTTAACATATCCTTTTGCACAACTTTAAATCACAGATATTACTGTGAATCAAATCCAATGATTCCGTAACTCTTTAACTCTTTCACTTAATGGAAAGATAACTTAAACTGGTGTCTATAAACCGTTCCCGGGGATAACCCCACATTATTGCATCCAGCTACCACCAAAGACAAGTGTCTTTTACACTTTTACAGCAATAAGTTGTACCGACATAGTTATATAAACATTGTTTGCTCTTACATTTGTATATAACACATAAGGTTAGCATAGTTAATTAAAATATTGAAGCACAAAAATTATTTCCAAAACAACTTTTTCCGGACCAACAAACACCGATTAAATATTCCGAAAAAGTTAAATAATTGGTTACCGATCGAATAGTCATACACTTTTCAATACATGAACACACTGCACTAAAATCGTTGAGTGCACAACAATTGAATGTGTTGTAAAGAATTGAAGTCTACCCAAAAATAAACATATTGATTCATTTCTTCCATCTGTTCTGAGTGCACGGTTTCAATTTTTTCAAGAAATGAAGTTCACCTGGTGAACCGGTAATTATATTTGGTCAAGAACTTATACAACCATTTATGTCACATTCGATTACGATAACATATAAAAGTAAATCAATTTGTTTGTCTAGCACGTGCATGTGCAAGGAAACCACAGAATATGAACATTATTTAATATTCATAATCACTCAATTGTAATTGACTTCTATTCAACTCCCAATATGAGCAAAATTCAACATAAATTTGCTCTGTATCCGTATAATTACAACGCACTTATTTATGCAATATGACTTAGCACCTAGACCTGAGCAATTGCATACAAAAACAAATTAACAAAATAAAAAGAAATTTATAACTTCTTTTAGTGGAGACACAACCATTCCATTGTGATAAGACATATTCATTTTATATTATCTCCGAAATAGCATCCTTACATTTGGGTACAATTAGTTTTGCAAAATGACACAATCATTCGTTTCAAAAATCAACTTTTCCTCTTAGTATTGCACACAACAACCACGGATTTGATGCGATCAATACTCTGTTATTTTAATTTCATTCAAATTATTTCTGGCGCATAATTTACCTCCACAAACTTAATAAAAGATAATGTTCAGATTAATTCCAATACACAAAGTTCTAGTACATATTACCCTAATGCTTACTCTAATACTAAGGCCCAATAGCACAATAACTGGCCCATGACTTGGTTACCAAGATACTTAATCTAAGGGGATAGAAGGGTAATATTACAATTAATACAAGACTCATATTATACTTTAACATTCCCCCTCAAGCAAAAAGTGGTGTCAACTACATTGAGCTTGTGTCTGAATTCAGCAAATTTGGAGTGAGATAGAGGCTTAGTGAAACAGTCAGCTGTTTGATCTGCTGAGGGAATGTAAGCAACAGTGAGAGACTTCCTTGCAACCAAATCTCTGATGTAGTGAACATCAAGCTCTATATGTTTTGTCCTTGAGTGGAAAAGAGGGTTGTAGGCAAGAGCTTGAGCGCCAAGATTGTCACACCATGTGACTGGAACAGCTTGAAGAGGCCATTTGATTTCAGTAAGAAGATACAGAGCCATTTGTGCCAGATCCCACATTAGCAAGGGATCTATACTCACTTTCTGTACTAGATCGTGCCACAGCTTGTTGCTTCTTAGAACTTCAAGACACAAGTGAATCACCCAGGTAAACACAAGAGCTATTGTAGACCTTACATCAATGAGATTACATGCCCAGTCGGCATCAGAATAAGCAGTGATATGATGAGCTGGAGCAGTCTTAAAGTGCAAACCATGTTGCAGTGTGCCTTTCACATATCTCAGAATCCTCTTGAGACATTGCCAATGAACTTCTCTGGGTGCCTGCATAAATTGACTCAAGACATTCACAGCAAAAGTTAAATCTGGTCTAGTAAGTGTGAGATATTACAGGGCTCCCAAAATACTTTTGTACAGAGAAGGGTTTGTCATAAGAGGGCTATCCTCAGTGTACAACTTTGCAGTGGTAGCTAAGGGAGTAGGACAAGGTTTTAAGTTTCCCAGACTTAACCTGTGCAGCAGTTGTGTAGCATACATACTTTGATGAAGAAACAGACCTGAGGCATCCCTGTAAGCTTCCAAACCCAGAAAGTGGCTAATCTGTCCAAGATCCTTCAGGGCAAATTTTGAATGCAGTAAGTCAGTGAATTTTTCGATAACCTTACTGTCATTCCCAGTGATCAGGATGTCATCAACATATATAAGAACATAAAAATCTTGGGTGATGATGAAAAACAAACAAGAGCTATCTCGCCTAGATCGCTTGAAATTCCACCGCACAAGTTGAGTTTTGGTGCATCAAACCATGCCCTAGGGGCTTGCTTGAGCCCATCTGAGTGCTTTTTGTAAGCAACACACATAGTGTGGTTTGTCCACATCTTCATATCCTTCAGGCTGAGGCATAAAAACCTGTTCTGTCAAATTCACATTCAGAAATGCATTATTTATATCAATTTGGTGTATGGGCCACTGTAAGGAGACTGCTACAGTAAGAATTACTCTAATAGTAGGGCCTTTGGCAACAGGACTGAAAGTCTCAAAGTAGTCAAGACCATAGGTTTGACTAAAACCCTTGGCTACTAGCCTTGCTTTGTGTTTGGCAACACTTCCATCAGTGCTTAGTTTTACCTTGAAAACCCACTTGTTCCCTACCAGTTTCTAATTTGGAGAAGGTGGGACTAACTTCCAAGTTCTGTTTAGACTGAGGGCCTTGAACTCCTCATCCATTGCCTTATTCGATATGGGGTCCTTGAGGGCATCAGATGCCTTTGTAGGTTCAGTAGGATAAGGCAAGCATTTGCTATGTGCTACATAGGAAAAAATCTTTTTCGGTTTGAGGATTCCATCCTTAGCTCTAGTTCGCATAGGATGTAAGTTTTGACGTGACTGTGGTGATGCAGAAATGGAGGAGGAGGATAAATGAGAGTTGTCTATGGAGAGGGAAGAACCAGAACCAGAACCTGGAGATTGACCAGGTGGAGTGGAGATATGAGTTTGAGTTGGAGAATGTGGTGAGGAGTGTGAAGGACCAGAAGAAGAGTCTGGGTTTGAATGAGAAGTACTAGAATCAAGACTAGAATGAGAGTTGGGATCCGGTGATGAGGTAGGTGTCACTGGTCAATCAGAGATGGATGATTGAGTTGGTGCTGAAGATTCTGGATTTATGTGAAGGATGGAAGGACAGGGAGATAAGAGGTGATAGGAAGAGTGTGGACAACAGGATCTGTGGTGATAGACCTTTTTAAGGAGGGAAAGTCAGATTTATTGAACTTGACATCTCTAGATATATATAACCTTTGTGTGAGAGGGTCAAGACACAGAAAACCTTTATGATTAGGACTCAAGCCAAGGAACACATTTGGTAGTGTGGAACTGGAACTTTTGACTTTGGAAGGGTCTTAGATAAGGAAAACAGGCACATCCAAAAACTTTTAAACTGAGATAGTCTGGTTGTCTCTTAAATAACAGCTCAAAGGGAGATTTACGTCCTAAGAGAGGAGTTGGAAGAATGTTTATCAGGTGTGTGGCATATTGAAAAGCATGCCACCAGAACTTAAGTGGCAAGGAAGCCTGAGCTAGGAGGGTCAGTCCCATTTCAGTGATATGCCTATGCTTCCTTTCAACTCTACCATTTTGGCTATGAGGACATGGATGTCTAAAAACAATTCCAAGATCCTTAAGGTGAGGTTCAAAAGTTCTAAACTCTCCTCCCCAATCAGATTGAAGGCACTTAATTTTTGTCTTTGAAATGATTTTCAACTAGAGCTTTAAAATGTGTAAAGGCTTGCCAAGCATCGATTTTAGTTTTAGAGGGTAAATCCACACATATCTACTAGAGTCATCAAGAAATTGGATGTAATAAAGAAAACCACTAGAACTTTGGACAGAGTGGTCCCCACAATTCAAGTATGAATAAGATCTAACATATTTTTAGCCCTAGAGAAAGAGTTATGTAGTACGGTAACTGGTAAAGCATGCATTTCACCCATTTGACAAGCATCACAAAACACAAAATCAGAATTCAAAACTTTATTGCATCTTTTTAGGACAAGACTCAGAACACTGGATGAAGGGTGGCCAAGCCTTTCATGCCAGAGATTTACAGACTCTTTCTTAACTTGACAACTACTAGAGGACTGACTCAAAGTTGTAGATGACTGGAGAGTAGCTGAAAGAGACTGATGAAGATGCTTGGATGAAGGAGAGCTTGAGGAGAAGGTCTTGATTGAAGGTGTTGGACTTATTTCTTAGTTTTGATGATGAGTGCCATACTAGCTGTTATAGTGCAAAGGCAAAAAGATGTCTAGATAAAATGTATAGGTTTATTAAAGTTTGATTCATAAATAGGTTTGATCAAACAAGCACTGTAAATGGTCAGCCGATCGCTTATCGCCAGACTGGTCTAAGTCGATAGGGTAGATAGGTCGAGAGGTCGTGCAACAACTTTCCAAGATCCGAAAGATCAAGGCCGAGGGTTCAAACTCGGTGAAATGAAGGCTAAGGGATCAAACTTAGTATTTAATGTCAAGGATATGGAATCAGAATTTAGGCAAGTCTGTGATGACCTAAACTGATTACATATACCTTGTGTAGAAGGTCTAAGTTCCACAAGTTGGATGATGTTTGGAACTTGGTTATAATTAAAATGATGTAATCTAACTTCTCAAACAAAAGTTAGATAAAAGGAATCAGCTACATTATATTTTAGAGACAAAAATATGATGTTCAGCAGACTGATTGATTTCACACAGATCGATGAACTCTTGATATATATACCTCGATTAATTCAAGATTATTGGAAAGTTACATGGATAAGAACAGCCAACTACCTCTGACTTATCAAGCAAATCAAAGGTGAGTTTAAAAAGACGTTGGGATGATCCATATTTTTATCCATTGGATACAAGTCAAAGGGTGGAATGACCAGATGTCAAAAGTAATCTCGACAAATTGTCGATCCCATGAATAGTGACAGAATGCGGTGAGGATGGGACAAATACAAGAAACGGTCACATTTGAATTTCAAATTCAAGTCACATGCATTCCTACCTATAAATAGAGGACTTTCAACTCAAGAAGAAGATGATGAATTTTGGAATAAACTTCAAGTGATAACACCTGACTTGAAAAACACCTGCTGAACTTGCTGAGCTTAAGGTCGCTTGATCGAGTTATTTTCTTCAAGTGCATTCGTGTTCAAGCCGCATCAAGCATACACACTTGAAGGCGCAAGTGCTGATTACATCATCCTAATCAAGTCTGCTTGCAATTGAATCATTTATTTGATTCATTCTTTATTTTATAAAGAGCCTCACAAGACAAAAGTGAAGCATCTGTTAGGTGTGAAAGACTGTTGATTTGTGGTGGAGTGGTGAAGAGGCAATACTACCTTCAAGGACCAAGTGGAAGACTCGGGAGCAAAGCAATCCTACCTGCTCCCAGGGCCAGTTTGTGAAGCCATAGTTATTGGTGAAGGACAAGCAACCTAGGATTCTTTGTAACAGATAACTCAAAGATCACTAGTGAATTTCCTCCAACATCACGGGAGAAGAGTGGACGTACAGGATTACATCACCTGGAACCACTATAAAAATCTCTCTACTTACTTACTGCATTTACTTTTCTGACTTTATTATTATTCACATCAACTCTTGAATCTAGAAATCCGAAATCACACACACACACTAATGAGTATCTAATACTTAGTAACATATTTAACAACAAGTAACAAGGCTTAATTTTGACATTATTCCATTTGCACAAATTCAAAGCAAATCAATTGTCAGAGACTCATGTTTATCGCCAGGCTATCGAGGTCTCAAAGCAGACTCATCAAGTATCGCCAGTCTCTTTGAAGTTGCAGAATTTGTTAACTCCTAAAGTTTTAAGTGTTAAGTTTATTCACCCCCCTCTAAACTTAACTAAAGCCTTTTCAAGGACCAACAATTGGTATCGAGAGAGCTTAGGTTTCGCTCAAGAAATCCTACTTGTTGTACTTGTGAAAATTCTTTAAAACTTTCTTTCAAGTAATCGATTTTCAAGACTTGCATCATGGACAACACACAAGATGCTAGAACTATGTTGATGTGTTCTCTTGATGATTTGATGAGTATAAACGTCGAATGCAGGCATATCTTGTCGCTACTCATGATGAGATGATGGATGTACTAATCGAAGGACCACCTGAGATAACAAAGGCAAGAATAAAGTGGGTGATGAATCGAGTACATTCCTAAACCAAAGAGAGAATGGAATGCGAAGACAGAAAAGAGCAAACCTCAACAACATTGCTATTGATATCATCTGTAACCTGGATAGCAATATGTACATGAAGGTTAAAGATTACAAGATCGCAAAGGAACTTTGGGATAAGATTCACTTAATCTGTGAAGGCACCGATGCAATAAAGAAGAACAAAATCGGTGTAGCAGCCGTAAAAGATTTCAAAAGTTCAAGATGCTACCTAATGAAACCATTGAGCAAATGGAATCAAGATTCAATGCTATACTGGATGAACTTACCCTCCTGAGTGTAAGTTATTCAAAAGAGGAAGTAAACACCAAAATCTTGGAAGCTTTACCTGCAAGAGATGTTTGGAAAATGAAGGTGACTGCAATTGAAGAAATGAGAAATTTGCATGAAGAAGATACCTTCAAATTGTTTTCAGATCTCAAGGCCTATGAATTTAGTAAGAAACTTGTACCTGAGACTGAAAAGGAAGAGCCAAAAACCACTGCATTGGCTGCCTCACATCATGAAGAAACATCAGGAGGACAGGATGATATCTTTGGATGAGATGCAAGAGCAGATTGCCCTCTTGAGCAAGAAAATCGTAATGATGAATCTTTGGAAAGGCCCCTACAAGAAATTTCACAAAGAGGCCTACTTCAAAGAAGGAAAGAAGAACCAAAGAAAGATAATGACTATCTATGCTTTCATTGCAAGAAAACTGTGACACTTCGCACTGATCGTCCCGAGTTGAAACAAGGCAAGGAACTCGATTATCTTTGCTTCAACCGCAAGAAGCCTGGACATTTTAGACACCGATTGTCCGGACTCATCAAGACCAAGAGTCAACAGAGAAGACATGGCAAGAAAGCTATGGTTGCTGAAGATGAATCAGGATATGAAGTTGAAACTGAAAAAGGAAATGAATCTGATGACACTGCACTGGTTGCAGATATGGAGGACTATGCTTTGATGGCCAATATGGATGAAAGCGAGGAGGTATACAACATCGTATATATAAACACTCGCGCTGGAAGTGATTGTGAATCAACTTGTGGTTCAAATCCTAGAAATTTCGACAACAATGAGACTTTGGATGCCATCCTTAATCAACCGAGGATAATACAACTGCAGTTATGAGGTTGTGAAGGCTGAAAAAGAAGCTCTTGAAATGGAAGTTGGAAGATTGAAAGTTGAATTAAGGGTTTTCAAAGGTAAAGAAAAGATGTTGGACAGAATCAAAGATAAGTCTGCTGAACATCCAGCGACCTCTCGAATCCGCTCAACCATCTTATTCCAATATCGCATACAAATCAGAAAGCCTTATGGAGATAGAACAGGCTTGGATTTGGAACTCGGCAATCGACAAGAGTGGATCCGAAGAAGGTCATCGAACCTAGTTCCGCACTGGTCCTAAGTTTGTACCGCACTAGATCCAACTCCCAAGAAGTTTGTCAAGCAAGAAACCCAATGAGAATGCCTCAAGGAAACAAAATCGAAGTCTCGAAGTCAATGACCCTAGTAAAATGAATAAATCTAAAAATAGGGTGATGTGCCTACTAAGCTCTGGCCGATAGCAGACACTGCTACTAAGTCTGGCTGGACCACGTAAAGGGAAAGAAACAGAATATTCCAAGGATAAGAATCCCAAATCCAAAAAGGTTGATCATTCAAGGATACTTATCTCGGGGAAAGGTAGACTGCTTCCTCGGCGATAATGATTGGAATATTCTGTATCCAATGCTAGAAACAAGAAGTATAACCATACTACTAGGGTAAAACCTAGGCAATGGAATCGGCAGAGGACTTACATAAGACCTCAAGAGACTCCATATTACTGTGGTCGTTTCTAACAGACAAACACACCTATGGTTATGCAAATGTTTCTAATAACAAGAATCATTTCAAACAGCATTATGTACCAAAAGGCCAGAAAACATATGTGGTTCCTACACAACCTACTGTTAGAACTTATGGATGTGTGGAATACATGTATGAACCAAAGTATGACACATTTAGGAGAAGACCTTATGGAAACATACCAAGGGTCATGCTTGCCACTGACCACTATGGACCCAAACAGGTTTGGGTACCTAAAATGCATTAACTTTGTTTTGTAGGGTGTCTGGTACTTTGACAGTGGATGTTCCAGACACATGACAAAGAATAAGCACTGTTTAACAAACTTTGTGGCAAAAGATGGTCCAAGGGTGAATTTTGGCAACAAAAATACACCTGGTTATACAAGAGGATATGGCACACTTATCAGAAATGGACTCACAATCAAGAATGTGGCATATGTAAAGGGACTGGACTACAACTTGCTGAGCACTGGACAATTCTGTGATATGGGATACAAGGTCACTTTTGACAAAAACAATTGTATTGTCATTGGTGAAAGGGGTGATCAAGTTGTACTTGCTGGTAGAAGGCAACAGAACATATATGTTGTGGATTGGTCTACTGCAGTTCCAGAAACCTGCCTATTAGTGCATACCAAATCTGAACTCAATTGGTTATGGCACAAGAAGTTAAATCACTTAAACTTTGATGATATTAATCAGTTGGTAAAGAAGAAACTGGTGGTTGGTTTACCTGAGATCACATTCAAGAAGGATGCTATATGTGATGCTTGTCGCCAAGCGTAAACAGATAAAGTCAAGTTTCAAGTCAAAGACTAAACAATCAACTAACAGTGTTGGAGCTTATGCACATGGATCTTTTGGACCAATAACTCCAACAAGTGTGACAGAAAGAAATACACCTTAGTGGTTGTGGATGATTTTTCAAGATACACTTGGGTGATATTCATGAACAAGAAAAGTGAGACACTCCAAAGCTTGCCTAATCTTTTGAAGAGATTACAAAATGAGAAAAGTTTAACAGTCATAAAGATAAGATCAGATCAGGGTACTGAATTTCTCAACAAAGTCATAAGAGATTATTGTGAATGTAATGGTGTACTACATCAACTTGTCATTCTTTGGTACACCTCAAAGAAATGAGGTTTCTTTGAAAGAAGAAAACAGAACATTAAAGGAAGCAGAAGAACAATGATTTGTGAAGCATTGCTACCGAAAGATATTAAATCAAGCAAATAAATACAAAGATGCTATACACAAAATAGAACATCAAGAAACAAGAAGTCTTGAAAACACCTTATGAGGTTTGGAATGGAAGGAAACCTAACATATCCTATTTCCATCCATTTGGAAGTAAATGTTTTATTCTAAATCACAAAGTTCATTTGAAGACATTCCAACATAAATCAGATGAAGGAATATTCTTGGGATATTCTTCAGTCAGCAGAGCATTCAGGGTACTGAACAAGAAGTCACTAAAACATGAAGAAACAATCCATGTTGTGTTTGATGAACCTAAGTTTACTGGAATGGAAGATGAAGATCATGAAACTGCTGAGAATCAACAAGTCACTGATCCAGATTGTATTGAAGTTTTGGAAAGGTTCAATGACTTGAAAGCTTCGACATCGCCTCTCTTTGAACACCCCGCCGATAATATTATCGATGCAACAATCGATGCAGCTTCAAGGATCTCAATGAACCCCTGTAGAAGAAGCTACAGCAGACCCCACTGAAGATGAGGTTTCTGATAATCAAAATAATCAAAATCCACAATGGTTAAGGAATCACCCTGCTGAACAAGTAATTGGCAATATACAGCAAGGTGTGAGGACTAGAAGACAACTGGAAGCTATGTTTACTTGCTTTCTATCTCAAATGGAACCTAAAGTTGTTGAAGAAGCAATTTCAGATCCAGATTGGATAATTGCTATGCAAGAAGAATTGAATGAATTTGAAAGAAATCAAGTTTGGACACTAGTTGAAAGGCCAATTCATGCAAATATCATTGGTACTAAGTGGGTATACAAAAATAAACTTGATGAATCTGGTACCATTGTGAGAAATAAGGCCAGACTAGTTGCAAAAGGCTATTCTCAAGCAGAAGGAATAGATTTTGATGAAACTTATGCACCTGTTGCAAGATTGGAAGCTATCAGACTATTCCTGGCACATGCTGCATACAAGAACTTCAAAGTATATCAAATGGATGTCAAGAGTGCATTTTTGAATGGTATCCTAGAGGAGGAAGTATATGTTCAGCAACCTCCTGGATTTGAAGTTAAAGATCAAGAAGATAAAGTGTATAGACTCAACAAAGCACTTTATGGATTGAAACAAGCACCAAGAGCATGGTATGAGACTCTATCTCAATTCTTGGTGGACAATGGTTTTACAAAAGGCACCATTGACAAGACACTTTCGAAAATCAAGTGAAGGGACAAAGACTACTTTGTACAAATTTATGTTGATGACATAATTTTTGGTTCTGAGAAATGATTTACTTTGTGAAAAGTTTGCAAATCTAATGAAGAGCAAATTCCAAATGAGTATGATGGGAGAAATGAATTACTTTTGGGATTGCAAGTCAAACAAATAAAAGATGGAATCTTCATTCATCAAACCAAGTACACCAAGGAGTTGCTGAAGAAATTTGGCATGGAAAACAGCACTAAGAGCTCAACTCCTATGAGTACAAACATCAGACTGGATGAAGATAAAGAAGGCAAAGATGTTGATCAAACTTTGCAGGAATGATGATAGGCATCTCTGTCATCTCTCACCAGCGCAGACTGATATATCCTTTGCTGTAGGTGTTTGTGCAAGATTTCAATCTAAACCTAAAGAAAGTCATTTAGGTGCAATTAAGAGAATTCTCAAGTATCTTAAAGAGACCTTGGGAGTAGGGATATGGTATTCCAAGGAAGGAAGCTTCAAAGTAATATCCTACTCAGATTTCGATTATATGCTGTTGCAAGATTGATAGAAAAAGCACCTCAGTGAACAATCGCTTAATGGGAAATAGACTGGTCTCCTGGTTCAAAAGAAATGTAATTCTATTTCAACTTCCATTGCTCTTGGGTCGAATACATTGTCGCTTTGGAAAGTCTTTGGCACAAGTACTATGGCTAAGACAACAATTAAGGGATTATGGAATTGAAGAAAAGGAAATTCCAATCATGTGTGACAACACAAGTGCAATTGCAATCACACAGAAAATCTGTTTTGCACTCAAGAACCAAGCACATTGATGTGAGACATCACTTTATAAGAGATCATGTTGAAAAGAAAGATGTGGTGGTTCTATACATTCCTCATCAAGATCAACTTGTCGATATTTTCACTAAACCACTTGACAAAGTGAAAGATTTGCCAAATTAAGGACCTGAACTTGGAATCATAAAGTTTGACTGATATTCAGCAGTGTACTGGAATTCACCAAGGGGATTAGTCTTTGCTATGTTGGGTGAGCTCACTTAGCAGATTAGTCATTGGTATCAACAATTCCATGTACTTATGTTTGGACAATTGAGCAAATGAGGTTGCCAAAGGGATTGATCTTTGTCATTTTGGGTGAGCTCACTTGATGATCGGTCATTGGTATTAAACCTCATCTTGTATTATCAATTGAACAAAACAAGAAGAAAACAAGGATAAGCAGAGTACTTTTGTCACAAGATGTCATTGAAGTCTACTTATCGCCAGATCTGCCGAGCCCACCTCTTTGAGGATACCTCCGAATGGAACATTACTTAGTCAAAGTTATTTAGGTCAAAAAGCAATTTGGCGGGATATTTATTTTATCCATTATTACCACAGTTAAACCATCCAACGGTTACAAACGTTATGGAGGAGTAATGGACCACGTGTCAAGACAGCATTTAATCAGATTTAATCATGGTTACCTCAATGTACGTGTAGTGACAGTTTCAACTATCCACTGTCTATATAATGAGACTGTTACCTAGCAGATTCACCACTTGCAATTTCTGCTTTATCTCTGCAAAATCTACTTCGTGTGAACACAGATTTGAGAGCAACTCTTCTTCATCTTTTTCTTATTTCAATGGCGGAAAGAGTTGAAGTTCAAATCGAATCAAGCCAAAGTGTAAGAGGCTATGTTGTTGATGCAAATCAAACAGAGCTGGCCATCAATATAGGTCGAAGAATAAGAAGGTTTGCAGGACTGGAGAATATACTCAACATCAGATTAGAAACGATATCATACACCAATGTTATTGATTTCTGGAAGAATATGGTTATAAAAGAAGGAACTGAAGCTTTCAAAACCACTGTGAATGGTGAGGAGCTTGTAATCTCCTCCAATCTGCTGAGACAAGTGTTTGGTTTTGAAGAAATTGTTGATGGTCCAGTCAATCCTGAAGCAATGGGATTGAACAAGATGGCATTCGTGGATCAGATTAAAATACATCAAGACACAAAATCAGTTCCAAGCATCAACTGCAGGGATATTTGGCCTGAGTACAACCTGCTGAGCAAACTTATTGCTAAGAACATACTGGGGTTGGTTGGCAGTATGGATACTCTATCTGGACCCAAGATAGAGTTGATGATGATCATTTGCAGGAGTTTAAAGTTTGATTGGGCTGGTTATTTCATTCATTATATGAAGAAAGTAGCCAAGGAGGATAAATTAAAGAAGAGGAAATCAAAGGCATTACCCTAGGTTTGATGGTTCGCACTCACTGAATCATCCGGAGGTTAATGACCTTGAACCAGCTTGACATAAATCACCCAGATACAAAAGGAGATTGATTATGCAATTCTGGACTTGATGATGATGAAGAGATTCTTTGGAGAGGCTACCGATGATGATAATGATGGAGACGATGATGATGTCGATGGTGAGCGAGTTCAAGCAGACTAAGAAGATTTCTATCAAACTCGCCGCACCAAAGAAAGTCTTTGGGAAAAGAAAGGGTGGAACTCCAAGGAAGATAACTGAAGTGTTAAAGCCTTCAAAGAAAACGAAAGGAAACAAGACAGATCGGCCGAGTCTCACGAGGGTCAAGTGGAAGCCATCGACCTGCGCTTGTGGCTTCAAGAAAACTGTTGGTGAAATTTTTAGAGAACAACAGAAGGAAGCTAGTAGAAAAAGAAAATTAACTAGAAAAGATGATGATGATGAACCCCTATCCAAGAGGATGAAGGAGATTGCCAAAAAGAAGAAATATGGCAAGGGGAAAGAGTTGAAAAACTTGGAAGCTCAAAGAGTCCAAGAGGAAGCATCAGTAGAAGTGGAAGAAGAGGTCATTGAGGGTGAGCCCTTAACTATTATTCCACCGCTTGTTGTCGTGACTCCTCAAATGAAGAAGTTATCAAGTCTACTGATGCTGAACAAGTTGTTATTGAGCAATCTGTAGAGGATGTACAAGCATCTCATCGACCTCGAGCTCTTTGCCAGAGTATTCATCTGAAGAACCACAAAGAAACCACTCGAACTCGAACTCTGCTTGTGGTGGTTGAAGAGGTGATTGGAGACTTGGTTGAAGACCCTGCAAATTTGGCAATAGTTCAGGGGGAAGAGCAGTCTGCTGCTAACCCTGCTGATGAGCATGTAAGTCAGGGGGAACCAAGTGTGATACAGATGGAAGTAGTAGGTACAAATGTACAATCACAAAGAACTCGACTTTCAAACATCGTAGAAGAAACCATGAATTTGCTTGTTGGATCCTTTGGAGGTCAACAGTTCATGGAGTCGCCTCAGAGGTCTTTCATGCCCTTTGAAAGGCATGTGAAAAGAGCAAGAAAATGAAGAATTTGTGGATCCCAAACTTCAGCAAATTGCTGATTACTTCCAGTGGAAGTTTGGTTTCTACAAAAGACAAAAACCAGCTGCTCAACCAATGACAGATTTTGAAGAATGGGTTTTTGACAAGTTGGGAGTGGAAAACTTGCTGGATCTGATTGATACAACCTTGCTGCAATCAAGACTGATGGATCTGTTTGATGAGCAACAGAAGGAGGAGGGTATCAAATTCAGAGATCCAAGAGATGGTCCTGATGATTCTTCTTCATCATCAGATAGTAGAGGAGATTTTCCCTCTGGACCTGGAGAATCAAGTGGGGCTGCACTAACACAAGTACCATCTGTACAGCAGTCCACTGATGCTGGTAGATCTGCTGAGGGTCAGCAGACTGGAGAAATGGATGAGGATCTACAAGATCTCACCATGGATGATCTAGAAGCACTAATCACTGAGGGAATTACATTTAGTGCTGGTAGGGTTGGTGATGAACCAAGCACATTTCATGTTGTAGAGCCTACCGCACAACCTGAAGATGTACAGAAATGTTGATTTGGATGTGGAAAAGACCATCGACTTCAAGTGAACTAAGCGCTAGTTCTCGAGGAATCCATTGAATATCAAAGTGGATTTGACTTTGAAGGGATTCTCACCAAAACTGCCATGATTCTGACCAAGATTGGTCATGCAGAAGGTTTCCAAGTGGATAATGAAGCTATATTTAATCCACAGGAAATTGAAGAGGAGGTACAGTTGTTGCCAGAGTCTCAAACAAAGACTCGACAAAGGTTGAACAGAGGTGCACAGTCTTGAGTCTCAAACAAAGACTGGACAAAGGTTGGAACTGTAATTGGGTTTGGAGGAAACCCCTGTTGTTGATGAGGTCAGGTCAGTAGTGGAGACTCGCTGGAGCCAAGGCCATCAGAGGGAAGGATAGTCGCAGTCATTGTCAATGAGGATGAGCAATTTCTTGGACTATGACTACAGTGATGAAGAATTTCAAATTTTTGGAGAAGAAGAAGTTGCTGAAGAACCTGCACAAGATCCTATCCTTGAAGATGTTCTTGGTGCAATGGTTGAGGAAGGACCTCCCCCTGCTGGGAGAGATATGAGTAGAGCAATGGTCTTCAGCAGACAACAGGCACAATACAGAGTTGAGGAGCCTGCTGATGGATCTACTGATAGTAGAATGGCCAGTGGAGTGCCAGTTGAAGTACTAAATGAGTTGAGGACTGTAAGAAATGATATGCAACAGTTAAGGACTCAACTGGACAGACAAGAAAGAAGATTTGAAGAACTGATGGCTCTGGTAAATGAAAACAGACAATCTGCTGATACAGTTGCTTCAAACTTTGCATCTACTCAACATGCAATGAATGATTTGATACTAGATGTCAAGGGTATCAAAGTTGGAAATAAAGCCAAAGACAAGTCTCTAAAAGATCAACTTGTCTCTATACATGAGAAACTTGACAAGCTTGTCAAGCTCCCAAACTTGTCGAACTCGTCACGCACAACAACTCGCTATGCCCGATCCCAAACTCACCGAAAGGATCAACAGATGGAAGAGACCCCGCAATCAAGGATTACTTCACTTGATACTAGAACCGAACTATGGCAAAGTCAATTACACAGAGTGATAGTATCACAGAAGCTATTCATGGCCTCATCTCACGCTTTGTTGATGATGTCACTAAGGGGAAGAGGGCCAATCACCGCAAAGAAAGGAGGTCGCCAGACTCTTTGCACAGAAGAGATGGACTGATGATACAAATGCTTTTAGGCAACCTGCACCTGGTAGATTGCAACTCACTGATGATCTCCTATCACAGTACAAGAAAGAGTTTCATAACAGAAGGAGACCTTATCGTGACATGGGATTTCATGAAGGTCTTAACTCTTTCTTGAGTTTGAAGTTTTGGGAGGCAAGGATTAAAGCTTTAAGAGCAAGTACCAGAGGTAGAAGAAGTAGCAAAGGTGAAAAGGTGCTGCCAATTACAAAAGCAAAGGATTCACTGAATGAATTTAAGGAGCTGTATATGAAGTTTGGCTTCAGGGTGAATCAGATCAATCTCATCTTGCCTGAAGCATGGAACTGGTGGAAACAAGTCAATCACTATATTGATTTTACACTAATTGAGAATGAATGGATGATTGAAATGATAGAAGAGATCAGAGCCTATCAAGAGCAAGCTGAGAAGGCTAGACAAGAAAGAGAGAAGAGACAATAGATCAGCTACTTATCACTGTTTATCTTTGCTGTATCTAGTTGTAATAACTGTGAACAAATTTTTATAATGAGAATTGACTGAATTTGTTCTGTTTGTGTTTTTATCTTTTTGCTTTGCTGATTAGGTGAGGGTAGTGGCATCATCACCAAAAAGGGGGAAATTGTTGGACTTATTTCTTAGTTTTGATGATGAGTGCCATACTAGCTGTTATAGTGCAAAGGCAAAAAGATATCTAGATAAAATGTATAGGTTTATTAAAGTTTGATTTATAAATAGGTTTGATCAAACAAGCATCAGTAAATGGTCGCCGATCGCTTATCGCCAGATCGGGTCAGTCGAGAGGGGTAGATAGGTCAAGAGATCGGTCTGCAACTCCGTCAAGATCAAGATCAAGGCCGAGGGTTCAAACTCGTGAAATGAAGGCTAAGGGATCAAACTTAGTATTTAATGTCAAGGATATGGAATCAGAATTTAGGCAAGTCTGTGATGACCTAAACTGATTACATATACCTTGTGTAGAAGGTCTAAGTTCCACAAATTGGATGATGTTTGGAACTTGGTTATAATTAAAATGATGTAATCTAACTTCTCAAACAAAAGTTAGATAAAAGGAATCAGCTACATTATATTTTACAGACAAAAATATGATGTTCAGCAGACTGATTGATTTCACAGCAGACTGATGAAACTGGCCGATATATATACCTCGATTAATTCAAGATTATTTGAAAGTTACATGGATAAGAACAGCCAACTACCCGACTTATCAAGCAAATCAAAGGTCGAGATTAAAAAGACGTTGGGATGATCCATATTTTTATCCATTGGATACAAGTCAAAGGGTGGACAGATCGCGATGCCTTTGTCAAAAAGTAATCCGACGATTGTCGACCCTATGAATAGTGATGAATGCGGTGAGGATGGGACAAATACAAGAAACGGTCACATTTGAATTTCAAATTCAAGTCACATGCATTCCTACCTATAAATAGAGGACTTTCAACTCAAGAAGAAGATGATGAATTTTGGAATAAACTTCAAGTGATAACACTGAAATAAAAACACACCTGCTTGAACTTGTCGAGCTTAAGGTTTGCTTGATCGAGTTATTTTCTTCAAGTGCATTCTGTGTTCAATTTGCATCAAGCATACACACTTGAAGACCGCAAGTCATTGATTACATCATCCTAATCAGCTGCCGCAATTGAATCATTTATTTGATTCATTCTTTATTTTATAAAGAGCCTGGCCAAGACAGTGAAGCATCTGTTAGTGTGAAAGACTGTTGATTTGTGGTGGAGTGGTGAAGAGGCAATACTACCCTTCAAGGACCAAGTGGAAGACTCAGGAGCAAGCAATCCTACCTGCTCCCTGGCGATTTGTGAAGCCATAGTTATTGGTGAAGGACAAGCAACCTAGGATTCTTTGTAATGATAACTCAAAGATCACTAGTGAATTTCCTCCAACATCACAGGAGAAGAGTGGACGTCTGTGATTACATCACCTGGAACCACTATAAAATCTCTCTACTTACTTATCGATGCATTTACTTTCTGCACTTTATTATTATTCACATCAACCTGCTGAATCTAGAAACTGAAATCACACACACACACTACTGAGTATCTAATACTTAGTAACATATTTAACAACAAGTAACAAGGCTTAATTTTGACATTATTCCGCTGCACAAATTCAGCAAATCGAATCTGTCGATGACTCATGTTTATCAGAAAGCTATCGAGGTCTCAAAGCAGACTCATCAAGTATCGCAGTCTTTGAAGTTGCAATTTGTTAACTCCAAAGTTTTAAGTGTTAAGTTTATTCCCCCCTCTAAACTTAACTAAAGCCTTTTCAAGGGACCAACATGAAGGAATAGATAGATGATAGAGACCATTCCTAACTTTACCTTCCAGAAGGACCTTCCCTGTGATTTTGTCCTTAACAAAACAAGAGCCAGAGTGAAACTCAATATAGCATAAGTTATCATGAGTGAGCTTAGAGACGGAGACAAGATTTTTAGTTATTTCAGGGACATGTAAAATGTGTTTGAGTTCAATTGTGAATGAGGTGTACTAAGAGTGGTATGGCCAGTATTAGCAATAAACAAATGCTTACCATTCCCTATAGTAAGGGCATCTGATCCTTCATAGGCAGAGTTGATGTGCAGGTTGTTGAGGTCTGAGGTCACATGGATGGTTGCTCCACTGTCTGCATACCAACTGAGATCACCTACAGTATCAGGTGAGGCTAAATAAGCTACATTCCTCTGGGTTCCATCTTCACTAGAGGGATTCACATTTGAGTCAAACCTGTGCCAACACTTTGCAGTAATATGTCCTACTTTACTACAGATTTGACAAGTAGGCTTGGGACCATTTGAATTCAAAGAATTTGGGGCAGGAGAGCTCCCTGACCTACCTCCCCTGCCTCTTCCTCTACCAGAATTTCTTCCTCTACCTCTGTTGGAATCTTGATGGCCTCCTCTGTTGTTTCCATAACCACCTCTTCCAGTACCAGCACCTCTATTTGTAGCAATATGTGTTGAATGCCCAAATTCTGAACCAGCAGAAGGATTAAAGCGTGCAATAAGATGCTCATGTGTAAGAAGTTGAGCTTGTACCTCTTGCCATGGTAGGGATCCCATACGAGATGTAATATTTACGATGACTGACTCATAGTCCTTGCCAAGTCCACCCAGTGCAGCAAGGATGAGTTCTGATTTGCTTATAGGATAACCTGCTGCAGCGAGTCCATCAGAGTAGGATTTCATTTGAGCGAGGTAATCCATCATAGACTTGTTCCCCTTCTCTGTTCTTGTTAATGCAGTCTTCAATTGTAACATCTTGGCTTCAGATTGGCTGTTGAAGAGAGACTCGAGAGTAAACCAGACTTCTCGAGCAGAATTGCACCAAAATGACTTCAGGAAGGGCTTGTTCAGTCATTTGACTCATGAGCCACCCCATGAGCAAATTATCTATGGTGGTCCAAATCTCAAAGGCTGGATTCTTGACTGGAGTAGGCATGAAGAAGGGACCACTGGTGGTGGTGAACACAAACTCTGGTGGTGGAGGTGCAGTGCCCAGAATGTACCCATCAAGGTGATGACCTCGGATGATGGGAAGAACCGTTGATTTCCATTAGAGAAAATTGTTGCGATCAAGTTTCACAGAACAGGTTTGAGGAAGATGACCTCCAAACGGCGCTAGGTTAACGGCTGTGCTCCCAGGAGACACAGGTATAGCAGATCCTGAACGAGGTAAAACTGGGACATCAAGCAACCCTCCTGAGGAAAAGATCGAACCAGGAACATAGGGTTGTGAAGGAAATCCGGTGGCAAACGGGATAAAGGAGAACGATGAAGTGAAATTTGAGAAGGCGGCATTAAGTCCAACAGAGACAGAGGACTGTGAGGTAACAACGAGATTTTCTTCTTGTGTGGTGTCAATGGAGATTCACCAGAGTTTGGAGGATCAGAGGAGACCGGTGGTGTTCCGGCTCCGGTAGTGGCGGTGGCCATCAAAGCGGCTCTGATACCAACTTAATAAAAGATAGTTCAGATTAATTCCATTACACAAAGTTCTGGTACATATTACCCTAATGCTTACTCTAATGCTAAGGCCCAATAGCACAATAACAGGCCCATGACTTGGTTACCAAGATACTTCATCTAAGGGGGTAGAAGGGTAATATTACAATTAATATAAGACTCATATTATACTTTAACACACAACATTGAGTATACAAAAGGGGGGGCCCCTCGTTCAGGGGTCTGCGTCCACCCCCGCCGTACACCGCATGTGAGTGGTTGTGCTAGTCAATTTGGTGCTTTTGGTGTACTGATCCATATTTCTTTTTCTTTTCAGTCACATTTGTGTCTCTTTAGTTAAGCAAAGAGTTGTTTTTTAGGTTCCCTGTCTGAGCTTCTCTTCCAAATATCCTAGGACTTTTCCATTATTTGCTGCTCACACGCCTTATTCGACTATTTGTTTGATTTTGTTCGATTGTTGTTTGTGTTTCTAGTGATTTTTATTTTATTTTATTTTAGTTTTTATGTCTTCTGGTTCACCCTCGTTTAGCTCACGAGCTCGTTCGTTTGTGAAACGAACAAAAAAATTGTTCGAACTCGGCTCATTTCAAAGATGAAATGTTCGAGCTCATGTTAGAGCTCGGCTTGTTAAACATATTGTTGTCTTTCAACTCAAGTATGGCTCGATTTCGGTTCATTAAGCTATAAAATATAAAATGTAAATGCAAATATAACAAGTTACAGATTAATATTACATATATCACGCTACAATAATCATTATAAAAATATATCTATCCAGTGGCGGATCCAGAATTTTTTTTCAGTGATGTCACCTGACCGTAAAACTATATTTTTTATTCAAAAATTTGTTACAGTGGAGTCACCGGAGCCTAAAGCTACATTTTTTACCAACAAAATGACATTTTTAACACCAAAACTACATTATTTTAATAGTAAAAAAATTCTCCGGATCTTAGTGGGGTCACGTGACCCCACCCTGATACGCATGCATACGCCCCTGTATCTAACTAATATATATATAGGAGTAGAAAATAGTGAAGGTGTCAGGCTAAGGATTTTTCACGCAAGTTTGGGCTATGCTTTAAAACCGGCCTGTGAATAATTTGTAATCAAGTTTTAAAGGGCCGAGTCAGGCACGTTGCAACCGAAATATAAAACCCCAAAAACAAACTTATGAATAGATAAACAAGATTTACTCAAATAGATAGACACACATCAGAGAGCCCTAAATCGTAATCGCGCATCTACACGTGGCAAATGCGGCTGTGAACAGTTGTCTTAATTTAGGATAACGGTTCTACAGACGTCGACACATAGCCAACCGTGTGAACGGAATGGAGTTGAACGGAGACAAAGCTAGGCAAGCAGCTCAAAATTCTATCTCTACCTAATATATATACACCGTACGCGATTCTCCCTGGGTGTGTTGCTTTCGTCTACCTATTTGGATGTAAGAACAGTTTGTATATGCTTTAGATTAAAAGGCTTGCTAAGGTTTTCCTACATCTATTGCCCAAAATTCTGAATTCTTTCCCCCGGTTTGTATTGCATTAGTTGGTTTAATTTGTCTAGCCTTATAGCTGCGATTTTTTAAAATTATTTTGGTTTCCGATCTTTATTAGGTTCTTACTGCTTATCCCCTTTGTTTTTAGCTGTTTAATAATATGCTTTTTAAATTATAGTATAATATTCTTTTGCAAATGATTAAAAATAACCCAGAATATTGTGTTATTTACTTGAATGAGCAGCAATAGCATTGGACTGTTAACTAACTGCGGCAATAGTACTTTCGGTTTTGCAGGTAAAATTTCCAATCCATTTCCAAGCTACGATGACTATATGTACATCCAAGCACCATTCACTTCAGATATCTAAGTAACCTTAACATAGGTCGCCTTGCTTAAAATAGGTTATCTTTCCCTTATTTACAATCAGTTACTCTTCTGTTATAATTGTGAGAATTGTGAGCTTATATAGAATGAGAACAAAAACAGCAGCGAGACCGAGACCTGGAGTAGGTCTGATAGATGATACATGCCCCCTTGCTGTTACATGTCAATCTAGACAGCCAGTAGGCCGCTTTTTAACATTAATCGTAACAACCTTAAAAGACCTCCCGAGCCTTAGGCCAACTTCAAGCACCTTGGAAATTGGAACTTCCGTGATTTAAAACTCGAAAAGCAATATTCCAGAAGAAAGAAATTCTAAAATTGAACAAGAAACAAAACTGATAGGAAAACGAACTTTAGCAATTGAGAAATGGAAAAAGAAAACGCTCCAAAAAACTACCTTCCAACAATGAACGCCAAATAAACCTATCCATGTTGTCGACTATTCCCCGTACACTTCAATCAACCATATGCCATTCTATGGAAAACAATGTATGTTCTGTTATAAAGAAGAAAAATTGCAAGAAAGGTAGAGAAATGCTTTTATCTGTTGGCGAAAAGACAGATATTCTACCAAGGCAAGTTGACTGCCAATTTTGTCATGCAAAAAAGTTTGTCCTTGAAACTTCTTACTTCTGTTGTGCAAATGGAGCTATAACCCTCCCTGCCAATGATATGCCTATACATTAAAAGACCTACCCACCTCAAATACCGAAGAATAAAAAAAATTTAAGACTTACATACGCACTTAGAACAACCACCTTGTAATTACATCTCTAGGTGTCAAGTATGATAAAGAACTATGCAAAAGAAATAAAATGTATTTATACATTTAGAATTCAATGACAAATGTACCACTTCATCAACGATCTAATAGGAGACAATGCTACATCATCCAACCTCCAATTTTACTTTCATGATAATTGAGTATGTGGTAACTAAAAAAATTAGTCTATTGTGTCGACTTTTAACCGCACTATTTAAGCTCATTGTTATAAATACCTTTTTGTGACTCTTTAATATAACATGTCACAAAAAAGCCTGAAATATCTATAAAAAATAATACTCCCTCTTTCTTTTCAATTTATCTGAGGCAGTTGTCAAAATCTTTTGTTTCATTTTATCTGAGGCAGTTATATTTCCAATGTAACATTAATGGTATTTTTTCTTACTCTACCTTTATTTATTGCAATATGATAGATAAAAAAGAATATCATATTAATTATATTCAAAGACTTTTTAGTCATTTCATTTTAAAATCAATACATTAACTCATTTAGATAATATGCGTGATTTTGACGAGCCTCAGATAATTTGAAATGGAGGGAGTAATATTGTTTTTCATTCGAGACTCACGAAAATTTTCGTGGATAAAAGGAAAATGTCTCTTGCTTCAGGAGTCAGAAAACCGTTGCATAAAGTTTTTATTTTTTATTTACATCTAATAAAATGAAATTAAAAAACGGTTAATTGTCTGACAAAAACGAGAAAAAAAAAAAAAATTATTTTCCTTAGAACTTACTTCGATTATTCATTCGCATTTACTCGCATCGGAGAGATTTGGGGATTCGGAGGGGCGGGGTTCCATGTTCCGGCGAAGAGCCGTCGATTGACCTTTGAGAGGGCGGCCGCTTGAGATCCGATCTTGCATCGTTTACCGGCAAGGAGGGCGCCGCCGATCTCTTCCGTGAGTTATTCTACAATGGCGGCAAGTCTCAAGTTCCAATTTTCGCTGAACCCTAGGCCTTACTATTTGTCTCAAAGTTAGGAATCGAATTGAATTTTGGTGCTTTTATCTCATGATTTGGAAATTTTTTGGTTCGTTTTCCCTAATGCTAAAAGAATGAAGAAAAATTAAAGCACAAAATATTTTCTGTTGGCGATCTAGGATTTAAGAATTTGATATCCCTCATGTTCGGTAAGTTTTAAATTTATTATTTTACCGGAACACCCCAAGTGCAAGGCACGTTGTAGTGGGTATTACCGGGTCGTCTAAGGAATCGAATGATGTCGGAAACAAAAATACAGTTAACGTACCGGTGAATTGTCACGATAAATCTAATTAAAATAATAAAGTTCCTACAAATTATATGGTCCTAAATAATTTCTATTAAACTAATAAAACAAAAGAGATCAAATTAAACCTAAATAAACTATTGAATCAAAAATCCAAATTGCTATGAAAAATTACTGACTTTCTTCTTAATGTAACGAGACAGTAGGGTAACAAGGATTCTACCAAACAACCACCACCCAACCAGTTTGTGAGATGAATCAAATTTCTTGGTGTGATCTAACTTAAATCCAATCAAATTTCTTTAATCATATTTATTTGGTTTCTATTCTCTTTCTCAAGTGAAACAAAATTAACAATAAAAGAACATGATCATGAGTTCGTTTCCGAATCTCCTACCCAATTAACAATAAACTAATCTCTCGGAATATCATTAACTGTATCGAATGAAGGGTTCTATGTAAATTTAATTCTCATCAAATTCAAAACAACAATCGTTTCATCGATTTTTCAATCTAACAAAACATACATTCAAACAATTCAAAACATTCGATAAAGAAAAATAAATTCAAACTCACTAATAATGTTTACTGAAAATCTCCTGGTTGTTGTGATGTTGATTCATCCCGTTGTCCTACTGTGAATTGTTTAGCCTTCAATCATCTTCGATCTCCAAAAGAAAATTGAAAGAAAGAAACTCATGTTTTTGTGTGATGTGGTGCGGCTGCTAGGTAATGATGTGTTGTATTTTTCTGTGTCCTCTTTTCTGCTCGAATGGTGCTGCTTATATAGGAGTTTCGCCGACATAAGGAAGGATCCAGAAAAACGCGTCGATTTTGCAGCTTCGGGGTTCGGTCAACCGACATAAGACACTCGGTCGACCGAATAGCATGGCTCGGTCGACCGAGCCTACCATTTACGCGTTTCCACACTGTTGCTTCGTATATCGTGTTCCCCACTTCGCTCTTTCGATCTGATCTGATTTATCCTCTCTTCAATGCTCCGATTTTCTTCTTTATTTTGAAATCACTTGATTGAATGAGATAAATCTCTCAATAAATAACATCCCCCTGCATTTCTTTATTTTCTGGAAAATTGTTGTTACACCAAGTCATCGAATAATAATAAAATGTATAACAAAATAACATTTAACCTCAATATTTCCTCATAATTAAATTATAACCCTCAATAACCATTATAGGAATTTAACGGTTAAAAACACGCTTTTCTCATTTATTTTCCTTAAAAATAAGGTAAATTGTTTAGGGATTAAGCCCGAAAATATAGTAGAATATACCCTAAACAACTCCCCACACTTAGCTTTTTGTTCGTCCCGAACAAAATAATCAAAACCGCTCATTTGTACATGTAATCCACATAGATTCTGGCTCACGTAACATGAATCGACAAATATTGCAAGTAATACCAACATAGAGATAGATTCAGTGCATGTGTGAAAAGCCCTTTTCAATCTCCACTATTTTTTCGCACAAAAATCCTTCCAAACAATCCTAATGACTTTCCTAGGTATAGGCAGTAACCGTTTCACACAAAGTCCTCCCGTGTACTTATTAGGATGATCCCTAATGCATATCATTCAGTTTGATAGTCAGAAGATAACTAAGTTTTCAACCAACTTTACACATTGCCATTTGCTAATTTTTTCTTTAAAGTTCACTTAATTCCACATGTGTAGCATATGCCCTCATTCCCAGCAATAGGATGTTTCGTGATAACACCCTAGCTGAACTACTATCATCAGGCAGTCGGGAGCTGTGAAGCCTCATAGTGGTATAGGACGTTTCGTGATAGCGCCCTACCGCACTCAAATCATTGGCAGCTACATCCGACATATATATATAATTCATATTAGCTTGGTATTCAAACCTTAAATTATATCCCTCCTATCACATTCAAACCTTCAGATATTCACAGTACACGTTCAGAAGTTAGGTGTTATGTTACTGTTACTATTAAGCACAAGTCTCTCTAGGATAAACCACTAGGATAGTGAATGGAAACAGTTCAAAAGTTTTGCTTCAATTTCAAAGGCTTGCGTGAGTGTGAAATGAACACTATCTCGCATCAGTAAAAGCATGCTATAACTATCGAACAGAAGTCACAGACAATCATCGTCAGGAAACTACAACTAGCGAGCCTTTTGTTTCAATCACATGTTCATGATTCACATTTGTCAGTTTTCACTTCGAAAGAAATAAAAAAATTTAAATTTGTTCAGGAAATTCACATTTACTCATTTTTCAGAAGATATAGCATGATAACTCCCGATGTAGACACCCCCCCACACTTAAATCACATTATGTCCTCAGAATGTGCAAATAAGAGAAAAGAATACTTAGCTGGTCCCAAAGTGGTTGTCGGGTTGTAGGTTGGCAGGGGTCAGGCCGTAGCATGGATGAACCGCTGCAACTCGGATCATGAACAGACAACACTAAAAGTGATAAATGGCAAAAACCGCTCAACAGTATCTGCAACACTCGACATAGCATATAATCTCGGGGCACAAAGGGTATAAGAGTAAACATGTATGCACACAGAAATAGGCAAATAAAGCATTCAACAAATAGTCCAAGGATAACCACCACACAAGTAACCAAGGTATTATTCCTAAAAACTACAATGCATCAAAACGGCTAAAAAAAATAAAATCTACCTGAAAAGACTAGGTTGCCTCCTAGTAGCGTTTGTTTTATGTTATTAGCTTGACATGATCCTCAAAGTCAACCCGGGTCGGGCCACTTTGGCTTACTTCCTGCCACTTCGTCATCAGAATCTGCATGATGAATAGCGGTGTGGCCACAACAACAAGTCAAATGCGCGACTAAGTTATGGAACTTAGCCTTCCAGACAGCATTGACATTCTTCCTCTTCTTGCCTCTTCTTAGATTCAGCCTAGGCATCGTGATTTTAGGGTATTGTCAGAAGGGTCTTCACAGGTAGGGGTAGAAATGTCATCATCCGAACCAAAGAAGTCGGATGGAATCTCATCACACGTCAGCATCTCAACCGTTTCAATCCCCTTCTGAAAGTACATGACCTCAGGCTTTTCTTTTGGTTGCCCAAAATACTTTTTCAGCCTTTGACCATTTACCTTGAACGTTTGACCGCCATACCCTTTTAATTCAATTGCGCCACTCGGATTGACATCAAGGATTTCAAAGGGTCACGACCATCTGGATTTAAGCTTACCAGGAAACAAATGTAACCTGGTATTATCAAACAGAGCCATATCACCTACTTTGAATTCCCGATTTTTATTTTAGCATCGTGAAGCGCTTTGGTTCTTTCCTTGCTTATCCTGGAATTCTCGTAAGCTTGGAGTCTAAATTCGTCGAGCTCGTTCAATTGCAAAAGCCTCTTTTCCCCACGAGTTGGCTATCGAAATTCAAAAATTTAATAACCGATAAGCTCTGTGTTCAAGCTCATTTGGTAAATGGCAAGCTTTTCCATAAACCATTTGAAAGGGAGCGTACCCATGGGAGTCTTATAAGCGAAAGCGGTAAGCCCATAGTCGTCATCCAACTTTAGACTCAATTAGTTCTATTCGAGTTCTTTGTATTTTCCAAGATTCTTTTAATACTCCGGTTCTTTGACTTGACTTGACCACTTGTTTGGGGATGGTATGTGTACCGATTTTATGTTTGACACCATATTTTTCAAGAATCTTATCAAGTGGTGCGTTGCAAAAGTGAGTGCCTACATCATCGATAAGCGCCGAGAGACAAATAAACCTGGTGAAGATATTCTTTTGCAAGAATTTCTTCACGACTTTATGATCGTTGGTATGAGTGGCAATTGCCTCCACCCATTTGGATACGTGATCTACACAAACAAGGATGTATTTATTAGAGCATGGCGATGGAAATGGTCCCATAAAGTCGATGCCCCATACATCTAAGACTTCGCACTCGAGAATGGGCTTAAGTGGCATGTACATTCTATTACTACTCGCCTCCCAATCCGGCGGCACTGTCGCAACCTTTGCAAAAGGCTTCGGCATCCTTAAAAAGCGTGGGCGGTAGAAACCGGCGGAGGATTTTTGCAACGGTTTTAGGTGCTCCGTAGTGACCACCGGTGGGACCACTGTGGCATTCTTCCAAAATACTCCATTGTTCGTGCTTCGGGACACATCGTCTCAAAGAACCCATATTTACAGACTTTGAATAGATAGGATCCTCCCAAACGAGATATTTTGAGTCCGTGAAGAATTTCTTTCTCCTCGATACGTCATTTCTTCTAAGTGACCACCGGCTAGATAGTTAGCGTAATCAAGATACCAAGGCCTAATGACTTCCACCTTCACAAGAATCGCTCAGTAGGAAAATCAATCCCTATTTTTCCTTGGACTTTCGCTTTCCTCATTTACTAGGCGAGATAAATGATCACCACAACGTTATCGCTACCTTTTTTATCTTTTTTATCTCCGGTCGAATTCTTGTAAAATAAGAATCCACCCGAGTAATCTCGGTTTCACATCTGTCTTATCCATAAGATAACGTAAAAATTTGCATGGTCGACCCACACCACCACTTTGGACCCTAAAAGATAACCACGAATTTGTCAATAGCAAAAGCATCGCCAAGAATTCCTTCTCGGTGGTGGCGTAATTGCATTGGTGGGTTCAAAGTGTGGCTAGCATAGTAAATGGGTCTCGAACTCTTATCGACCCTCGTCCTAGAAGCTGCTCCCCCACTGCGTAGTTAGAAGCATCGCACATCGGCTCAAAGGGCTTAGTCGGTCAGTGCGATTAGGATCGGGCGCTAATGAGCTTACCCCTTCGGCAATTCGCGCTTCAATACACTTCTCATCAAACGAGAAGTCCACATCGCCCTTAAGAAGATTAGATAAAGGTTTGGCGATTATAGAAAAGTCTTGAATGAATAAATGCAGCAGAAACCAACATGGCCGAGAAAACCTCGTACCTCCTTCACAGTCTTAGGGTACGACATCTTTTCAATGGCTTCTACCTTAGCCTTATCTACCTGAATTCCATTGCTGGACACCTTGTGTCCAAGGACAATTCCCTCATCAAAATAGCACTTTTCCCAATTTAGAACTAGGTTCTTCTCAACGCATCGTTGAAGTACCATATCTAGGTTTTCCAAAATCTCTTCAAAACTGTCGCCATAGACTGAGAAATCATCCATGAAGACTTCCATACACTTCTCTACTAGTCCATAAAAAATAGCCAGCATACATCGTTGAAATGTAGCTGGTGCATTACACAAACCGAAAGGCATTCTGTGGAACGCAAAAGTGCCCGATGGACAGGTAAAAGTTGTCTTCTCTTGGTCATTAGGGTAGATGGCTATCTGGTAATAACCAGAATATCCATCGAGGAAACAATAAAACTTATGACCGCTCGGTCTTTCTAGAAGTTGGTCAATGAAGGCGGGAAATGATCCTTAGCGGTGACTTCATTTAACTGCGATAATCAATGCAAACTCTATAGCTTGATCACAAGGCGTAAGGCAACTTCCTCCCCTTTTTCGTTCTTTTCCACAGTAATGCCTCCCTTCTTTGGCACAACTTGAGTAGGGCTGACCCACTCACTATCGGCGATGGCATAGATAATACCTATATCGAGCCACTTGATTATCTCCTTCTTGACAACCTCCTGCATGTGCGGATTTAGCCTTCGCTGAGGTTGTCTAACCTTTTTCGCCCCCTCCTCCGTTCGGGATTTATGCATGCAAACGTCGGGGCTGATACCTCGGATATCACCCACTTGCCATCCGAACGCAAGGATGTTTTTCACAAGCACTTTTCTCAGTAGTGCTTCTTGTTCGGCTTCGAGTTTAGAAGAGATGATTAAAGGCAGTTTATCATCATCCTTAAGAAAAATATACTTAAGGTGTTGAGGAAGAGGTTTAAGCTCCAAATCAGTGGGTGGTTTCTCAATACTAGATTGGAAAGGACCGCCTTTTTCCTCAGTGGTCAAATGAGCTTGAAGGGGTTGACTGAAAAACAACTCCCGAGGTGTAACCCCAGAAAGATAATCGATTAGATCATCCATAGGGATTTTTTTTGTCAACACCTGCTTTCTCTTTTTCATGGTCAATCATTCTTCTTAACTCTTCTTCTTCTAGCTCAGCAGCTAGCTTTTCCTAATCGTCGATTTCCCAGTGGGTAGTCTCTCTCAAAAAATCGACTTCGTCCCAACTACCCATCAGGACTTCTTCTTGAACAGGATCAAAATCTGCCTGCTGCAGCTCTTTGAAATCATCCTCGTTCATCATTGTGAAGTTCCATGCCATCTGTTCACTGGCATGCTCAAGCTGAGCAAATTGTGGAGATAACTCGTCAGTGACTACGGCCTGTGATGAATCAGAAGATGGCTCACAATCATCTCTTTCTTTATGATTTATAGCATTAAAGGCACCTATCTCTATTGGCTCTTCTTCAGATTCAGGGTGGTCATCTTCTTCATCATCATAAATCGCTTCGATGAACGAGATCTATTCCACTAGGGTTTCCTCAGCGCTTCCCCCGCGTAAAGGTGATAGATGTATCATCGAATCTCATTGTGACCTGACCCTTGTAAAAATCAATAAGGGCTGCAGAGGCATCCAAAAAGGATCGGCCTAGAATTAAGGGCATTTCTTTATCAGGTGGGTAATCCAAAATAATCCAGTCGGTTGGAAAAGCTAAGTGTTTAACATAAACAAGAACATTGTTAACACAACCGGCTGCAGTTCGGCTAGATCGGTCCACCATTTGAAGAGAAATTGGGCGTTCCCTCATCCTTTTATCTAAACCGAGCTTTATACAAATGTTTAATGGCATCACGTTTACAGAAGCCCCTGAATCACATAAGGCGTTATGGAACATGCAACCTTCAATCTCACGGGGAGATTGAAAGTAATCCGAGGTCACCTCGCTTTGTTAGAATTTTCGGTGAAACCATTGAACATTCTTCTTTCAAAACCTCATCCGCCATCCCCTTGAGCTTCTTCTTGCTCCCACAAGCTTCTTTGATATACTTAGAGCACTTAGGCATTTGGTCAAGTACTCTGCGGAGGTATACTTACTTTTGTGTCTCTAAGTATTTTTCTAACTCCTCGTGATTGTTTGTCATTACCAAGGACACTTTCTTTTTTCCTTGGCGGATAAGGAAGGTTTTTCTTTTCTCAAAGTATCATTGTTCACGGTTTGATTCTTTATAGCTTCATCTTCCTTATCCTTCCACCTAACAAACTTTCCATCCTTCTTTTTCGTCAGGGGTTCAGCCATCTGACCCTTCCTCACAGCTACATCAGAATTAATTTCATCATCCGAAGAACCCTCGTCATTCATCTCATCCTCACTATCGTTTTCTTACGGTTTTGAATTGATTTTTCCTCTCCGAACTCATGGCGTCGGGAGGGGTTACTCGTTTCCCGAGCCCTTTTCGGCTCCAACTTTCTTCCCGCTCCGCAGGGTAACTTCATTCACTTCCTCATCTCCATAGTTCCATTGTGTAGTGATGTCAGAGCAAGCATTGACATCCCCTTTTGGATTTCTTTAAGTGTAGCTTGGAAGTTTACCGTGAGGTCGACTCGCTTGTTGGTCTGCTATTTGGCCAACTTGTCTTTCAATGGTCTTGACACTAGTGGCCAGAGTTTTCACCATGTCAACTAATTCATCAAATTTCTTTTGAGAAACATAAGTGGTTTGTTGGTTTTGGTTTTGAATCCAACCACTTTGAGTTCTTTGAAAATTCGTATTGAAAGATTGATTTGCACTCCCAGGAAGTGATCCTGTTGGTGCATTCTTTTGATTATAGTTGCGTTGAAACTCTGAATAATTCCGGTTTTGGTTGAAGTTTTGTTGACGAATTTTGATTAAAATTTGAAAGTTTTGATTCGGTTTTCCATTAAATTCACTTCTTCTCCCATTTCTTTGCCGGCCTGCATTCCAAAGAAATTCATATCCGCTTGCCCTCCTTGTTTGCTTCATTTGTAAGTTAGCTAGCTCTTTGGTTTAACATCTCCACTTGAGCAACTAACATCTTTGTTTGAGGTGCTTGCGGACCGATTTCTTCTTGTCCTCACTAACATGGGTCTTCTTTGAAGTTGACCACATGTTATTTTTATAATGGTCTCTGCTACCTATATAGGCGCGTCGTCCCCTCCTCCTAGAAAAGATCCATGAGCAGTAGAATCGAGGTAATCTCTATTGGGTTGAGAGACACCCCGGTAGAATAGTTATAAAAGCTCATGACGGTTGTACCCATGATTAGGGCACTTTCTCATTAACAGGTTTAACCTTTCTCAGGCCTTTCCCACACTTTCATCTTCCAATTGCTCAAAAGTGGCGATTTCTCTTTTCCGGTCCATGATTGTCCCAGGTGAAACGAATTTTAGAGCAAAGGCTCTTTTGACATCACCCAAGTATGAAGGGAGTGATGGGGTAAAGACTTGAACCAACGGTTTGCTTCACCTTTAAAGCGAACGGAAAAGTTTCAATTTAACGACCTCGGAAGGAACACCAGGGTAATGATCGCTTCACAAATTTGAACAAGCGTCGACAAGAAGTCATGCGGATCTTCTTGGCGATACCATGGAATGAACTATTTTGACCCGGCCGACTACTCCATTCTTTAGATCGAAATTCATTCTTCCCATCTCCGGAGGTCGAATTGGTCTATGCCCTCCAAGAAATCCCGATCAAGATAAGAGCGTAAGGGTCTTGCTCAGCGACTACTGGGGTTGTTCTTTGTTGGATATTTTGATTCACCGGAATCGATAATTCTGATGTTGGTTCGGTTGAAATTGTTGGTTCATCCAGGCTTGCTGATTTTGTTGGTTCTGCAGCATTTGCATTAGGAGCATATTCAATTGAGCTTGCGGATCACCACCGAAAGGATTTTGGTTATTGTTATTATTCCCTTGGTCGTCCGGGTTGGAATTGCTAGAGGATTAAATCGCTCATATTGTCGTAACCTTGAAATAATCTTCTTTTGACAATGTCCCGCCAGGTTCAGAGCAGTATAACAAAGGTCCTTTTTTGCGCCTGGTTTGCGTAAACCAAGAGAGCAAAACAGAAAAGTCAACACAGACAATAGGTCAGGTTGACGAGAGATTTTACACTAACCGAGGTTTTTTTTTTTTTTAAATTTAGAAAAGATATAGAAACAAAAACAAGAAAAGAAACCTACCTACGAAGAATTTAAAACATGAAAAACACTAAGACGGTAAGTTTTAAATTTATTATTTTACCGGAACACCCCAAGTGCAAGGCACGTTGTAGTGGGTATTACCGGGTCGTCCAAGGAATCGAATGATGTCGGAAACAAAAATACAGTTAACGTACCGGTAAATTGTCACGATAAATCTAATTAAAATAATAAAGTTCCTACAAATTCTATGGTCCTAAATAATTTCTATTAAACTAATAAAACAAAAGAGATCAAATTAAACCTAAATAAACTATTGAATCAAAAATCCAAATTGCTATGAAAAATTAATGACTTTCTTCTTAATGTAACGAGACAAGTAGGGCAACAAGGATTCTACCAAACAACCACCACCCAACCGAGTTTGTGAGATGAATCAAATTTCTTGGTGTGATCTAACTTAAATCCAATCAAATTTCTTTAATCAAATTTATTTGGTTTTATTCCCTTTCTCAAGTGAAACAAAATTAACAATAAAAGAACATGATCATGAGTTCGTTTCGAATCTCCTACCCAATTAACAATAAACTAATCTCTCGGAATATCATTATCAGATCGAATGAAGGGTTCTATGTAAATTTAATTCTCATCAAATTCAAAACAACAATCGTTTCATCGATTTTTCAATCTAACAAAACATACATTCAAACAATTCAAAACATTCGATAAAGAAAAATAAATTCAAACTCACTAATAATGTTTACTAAAAATCTCCTGGTTGTGGTGATGTTGTAATGGCTTCATCACGTTGTCCTACTGTGAATTGCTTAGCCTTCAATCATCTTCGATCTCCAAAAGAAAATTGAAAGAAAGAAACTCATGTTTTTGTGTGATGATGTAGTGCGCTGCTAGGTAATGATGTGTTGTATTTTTTCGTGTCCTCTTTTCTCGCTTTCGAATGGTCTTTGCTTATATAGGAGTTTCGCCGACATAAGGAAGGATCCAGAAAAACGCGTCGATTTTGCAGCTTTGGGGTTCGGTCGACCGACATAAGACACTCGGTCGACCGAATGCATGGCCCGATCGACCGAGCCTACCATTTACGCGTTTCCACACCTTTGTTAGCCAGATACCGTGTTCCCCACTTCGCTCTTTTCGATCGATCGATTTATCCTCTCTTCAATGCTCCGATTTTCTTCTTTATTTTGAAATCACTTGATTGAATGAGATAAATCTCTCAATAAATAACATCCCCTGCATTTCTTTATTTTCGCAAAATTGTTGTTACACCAAGTCATCGAATAATAATAAAATGTATAACAAAATAACATTTAACCTCAATATTTCCTCATAATTAAATTATAACCCTCAATAACCATTATAGGAATTTAACGGTTAAAAACACGCTTTTCTCATTTATTTCCCTTAAAAATAAGATAAATTGTTTAGGGATTAAGCCCGAAAATATAGTAAAATATACCCTAAACACCTCACAATTGGATGCTTGTGGCCTACGTTTTTTTATTTTTTTATTTTTATTTTTTATTAGTATGTTCAGTTACTGTTTTATTTTTGAAATTCAATTTTGATCTTTTATGAGGTGTTAACCAAGGATTTAACTATCAACATGTGTGTATATAACACCCCAGTCTACTCTAGTAAATATTATATAAAATCAATCTATAATCCCATTTAGATGATTGATGACTTATCATTGTTTGAGTTAAGGTTATTGTGTAAATTGATGTATTTATATAAGCACGTACGAACATAATCGAACGTTCGTGAACCAAGCTCGTGTTCGTTCGTTAAGAGAACGAGCCTACAATCATGTTCGAGTTCAATTCGTTTGAGTTCGGCTCGTTAAGTTAAACGAACAAACGATCACGAGCACTAACGAGCCGAACACGAGTTTGTTCACGAATGACTATGTTCGTTAACAGTTCTACCGGGTGGTGGCGTTGTCCAGCCTTGATCGGCCTCTGTTGTCCTTTTCCGGCGTTCCGCGCTAGTCCGGTTTAATAAAACTTTCATCATGTTCGGGGCTTTAAGCAGGAAATAAAATAAAATAAAATAAAAAATAAATCATCATGTTTCCCGGAAAAAAAAAAAAAAAAAAAAAAGGGCAGGAGCCTGTCAGTAAGGCCGTCTATAGCTAGCACAACATCGTCACTTGCTGCGAAGATTTTTCTCGTCTCTTCAATTCAAATATTGTCTGATATCCACATCCTTCTTACTGCTCTGAATCATTAAAAAAAAAACAACTCAAATTAACACCAAAGATACGAGCTTTCCAAGATTTGATTCCTCTAAGGCCGCGGCGGAAAGTATTGGTGATAAACTCTTTTTGAAAGAATTGCTCAGCGATTCAAGCTCTCAAGTTTCCATTAGTGACCTGGGCTTGCTTGATTGATTACCAAATAGCCCCAGGGCTGTGGAACAAAGGATTATCCCGGGCCTACACCGAAGTATTGACAGTGATTTTAAAATCTCGCAGAATGGGATACGATGAGATAGAATGCAAAGATCCAGTTCGTATTATTAGTTTCGACACAAGTTACTCATATTCAACGATTTAACCATAAGTTACTCAATGATATTCAATGAATCGGTTGATTGAAATCACAGGATGCATAGATATTACTGTTTTGGATCATTCTATTAATCGTTATGTTATATAATATTAACAATTTTTTTGATTTTTTTTTAATTAGTTAAATTTGAGTTGTTATTGCTACTTGCTCTATGATAAATCATTGATATAGCGGGAATCATTTACTACTAGTCCAAGGTAAGAACATTGATTATATGGCTGAATTTTCTCCAATTTCCATAATTTGTCCGGCATGAGAGATGGCCATTTTCGTTCCTTTTTTTTTTTATATAAAAAAGAGTTTCCATTCTACAACTGTCTTCTTTATTTGATTCGAAAGCCCGCCTAGCTTCAGGTAAGGGATTTTTGACTTTTGAGTCCCCTTCGACAGGCGGATCCGTGATTGGTGGGTTTTTTTTTTTTTTTTTTTTTTTTTTTTTTTTTTGTGTGTGGTGATAATGCTGATAAGGGGTTGAGGGGAGGATGGTGGCTGATGGAGAGTTATGAATTTAAGGTTAAAAACGAGGGAGGGGTTTGGATCCCCTTCGACAGGCGGATCCGTGATTGGTGGGGTTTTTTTTTTTTTTTTTTTTTTTTTGGTGTGGTGATAATGCTGATAAGGGGTTGAGGGGAGGATGGTGGCTGATGGAGAGTTATGAATTTAAGGTTAAAAACGAGGGAGGGGTTTTGATAGATAATATTGAATAACAAACTAGTTGTCATTAAGGAATAATGTGTGTACAATCGGTTTATATAGAATGAAAACAAAGGCTATAATAGGAAAATACTAAATAATATACATAATATAATCTAATACGCTCCTCAGCGGGACGGAGTCGGCGAAGTCAAGCTTGGAAACAAAGGAAGAAAAAAGACAACCGAGGCAAGGGCTTGGTGAGAACATCGGCTTGGTTAGTAAAGCGGCGACACGAGCAACACGAACAAGACCACGCTCAACATGCTCACGAATAAAGTGATAGTCAATGGCCCACGTGCTTCATCGCGAGTGAAAAACCGGGTTGCGCGAGACGAAGCGCTCTAAATTGTCACAAAATTACCGGCGTGGAAGTATGATAAAACCGAGATCGACAAGCGAGAGAAGTCACCAGGCAACCGGTGGCGATGATCGGCAACACACCGATATTCAGCTTCGGTGGAAGAACGAGAAACTGAGTGTTGCTTCTTGGAGCTCCAAGAAATGGCATTTTTGCCCAAGAAGACAATATAAGCAGAAGTGGAAGTGTAACCCGGCACATACTCAGAGGACACGGGGTCACGATAGCCAGCGTCGCATTCCACCCAATCGAATCCAAAACGCATGCAGGCCGGAGGAATCGATATAGCGTAAACCCATAGTAGGAGTGCCAGACAAATACCGCAGAAGACGTTTGACAAGCATCCAATGATACTCGACGGTGCATGCATAAAGCGGGAGAGCTTATTAACTGCAAACTGAATATCAACTCGTAAAGCATAAATACCGCAAGGCACCCAAAACCTGGCGATCTCGAGTCGGATCGAATACGGAGGAGAAACAACGGGATCACCGGAAAAGGCATCACTAGCATAGGCGTGGAAAGCGCTAGAGTCCTCCATGTGAACGAGAAAGCACTCACGTGTGTGCACGGTCTGCGTAAGTAACATACCGAGGCGAGAATGAGTGACCTCAACTCTCCCAAAAATACGAGAGGGACCAAGGTCCTTAATAGAGAACGAGAGCCCAAGTGATCAATAACACTCTGAACTCCGCTCCTTTGGAGCTACTGTAACAATGATGTCATCGACATATACCAAGATAAAAGTATGCCGAGCGGATGTGCGATAAACAAATAAGGAAGGATCACCCATGAATTAACAAAACTCATGGTAAGTACAAAGGACTTAAGCTCGTGGTACCAAGCCCGAGGTGCTGCTTAAGACCATAGATCGCCTCTGCGAAGTTTGCACACAAAAGTGGGTTTCAGTAGCATCCTCAAACCAGGTGGTTGAGACATATATACATCTTGACTAGTGTCCCCAGTAGGAAGGCGTTATTGACATCGAGTTGGCGAAGAGACCAACCAAAGAAAGCGCAATACTAAGAACAAGGCGGATTGTATGAGCTTAACAACAGGACTAAAAGTTTCAAGTAATCCAAACCAGTATTTGCTGTAAACCCTTTGGCAACGGCCGAGCCTTGTATTTATCAATCGAGCCATCCGGTTTCCGTTTAATTCGGAAGACCCACTTACAACCAACTATATTTAAACCATCGCAGGGGGAACTAAAGACCACGTGTCATTACTGAAGAAGCGCACTATACTCATCCGACATGGCAACACACCACTGCGGACACCGCAATGCCTGCTAGGGGTTGAGGGCTCCGTGTCAGGTAGCGATTGTGAAGTTGAGCTTGAAGGTTAAAGAGTTGACGAGGTTTGTAGATTTTATTTTTTTAGGCGAGTGGTCATGGGGTGGAAGCGGTGGGGGGGGAGGAGGGGCTTGAGGCGGCGGAGAGGGGGACGAGGTGGAAGGGATGAGATGAGAGTGGGAGAAGAATGAGAATCACTGGGGGAGAGGTGGAGTGGGGAGAGACAGAAGAAGAGGAGGAGGAGGGGAGGTTGCGGTGGTTCATAAATGCCCACTTTGTTGGTGTATGAGCCGTGGGGGGTGGTGGAAGGACAGGAACAGCCTCGGGTTCGTAGGGAGTATGGGGAAGAAGGGCAGTTAAAGGAGGTAAGGAAGAGTCAGAGGAGATGCTAGCAAAGGGAAAAATATCCTCCACAAACCTAACATCACGTGAAAGATGCATACGGGACTCAGAGATGTCATAGCAAAGGTAAGCGCTTTGTGTGAGGGCATAACCAAGGAATATACATGGCTTGGATGTAGGCGCAAGCTTGTGCGGGTTGTAGGGTTTGAGCCACGGATAGCAAAAGGCGACCAAAGGCGAAGCTTAGAATAATTGGGGGCTTAGAGAAGAAATTTGGATATGTGGTGAAAGCATATTAAGATTTTTGTGGGCATGCGATTAATGAGGTAAACCAGCGGTACTAACGGCATAGGACCAATAGGTAACCGTTAGTTTGGCATGGGCAAGAAGAGTTAGGGCGGTTTCAGCGATATGCAAGTGCCGGCGTTCGAGAGATGCCATTGTCTTTGCGGGGTGTAAGTGGGAGAAGTGAAATGAGAGATGCCATGCTCGAGAGAAAATGGCGTAACTTTATGTACTCGGTGCCATTATCGAATAGAGGTTTTGATAAGCGCATCTAACGATTTTCGACATAATGCTTGAATTTAATGAAAGTATTATATACGTCGGATTTACATGCAAGCGGTATATCCACATGTATCGAGTAAAATGATCAACAAAGCAGAACATAATATTTAAAATTATCAATCGAATAAGCAGAGGCGACCAAGCGTCGGAATAAATAACTTCCAATGGATGAGAAGTAGACAATGTAGAATCCGAAAGAGTCTGTGGCTCTTATTACACAAACAAGAATCACAAGAAGAATGAGAAAGCGTAGATAATTCTAAAAATTATTGTTTGCAAGATTTTGAATAATGGGAAAAGCGAGGATGGCGCAGCGGAGATGCCAAGTGGCAGCAGAAGCTTTGGAAGCAGAGAAGGCAAAGAGAGCTTTGGATGACCACACATAGGCTCCGTCAGCGACTTGTCCTTGGTGGAGGCATTTGCCGATCTTCAAGTCCTTCACCAAAAGCGAATCGAGATAAGAATTCAATAGACACGAAATTATCTTGGAAAAATTTCAGATGAGATAATAAATTACGAGAAAGAGAAGGTACACAAAGCACATGATTTAATTTGAAAAGAAAAAGAGGTAGAGCCAATGTGTGTGATAGCCAAAGAACTACCATCACCAATGACTATCTGATCCATACCTTGGTAAGGAGAATGAAAGAAAGTAGGTTGAGTTCTGTGTCATATGATGAGAAGCACCACTATCAAGCATCCAAGTAGCGAGAGGATCGAGTCTGCAGAGTGGGCTGGAAGGAAGCGAGTTTGGGCAACATAGGCATGGGGCGGTGAGGGGCCGAGGGGTTCCTTGGTTGCGGGGTGGGCGTGGAAGATTATTGTAGAGAGGATAAGCGGTGCAAATGAGTGGCAACATGACCCTGGAGACCACAGAGTTGGCGAAGCCCGATAGCCTTTGGAGGGACGGGCGAGAGGTATTTTTGGATGAGTGATTGGGTGAAGGGCGGTTGTTGGGGTCTCGGGTAGGGGGGGAGGAGCTTGCGGCGGGATAGGGGAGAGGGCCGAGGTGGGTGGCGATAGGGGTTATAGTTTGTATTAGGCGGGACATGCATGGGACGGGGTGAAGGATAGGCAGGGAAAGTAGTATACACGGGGGGTGGGACAGACGGACTTTGTAAAAGTGACGCTTCATGCATTAGTAATTTTTCATGTAACAATGGCATAGAGATAGTGTCATCACGAGCCTGTATAGCACTCACAAGATCCTTATATTCACTACCAAGATTTTTAAGATTATTTCAACTAAGTCATCATCAGTACTTTAGCATCCCAGACGCAAGGTCATCCATAGATTTTAACGGCGGTGAAGTATTGAGAGATGGACATTGTACCTTTGGTAATGGAATTTAAGCGCGATGATCGAGATGTCGAATACGACCACTTACTTTGTTTCCCGTATGTGTCGAGAAGAGTGTCCCAAGCTTGTTTGAATTTGTCGTGTCTTTGAATCGTAGCGATAAATTCCTTATCAACCGAACCCAATAGCAAATTGTGAATTAAGGCATCTTGTTGTATCCAATGCAAGTGAGCCGCATTGATCGTGACCTCTTGACCGCAGAGAGGAACCGTTGGTGGTGGCATGGGTGTAAGACCGGGTCACATAACCGGAGAGACCATGACCGTGAGTAAAGTGGTCAATTGAAGCTTCAAGCCGTGAAATTTTGCCATCGAGTTTTGTAGGAGCATTGACAGCAGGATTAAGAGAGATAACGGTGGTGGGGACCCATAGGGTCTGCGACGCAGCAGCGAGCAATCGTATGTGGCGCCGGAAGATGCAGAAGCCCGACCGAGTGGGTAGAGGTGGCGGAGAGGGTTGCCATGGCATTTGTAAGCTTATGCAAAAAAAAAAAAAATAAATAAGGCCGGCGGCGGCGGCAGCTAGAAGAAGAAGAAAAGGAAAAAAATTTAGGGATCAAAAAAGCTCCGATACCATGATAGATAATATTGAATAACAAACTAATTGTCATTAAGGAATAATGTGTGTACAATCGGTTTATATAGAAAGCCAAAAAGACTATAATAGGAAAATACTAAATAATATACATAATATAATCTAATAGGTTTGGATTGTAGTAATTTACAAAGATTTGCAAAAGTAAAACTAATCTGAATGTAATGATATCTTACTTTTGTTCTTATTCGTTTGTGCAATTTTCTTTTCAGAGGTGAGCAAAAAGAACAGATTTGTGTCCGCTGACAAGCTTTTCTTAAACGGTCATGAGCAAAGACTCAATCTTGTTGTGAAAAAGCAACCTCTCCCCATGGAGTTTAAATGAGCAAAGACTCAATCTTGTTGTGAAAAGAACAGCCTCTCCCCATGGAGTTTAACCGGCGACTCTTTCTGTCCTGCCGCCGCTTCATGACCCATTCTTCTACCTCCTACCTCCGATTACATCCATCTTTTCATTCTTTTTCCACTGTAAAATCCACGGTCATCGACGGGGACAACAATGTTGCCGTTGCCAACGATCCCTTCAAAATCTACCCGGCTTTTAACTGCCTCTCTGCCATAAAGTCCAAATCCCAGCTCCTAAAATCCTACTCCGTCACCCCACCTATCCAACCCTGGCCTCAATATCTTTCTCCCAAACGCCTTATCAGTTTAATCTCCAGCCAGCACGACCTCGACTTAGCAGTCAATATTTTCCACCACGCCGGGAGATACCACCGGGGTTTTTCTCATAACTACTCGACTTACTATTTCATCATCCGAAAGCTTTGTCGAGCACGAGCCTTTGACCATATTGAGACTATTTTAGCTGAATTGAAGAATTCCGGCATCTATTGCTCCGAAAACATTTTCATCATTGTGATTCGAAACTACGGAGTATGGAGTAAAGGTAAAGATGCTCTTAGGCTATTTATCCAGATGAATGATTTTCGCGGGGTTCAGAGGTCAACCAAGTCCTTCAATGCTCTGCTTAATGCTTTGGTTCAGAATAAACATTATAATTTAGTCCATGGCTTATTTAAGATTTGTTATGAGAAGTTCCATATAGTGCCGAACGTGATTACTTGTAATATTTTGATCAAGGCTTTGTGTAACAAAAATGACATTGATGGTTCTCTTAAGATCTTGGAGGAAATGCCTGAAATAGGGATAATTCCTAATCTTGTTAGCTATACCACTGTTTTAGGTGGGTATGTAGCGAGGGGCGATTTGGACAGTGCTAAGAAAGTGTTTGATGAGATTCGTGGTCGAGGGTGGTTACCAGATGTAATGACTTATACCATTTTAATTGATGGATTTTGTCGGAGAGGAGAGTTGGTTGATGCTATCAAGTTGATGGATGATATGGAGGAAGCTGGAGTTGAGCCAAATGAGGTTACTTATAGTGTCATGGTTGAGGCATTTTGCCGTGAAAAGAAGTCTGGTGAGGCAACTAATTTGATTAACGATATGCTTGAAAAAAGGTATGTACCAAGTACAGCTCTTTGTTGTAGGTTGATTGATGTATTGTGTCAGGAAGGTAAGGTGGAGGATGCTTGTGTTTTGTGGGAGAAGTTAAGGATAAAGAATATCCCGCTGGATAATGCCGTACTGAACACACTTATATACTGGTTGTGTAAGAAAGATAAGATTTCTGAAGCAAGGAAGTTATTTAATGAGGTCGAGAGGGGATTGATTCCAAGTGAGTTGACGTATAACATGCTTATTACAGCAATGTACGAAAAAGGAGAACTTTCTGAAGCTGGAAGGCTGTGGGATGACATGGTGGCTAAAGGGTTTGCTCCTAGTGCCATTACTTATAGCTTTTTGATCAAGGAGTGTTGTAGAGTTGGAAATACAAAAGAGGGAATTCGAGTTCTGAAGGAGATGTTGGACCGGGGGTGTACCCCTGATAGATCTACATACCCTATGCTCATTAAATGCCTTCATGATTCTGGGAGTGAGTCTGAAATTGCACAGGTGCTTTCTATGGTTTCTGCAAGTGGAAAATGACTTGAAGCCTGAGCTTGATGCCTTTTGGCCAAGTATTTTGTCTTTTGCCGTCTTTCCGTGTGCTTGCCATGCTAGAAGAAAATGGTTTTTCTTGCTTTCATTTGTGTGGCTAGACATTTCGGATATACAAGCTAGTGGTCATAGAAGAACAAATTGCATGGTCGCTCCCAAAGTGACATGTCATCCCATGAATTTGGCTGTATGTATGTTTTCCAGTTTCAACACAAGGTAGAGAACTCATGCGAACCCCACAGAGGCCATAATGCGTTCATGGTCTGTGTTGCTTATACTTTCTTGATTATTTTCCTTCTTTGTGATATGCTTTTCCATACTTGAGTTGACAATTGATCTACTGTTTCTTATGCCAGGAGCCCAGGACTACGCGGTGATGAAGGTAGAATATGTTCACCTGTCCCTTCTTTCTATGTATGGGGAAAAAGAGAGGAAAATTGCCACACCTATGTATGGAAAGAGTTGTGACAAGTATCTGAAACTAATGCACCAAGTGGTAAGTTGATTTGGTATAAGAGTGATTTAGGACAAGGGTACTATGTGACAAGTTAGATATAGTGGAACAGCATAGACAACATGAGCAAACCTTGGCATCCTTGTATTTGTGCAATTGCATCAAGTAGCATCCCACTTTGTACGATTAGCTAGTTTCGGCACCTTGATAGTAGTTTCAGTGTAAGTTGTTTCTTTGATGATAAGTATCTAAATGATTCAATTGGAATGGAGGTTATGTCTCTTAAATGACTAAGCCTTTCAAATGTGTATCTTAAGTATAGTTTTGTAGATCTGCAGGTCTTTACGGCTTTTTGGACATCTTGTTTTGTTTGCAGAAATATCATTTGGGACATTTGAAAAGTCTTTCGCATATTGATGGCATTTTAGATGGTATGGCTTTATGCAGTTAGATACGTTTGTTAGCACGGTGAGCTTCGGGAGGAGACTCATTGTGAAAGAAGGAGAGAGACCAAAGGAAACTTCGTGGAGTACTATAGAAGATAATTATTGACTTTTTAAAACATTCGGGAGGGTATGGTATATGACATGGTTCAATGGTGACAACTGACATGCGACGTATATAAACCGACCCCACATAGTTGGAATAAGGCTCCGGTGATATTGTGTTGTTATTGTTGGTTTGTTGTATGTTTTATTTGAATATCAATGAGCACTTTAGTCTAGAGATTTGCTTGTTATACAGATGTTCATTTTCAGCTCGCTCTTGTTGAAATGTATGTATATATGATTGTATACGTAAACTCAAAAACTACTACTAAAATATAAATCATTCTACTTCTGTAGATTTGTCTCACAATATAAGTGATTCTACATTACCACTCCTAATTTATTATCAATCTAGCAACTTTTCATTATTTTTTAACAATTACTGCATTAATGACAGTCAATGGCCATTTTAGACATTTAACCTTTAAATTTATGACATTCAACCTTTTTTTTTTCTTTGTCCCTGCTTAAAGCCCCCTGTATCCGGAACCCACTGGTCCGATTAATCCGGAGTTCGGCTCGGATCGTGCCTGTAAAGTCCGACTCTTACTCAGAGGTAAGGCCTGGCCAAGAGCTTTTTCAACTTGACGCTTCATTTCCTTTGTTTGACTCGCCCTTTCTATCATCTTTTTGTACATTACCGTAGACTATGCATATCAAAGGCGTAGTGGTACAAACTGTTAGTCGTGTGACCGGAGGTTAGGGATTTGAGCAATGGAAGAAACTTCATATATAGAAATATAGCATAAGGCTGGATTAGTTGGCTGGGGGTAGGGGGGCTTTACGGGATGCCCTACACGCACCAGGCTGCATTTTTTATTTTATTTTTCTCTAGTATTGGTCTATTTCATGTAGAAAAGTCATTTTGCATCTTGTACGTACTCTGACTACTGCACGTATACATACGTTACCGGCTACCCCGGAGTGTCCACAATGCTCTTATGCTTGTCCCTACCAGTTGAAGTATTAGCTCTAGCAATGAAGATAGTGAGAAAGTGCAGGCCCTTTTGTTTTGATGGGTTTTTTCTAGGTATGTTCTTACAAAGACATCATATGCCGAGCAATATTACCCTCTCTTATATTGAAAGTAATCAAAAAATACATCATTGTTCTCAGGTTTGCCTGTATGTATAGTGCAAGAAGAGATTTAGCAGTGCGGAAACTTTCCAAGCAAATATAACTCGGTTTGTATTACTAGAATTTACAAGGTAAATGATGTTGCGTTGTTTAATACGGGCTCTAAATGAGCTTGCTGTTAATACTTAACCCAGTTGTTTAGTCCAATCAAATGGCTCCCAGTCTTTAACAAATTTGGTAACTGCAAGCTTTTGTACATCCACTGATTCATGCTTTCTACGACGATGCATGTCTTCTGCAGGCAAACGCAACATACCTCTTACGACGTTCAGTCCAAAGTTGCTTTTGAACTGTGTCTCGTCGTCAATTACATGAACAAATCCCTTTTTAAGCCGAACTCAACGTGGAAATAAGGAAAATTCTTTGGAATCGATGCTCGTAATCCTTTCTCGCTCGTGTCGATTAGCTTCTTAGCATTGTGCTGACTCCACTCTTCTTCTGCTTCGTCAATTGCCTGCAATAATAATAATAATAAAGCCATAAACAAAGGGATGAGCAAACAGTACCCTGTTTACACATACACCACGATGCCACACCCAAAACCGACTTTTAAAAAGTCAATGACAGATTTATCACAAATGAAGATAATAGAGATTAGATTTTGCTTACACAGTAATAAAACATGAGGTGATTTTGAAAAAGAAAAAAAATGTACCTTCTTAAAATATACAGGTGCCAGCCCTGCAACCTCCTGCGGCAAAGGATGCACTCCACCAAGCAATGACGCCGTTGCTGCGATATACCCATCACAGTTTCAAGGAAAACAACATCCTTCTCTTGCTGTGCAAACATCATAATCAAGCATTTCTTGAAGTTCCGGATTTCATCCCACACATTATTGTCCACGGATCTTGTGGCCGCTTCGTGCTGTTCAGTAAATAATAACTATGGTCAACCACCAAGTAGCAACTAGACAATAACTGAGCCGTCACGTTTAAGGCATGTGGCTTTCACATTGTTTAGGACGCTTATAGATAGTATCAAAAACAAATTGACAAACGAGGTATGCTAAGAAAACGAGGACAAAATAATAAACTAAAATATACTACTAAACTAACATCTGCACAAAGAAGGGTTCGAGAAAACAAAAAAATTTACCTGCGTGGTTAGGATGCAACAATGACCAGGGACAACTGGCTCCCAATTAGGCAATGACAAGTAGGAGAAATTTGCAATGGCAACAACAAGATGCTTTGGTCGTTTGGGATTATCAAAGCAAAACTGACATCTGTCTTGCTGCATTAAAAATCGATTTGCATGTGTAGTTAGCTCACTTGATTTACCACCATCATTTTTCCCTTCTTTCTTTCTACCCTTCCTCCTCGGTTCACCATCATAATCATATTCATCATCAGCCGGATTAGTGGCCCCGTATTTTTGGTTCCGTGTGATACTTTGAGCAAGATGCAGGTCACCATCATCTTCTTTACTCTTTCTCCGAGCAGATATGTCATGCATAATACACCTAAAAAAAAAAGGAACGGTCATTTAAAGTCGTTTGGAATGACCAAATATACAAAACATTAATTCATAGTTTACATTAATAATTGCATATAAAAATGTTGCCATGTTCATTTTTACCTGCTTGTGCTTCCATCTATCCGTGGTCTATACGATTCATCCCCTGCAACTGGCTTAGCTTTTGTGTTCTCTGCTTCTTTCTGTTAATAAATATTAAAATCAGTCAGCATATGACGTGAAGGAAAGGAGTGATTTTATGGTGCAACGGTTGTAGGAAGGTTGTACCAAGTGGCATACTTTAGAGCCATTCATTTTAACTCTCTTTCATATAATACACTTTTGGCGTGTGTGAGAGGTTAGAAATGAAAGGTGGTAAAGTATGCCACTTGGTACAACCTTCATACAATGGTTGCACCATAAAATTTTTCGAAGGAAAGAGGCTTTTCACATGATTCATATTGCTTGTGAAATTTAAAACTAGTTTCCACAGATACCAAAGCAAATATCTGCTACATTATTCTAATTTTCAAACCAGAAGAAACTGTAACACACATTTAGACCGGCACATCCAGGACATAAAAGGCAAAGGGCCGAAATTTCACGTTGAAGTAACAATTTTCCAGTTTTACATCACAGAATAACGGTACTCACACATGATTTCAAAATCAATCCACATCTTTAACTAAGAAATTGAAGAGTAACCACGAAATAAATCACTGGAGGTGCAGACTGGTGGAGGTGCAGACTGATTTATTTATTCATAACTATAATACCAGCAAACCAAGAAACCCGCTTATTTATACAAAACTCAATAGCTTATTCAAAGAAGATATATAATTAATTAGCACACATATCTAACCATAACGTCCACTTGTCCTTTTCCTGATGGCTGGAAGTACCAGAAGCAACTGAAAGGACGTATCCTATGAAACCATAAGAAAAATTAAAGTGAAGTTCAACAATAACATACCAAGAGTTTCTCAGCTTCCTCATGCTTTCCTTTCATTCGGAGCTGCAAGACTTTTGCGGCTAACTGATTAGCAGACATTGATGGTTTCATACTCGCAGAACCTTCATTACTTCTTTCAGAACTTTCTATTTCCACGCCCTTTTCAACCTTTGTATTTGAAGAATCAGAAAGACCACGATAATCATCCTTCTTCCTACGCATAAAGTCCTGCATGAAGCTTCCATCATTTGAAAAACTATTCATGCTCGACATCGCAGCAGAAACGCTGGCATCCTCAATAGAAGACATCTTGCGCTTTCCCCAAGATAAAGATTCCGGAACTTTTGGAACTCTCATTTTTGCCTGCATAAGTTATTAAGATTCAAACCACTATAAATAATTTGGAAGTGATTTGAATAGAATAGAATAAATAACAATGACATACAGTTCTAGCAATAACGCTACCTTATCAATAGACTTTTCAGTCTGTTTCTCTAAACTAGTGTCTTCCTTTTGCTGCATCCCGCTTCTCCTGCTTTTTATTGCATGAAGATGAGCATGTGTTGGTGCAGCTTTACGAGATGCCAACGAAACTGTCAAATCACCAAGAGATTTCCACCGCTCTTCAACCACCTATGAAAACATAGGATGTCATACACCATTACATTGCCAAAACTAACTAAAACTAGAAACCGAAGCTAGCTACCTCATTCAGCTTCCTTCCTTCACGAGCTGCTTGCTCCTGAGCTCGCTTCAATGCTTTCAGCCTCCAGCTGGCACCTCCATCACCAACAAGTGAAGAGGAAAAGAGCTTGTCATTTCCTGTAATTTTTTCATCCATATCTTCTGGATAGCCAGTTCCCTCGTTTTTCAAGTAGGGATTCAGCTCTCTAGGGTCAACCTTCTTGACCTGTCCAGATACAAATGTCAATCAGTTTGTCAATAAATGATTCATATCCGAGAATAGCACCACAACGAGCAAAATCATTACATAGTATCATAACTTAAAGGAAATCAAAATAATAATAACAAAAAGAAGCGCACCCCCACTCCCCCCCTTCTTCCCCGCGGCTTCTCCCTATATGTTTTTTACTGTTTAGTTGGTGAGTGGGGAAAGAAAAAACTCCTGTTAAAAGTCCTGAAATTGACTGCTATGTTTAATGATGCTCGTAACATATAATTTCTTCCTGAGGCTCGGAAGCTATTCCTATTAATATTACAGGAAACAGTACTTGTACCCGAAAAAATAGGCATAACAGATAAGGTCTCTTCCATGTCTTTTTGATGTACACATGAGCGCACTACCTGTTTTTTTCCTAGTTGTCCACCATCACAAGATCATAGATATACATTCTCTCATCCGGATTTTCCCATCATCACTGATCTATCTATTATGCTCAGTGCACACTTACAAAAATGAATCTCCACACACACACACACTCAAAAAAAGGATAAAAATGTAGAAACATAATTACCATGCCAAAAAATTCCCCACTGAATTCAGAACATAAAGTTTTCCATACAGTCCCCTATTTCTTATATTCTTATCCTGCACCTATCAAGAGTCCATTTATTGTAACCCATATTGGATTATGTATTATTTCAGCAGGGTAGCTGACCCTGCTGAGTATAAGTCTGCTGATAATTCAGCAGGGTATAGAATTTAAGAGAAGAAAGTGAAAAGAGAAATATAACTCTTGTATTAAACTCAACCCAATAAGGTTGGTATAAATAGGTGAAATACAAAGCATGCTTATAAAGCATAAAGTGAAAAAGTAACTTTCCTAGATAAACTAAAAAGTAAGTAATAACAACCTAGATATCCTTTATAGGGTGGTTACAAACATAATAGAGTGGTTATACTCAAGTATCCTATCAAAAGTAATAAAGTTACATTTGTACACATTAAAAATAATACTACGTAATAATTATCAATGAGACTTATACTCAAAGAGGTCGGCTACCTCTTTGAATCACCAGCCAGACTTCTCAACAGACTTATATCCAAAGAGGGTCAGATACCTTCTTTGAATTATCAGCAGAGACTTATACTCAAAGAGGTCACTACCTCTTTGAAATAATACATAATCCAATACTCCTCCTCAAATTTGAATGGTAGATGTCTAACAATCCCACCGGTCGGTCCACACATTTGAAAAACTGATTTAGTGAGTCCTTTGGTGAAGATATCAGCTACCTGAAGCTTGGATTTGACATAGGATAGGTTGATGCTCCCATTAGTAACTTTTTCTGTGATGAAGTGCCTATCAATCTCAATGTGTTTAGTTCTATCATGCTGAACTGGGTTATTTGATATTTCAATTGCAGCCATACTGTCACTGTATAAACACATAGGTTTTGAGACTTGAATTTTTAGTTCAGACATGATTTTCTGAATCCACAAAAGTTCACAGATGCCTAAGGCAATTGCTCTATATTCTGCTTCTGCTGAACTTCTTGCCACTACAGATTGTTTCTTGCTTCTCCAAGAGACAAGGTTGCCAAAAACATAGATACACCACCCAGAAGTAGATTTTCTGTCCGTAGTAGAGCCAGCCCAATCAGCATCTACATAGCCTTCAATTTTTGTGTTTCCTTGTGCCCTAAAAATGACTCCCTTTCCTGGACATCCTTTTAGGAATCTCAGCAACCTTAGGGCAGCATTATAGTGAATTACCTTCGGAGAATGCATGAACTGACTAAGTTGACTTACTGAGAAAGGATATATACAGTGCAGTATGAGATAGGTAAATCAGTCTTCCCACAAGTCTTTGAAACTTTTCAAGATCATAATCTCCACCATCTTCATCTTTTCCAAATTTAACAGTACTGTCCACAGGGGTGTCAGCAGGTTTGCATCCTAATAACCCATAATCAGAGAGCAAATCCATAGTATATTTCCTTTGGGTTAGTAAGATACCATTGGATGATCTTGCAACCTCTATTCCCAAGAAATATTTCAGAGGACCAAGATCTTTCACATCAAATTGTTGTTGCAGGAAGTGTTTTAGGTGAGCAATCTCAGATTCTGAACTTCCAGTGATGACAATGTCATCCACATATACTATGAGAATGGTAAGACCCCCCTGCTCAGGATGTTTGTAGAACATAGTGTGGTCCCCATGCCCCTGAGTATACTTTGCAAGTTTCATGGCTTTAGTGAATCTGTTAAACCATGCCCTAGGGGACTGTTTTAGTCCATAGATGGATTTATTCAGTTTTAGGACATGATTGGGTTTGGATACAAAGCCTGGAGGGTACTGCATATACACTTCTTCTTTTAGTTCCCCATTAAGGAAGGCATTCTTGATGTCAAGCTGATGAAGAGGCCAATTTCTTGTTGCAGCAATGGATATTAGAAGTCTGACTGAGTTGAGCTTGGCTACTGGGGCAAAAGTCTCATTGTAATCAATCCCCATAGACTGAGTGAATCCCTTGGCCACCAGTCTGGCTTTGTACCTGTTTACTGTGCCATCTGGATTGTGTTTGATATTAAACAGCCACCTACACCCTACTGGTTTGACCCCTTTAGGTGTAGGTATACAGTCCCACGTGTGATTTTTATCTAAAGCATTCAACTCTTCCATGACAGCCTGCTTCCATCTAGGGTGATTTAGGGCCTGATGGATGGTTTTAGGTGTTTGAGAAGAATCTAAGTTTGTCAAAAAAGTCCTATGTTGTCTAGACACTTTCCCATAAGACACATATCTATCAATAGGATGTTTGGTACACTCCCTGGTACTTTTCCTTAAGGCAATAGGTAAGTCAGGAGTAGTTTCAGGGTTGGTCTCAGATTCCAAAGGAATGATAGGTCCAGAGACCCGAATTGTTACGATTTCTTTTTGTCGGTGTAGATGATAGGAGTTGGCATAGGAGGGTTAGGAGGCTCCTCCTCAATAGGAGTAGGTGTAGGGGAGTCAGATGACTCCTCCTCAAGAGTAAGACTGGATGAAGCAACAAGAGTTTCTGGTGTAGGAATGCTAGAGGGACCAAAGTCAGGTATGGGAAGTGTGGTGGTACTTTGCAGAAACAGATAAGGTTCAATATTGTGACCCTGTTTGGTTTGGTAGAAGGGTTGGCCCTCAAAGAAGGTGACATCATAAGACACATAGAATCTGTGTGTGTTGGGATCAAAGCATTTATACCCCTTTTGAGTGGCTGAGTAACCTACAAAGATGGTTTTGATTGCCCTAGGATCCAGTTTGTTTTTTGTTGGTGAATGATTATGCACAAAGGCTGTGCATCCGAAAATTTTTAAAGGTAGAGAGGTAACAAGGTTGGAGTCAGGGAAGGTGGAGTGAAGAACATCAATGGGAGTTTTGAATTTTAGGATCCTGGATGGCATTCTGTTTATTAAAAAGTGGCGATGAGATGACCTCACCCCAATAGAAGTTTGGGACATTGTAGGTATAGAGGATGGTTACAGCAACCTCAGGAAGATGTCTGTTCTTTCTTTACGCTACCCCATTCTGTTGGGGTGTGTTGGTACAAGAGGTTTGATGAATTATACCTTTTTTAGTAACAAATGGGTTCAGGCAAGTGTTTAGATACTCTGTTCCATTATCAGATCTTAGAATTTGGATTTTGGTTTGAAATTGTGTTTCAATCATGTTGTAGAAGTTTTCAAGCGGACTTGGGACTTCAGATTTATGTTTCATGAGGTATACCCAAGTTAGTCTCGTATGATCATCAATGAAGGATACAAACCAGGGTTTGTGAGTTAGGTTAGTAGTTCTAGATGGGCCCCAAACATCAGAATGAATGAGCATAAAAGGCTTAGATATCTTGTAAGGAATGGACTTAAAAACATTTCTGGTTTGTTTTCCAAAGATACAATGTTCACATTTCAAATTTTCAATACAAACATCAGAAAATAAAGAGGGGTACATCCTTTTTAGGTAGGGAAAATTGGGATGACCTAATCTGAAATGTAAAGACATTATCCTATTACATTTAGAATCCAAACTAACAGAAAGACCACTTCCATTCTTAAGGCTGCTGCTATGGATGTAATAAAGGCCATCTTCCTTCCTAGCACTGCCAATCTTCATCTCGAGACTCTCGATCCCGAAACTCACAAAGTGAGTTGAGTAAAACTTAGCAACACATTTTCTATCCTTACAAAACCGGACCGACAGAGAAAAGGTTACAATCAAGCTTAGGAACATATAGAACAGAGTTTAGGGTGAGGTTTGGTAGGATTCTAACAGACCCTAGACCAACCACCTTAGAAGCAGTGCCATCAGCAATAGTAACATAGTGAGTCTTATTACTATTATTGAAAGATTGGAATAGAGAGTAATCACCTGTCATGTGGCTAGATGCCCCAGAGTCCACAATCCAAGTTGGACTCTTACTTTGTGCAGTAGCTCCAGTGGAGGGTACAGCTGTTGCAGGCATCCTTTTGTCAAACAACATGTTTAAAGTGCCTCATCGCTCTTTGAAAAACCACAAGGCGCTTTCAAGAGTACTGAGTAAGCCTTCTTTTGCTCACCCCAGTTGCCCTCTGACTTGTTCTTTTGGTTTGTCATGAAATGTGGGGGTTTTCCATGGAGATTCCAGCAGTGATCCCTGATATGTCCCTTCTTCTTGCAGTAATCACAAGTAAGAGAGGGCCTTTGATCATTCCTCTTGTTTTGCCCTTGTTGTATCCGGCATTGGCAGATTCAATGTTGGACACTCATCAATGCCTTGAGTGTTCTCCTCTGGGGTACATAGGAGAGAGGCAGGAGGGTAGGAAGAAGACCTCCATTCATTACTCCCTTCCCGCTTTCCTCCTTTCTAATAGCAATATATGCTTCTTGTGCAGTGGGAAAGGTAGTGCAGGCAAGAGCTCTTTCTCTTGCTGACCTCGTAGATAGGATTGAGACCACTTGGAAGTCAAACACCCTTTCTTGTCTTTGCATCGTTTGTAATATAAAGAAGAATCAGCAGTGCATGACCATTGCACCTGAGTAAGTTGGTCATATTCCTGCCAGAGTTTGTTGAGGTTGTTGAAGTACTTGGTGACATCTTGTCCTCCCTGCTTAGTATCTTTCAGGATGTTTCTCAAGCCAAATGCTTGGGCAAAGTTACCCTGGTCTGAGAAGGTTTTAGCAACCTCTTTCCAGATTTCATGGGCAGATTTAGCAAATAGATGAACTTGGCCTATCTCATCAACCATTGAATTGATAAGCCAAGACATGACAGTGGCATTTTCTGTCCTCCAGGTGTTATATTCCTTGGAGGTGTGATCAGTAGGAGGAAGAGACTCACCAGTGAGGTAACCAATTTTGTTCCTCCCTGTGATATACATTTGGACAGATTGTGCCCACTGAACATAATTTGGTCCAGAAAGTTTTTTCGAGGTGATTTGGAGAGAAGGGTTATCAAGAGTCATCATGAGAGAGTCTTGATTAGATTCTGCCATTTTTTTTTTTAAAAGAACAGAATTAAAGGGAAGAAGAAGAAGATGATGAAGTTAAAAAATCTGAATATAATTCAGAGGCTCCGATACCATATAGAATTTAAGAGAAGAAAGTGAAAAGAGAAATATAACTCTTGTATTAAACTCAACCCAATAAGGTTGGTATAAATAGGTGAAATACAAAGCATGCTTATAAAGCATAAAGTGAAAAAGTAACTTTCCTAGATTAAACTAAAAAGTAAGTAATAACAACCTAGATATCCTTTATAGGGTGGTTACAAACATAATAGAGTGGTTATACTCAAGTATCCTATCAAAAGTAATAAAGTTACATTTGTACACATTAAAAATAATACTACGTAACAGAATTATCAGCAGACTTATACAAAGAGGTGGCTACCTCTTTGAATCACCAACCAGACTTCTCGGCAGACTTATATCCAGAGGTCGAGATACCTGCTTTGAATTATCAACAGACTTATACTCAAGCAGGTCGGCTACCCTTTGAAATAATACATAATCCAATAACCCACAACCCACCCACACCCCCCCAAAAAAAAATAAAGATTTGTTTGAAATGTTAATCAGACACGGTATCCTTGGGACTTGCTTCTAAAGACAGTCTCTGTTTCATGTGAAAATTTCCAATGGAGATGTTTGAATCTCATTAGGTTTCGTGTAAAATATGTTAGTGTTACAAAAAAAAATTGAGAGACAGAGAAAGTAACTTCATTTCTAAACAACAAGTTACTCTATTTCAGATGAAAGAAGTGAAGGAAAAATATTGTTTCAAGGAACCTACATCTTGACCACGGCTTGAACTTCCTCAGGCTGTTGTCGAGACACGAGTTTGAGTATCTCATCTTTGTTATTTTTAGGTGAAGCATCCATTCTAATCCCATTTCTTTCTAGAAATGCCATCAAAATTGTTCGACCGAGATGTGTCACCACCATCCGGTATTAACAAAAAGAGAACCATGCCAGTGAAAAACACAAAGAAAGCCATCAGTTCAAATACTAGAGAAAGGGAAAAGAAAATTTTAACAAATACTTATCATTCTTACCATCTTTTTTCTTGGTAAGCATGTTTTTTCGGACCTTTTTTTATGGTTAGGCTCACTCTCATCGCTGTCACTCGCCGTCGAGAACTCATGAAACATCCTCATCCGAGGAATACCACTTTTCTTCTTCCTAGACCCCTTTTTCTATTCTTTCAACATCATCCTCGAGCTAACGCCATGTGCCCGGGACCTCCTCTTTTTTCTCCTATCACTGTCTCTTCTACTTCCGGATTTCTTTTTCTCTTTCTTAGATCTGTCCAAATCACCATCTTTCACCTATCAACCAATTTAGAATATTAGTTGGAACAAAACGCATACAAGCAACATAATAGCAACGCAAATTATTAAAGAACTACAGCTTCACCTTTTCAATTTCATCCCGAGGAATGAACTTCAAACCTGAAAGCATTGGCGCAAAGCTGAGTCGTCAGCTGAAAAAGCAGCAAGAAAGAAAGAGTGAGCTTCCAGTCAATGATCATGTTTGTTTCCATCGGCTTCAGCACTTTATATCATAAAAGAAACAAGTTGATATGAAAAAGACCGGATGTAAAACTTTTACTCTAAGAAATCCACAAAAAGAAAGAAAAGTACAAGAAGTCATAATCCAACATCAAGTACAAATAAAGGAAGACATTCTGCAGCAAAATTAATATGGTATCCCGAAACATGATTGTTCGAACCAACAAACAGCTAGCAAGGCACACTGGCCACTGACCTTATGTGCACCCAATGGCAACTACTTCGGCAATACGACATAACTTGAAAACAATCATCACTCCAACAATAAGAGATTTCATTACAGAGTCAACAAGATGTTGAAGATTGTACAAACTAACAAATACATGCATAATCCAACAAAGCGAACTAGAGATTCGAAGCCAAAACACTATAACCCTCAAGGCCAAAAATAAAATTCTCTAAAAACTCCAGACTGTCTAAAAAAAACAAGAAGCAAGTCTGTACATACAGAGGATTATATATCAAATCACTATACAAGTCATCGAGCCGAGCAAATAAATGGAAACATGGAATAGGCACCATACTATTAGGAGCATGAAAAGCACCCTGTCACAGCGATGAAAAATGATGCCTCTGGCTAGATATTCAATGACAGACCATGCCCACTGAATCAACCAGACAAAGGATTTGCAACAATAACAGCCATAAAACAAAAAGTCCAATTTTTGGTTGAATTATAGTGTAAAAAAACCGTTTCTTAATAAAGAAACTAAATTCAGCACCTTTTTTGCATCATTCAAACCCTTCCACACTTCAAATCTCTTACAAATGTAAAGTATAACAGAAAAAGTAAGAAAATCGCACTCTAAAACACTAAATACCACAGGCAAGAGTCGTAAGGTTTGATTCGAAGAAAACCCACATCAATTTTTTGGTGCAACTTCAACGCCAGAATACCTAATTAAACCTAGAACGCTCATGCCCTGTTTTTGTTTAACATTGAACCCTAAAGACTAGATCGAAAGACATACCTGAAAATATGAAGTTGAAAGATGATCGCAGATGGTGAGATTGAAGCGCAGCTGCCAGAGGCGAAGTACAAGATACGGATAAAGAGAAGTGTCTTAGGTTCACATATGAAATTCTCCACTTCTATATTGGGGACTTCTTGCGCCAAAAATTTTGGTATTTTTATTTTTAATTTTGACGATCTGAAAATATCGTGTTTTTATTTTTTTTATTCAGAACAATGATGTTTTTTTTTTTTTTTCAAAACAAAATTGTTTATGTTTTATCATATTTTTCTTGAAAGTATTTTTATTAATTTTTTTGGTGTATCACAATTTTAGGATTATTTTTGGTGTATCGTAATGAAGGGATAAGTGATTAACAATAACGGAAATTATGAGTAGCTCACCCAATTTGCATCATTTTCTAAGTTTTTTTTACCTTGATTAAAAGTTGCTTTTAATGACCATATTTTGACACATCATTAAATTTCTCTTATAAAAACCAGCTTTTATGTAGTGTTGCCTCATATTCCGGCAAACAACCTGAAAATTAAACAGCATGTGTGGTATTTTCTGAACGACAATGCATAGTTTCGGGATAAGTCAACTGAAGACCCAAATCAGTTTTTGAACCACTTTATGCAAGTTTGGCAGACCGTGAAGATGAACAGAGTTTCTAAGGAAGCGGTTAGGATGCTTTTATTCCTATTTGCATTGAAGGAGGCCGTGAGAGCTTGGTATGAGTCATTACCCCATGATTCCTCACACACTTGGGACCAAGTGACTGCAAAGTTTATTGAAATAGTCACATCTCCAGAACGTTGGATATGAAGGCAGATATTGCAAACTTTGAACAATTGGATATGGAGAGCATGCATGAAGCCTGGGATAGATTTACAGCTATGTTGAGAAAGTGCCCGCATCACGGATTAAAGGCATGGAACCAAGTAAATCTCTTTTATGGTGGTTACGCGAGACAGATCAGTCAAATTTGAATGCGGCGTGTGGAGGAGATGTGATGAGTGTGCAACCTGACGTCGCATTGGCTACTATAGAGAGGATTGCAGAAAGCAATAGACAGTGGAAACGGGAGAAGAGCTTCGAGGAAGCCAATTGGCTCGTTCGGCCAAGTCGGGCCGAGTAAGGAATTTATAAAGATGCAAGCTGAAATGGCGAACTAAAGAAGCAAATGAGTGATGTGTTAGCTGTTAGGTGTAGTGCCCGAAAGACAATTATATAATTGTTTTAGGACAGAATTAATAATTCATCTTATTATATGCATGTATGTTTATAATTAAGACACTACTTGAAAACCCTAAATACCTCGTTTATGTAATCACATAACTTTCGGTGTATGGCTATACACAAGAGGATTGAGTTAGTGAGATGTACTTAAAATTAACTTAGTCCGTAGCGTTTATTAATCGAGTACGGGTCTCATGATTAATTTGCTATTAATGCGCCCGAGAACACTTTAGGTGTGTGATCTTATCCGGATTTGTCGGTAATAGGTACTAGTGGGGCATTTATATATGATGATAATCATATAGAAATTTGGACCGATTTGATTTGAGTTCTCGATATAATTCCGTAATCGAGAAGTTTTATCGAATCACAAGATGATCATATATGGATTAATCTTAATCTAAGGTGATCTGAGGCATTTAACGCTAGACTAGGGTAGTGTTTGATGTGTTAGTAAGGATCACTTGAAGTATGTGGTCCAACACTTCTCGTTGGCTCTATTGCGGGATGAGTGAGTAGTCCGTGCTTTATTACGAGATATGGAATACATTCCTTCCCCGGGAAGTAGGCAGATGACAGATTCCTTATTTGTTGACCACAAAGCGATCGATCGGCCGAGTTCATATTATATTGAATATGAACTAATTGATCACTAGGGGTTAATGGTAAATAAGGATAATATGTTTCGAGAAGGGTTTACGGAAATATCCCGAATCGAAATGAGCGATCTATGGAGGATTTATCCGTATGTAATGATTATATCGATGGACGCTTTCGACTCATAAATTGAGTGTAAGTTATCTATATTCGATAGAGTTCGAGGTTTGGGTTTATGGTGGTGTAATCCCGAATTAATAAGTTGGATATAATTATTCTGTCTCGGACGAATAATTTTATTTAATTTATCAGAATTCATCGAATATGGGCCCGTTGGTGCCCCGACGCGCTTCCTAATATAAGATATAGGTTTTTCGTCGTTGACATCAATTATAATTAAATAGTTGGATTGACTATTTAATTGATATATGATTAATTGTTTAGTTTAATTTAAATAATTAAATACACTGGAAAGAGCATTTTTAAGTAATTTCACCCAAATAAGTGTGTTGACTTTTTGACCAAATTGGTCAAATATAGAAATGTGCGTGGACCTTATTTGATTAAGGTTGGTGGCGCATGTTTTGTTATATTATTTAATTATTAGTAAATTAGTTTCTTGGATAATTATTTAATATGTGATTTATCTTTTATTTGTTAAATGATAATTCATGAAATATTAGATAATAATATGATTTATCCTAATTTGTTTGGGATAATTATTTTATTTATCTTTTATTTGGAAAAAGGATTAATGTAATAATTATCTCTTAATTATTTAATCCTTGGAGGTTAAGTTTACTCTCCTATATAAAGAGAAATTTCTTCCAAGCCTTTTGAAACACACTATTCACGTCACTATTCACAAGAGAAATTGTGCGAAAATTTGGCATCTATTCTGTAGGGTTGAGTTGGAATAATCTTGGGATTATTCCGGTAGCATATCAAGGAGGTCCGCGGCGGGAAACACCATCCACCTGGTGTTCTTTGGGAGACACACGTTGGAAGGCTGTGGCTTCTCAACTTGCATGGATACTACTTTGTTCTTGGAGTTAAGCACCATAAAAAGGTAAAAATCCAACCCCCTTGTAGGATTAGATCTTTTATTTATGTATTTTGTTTCGTTTAGATCTAGATCCGATACTTCCGCTGCGTAATCGGGTCAATCTATGATTGATCCGACGATATTACTTCTAACAAGTGGTATCAGAGCCTTTGATCTAACGATCAAAGTATATGAATTTTAGATCTTGGAGTTTAAAAGACGCTTTAGATGTTTTATTTCGCTTTTTTTTTGGTAAAATTCGAATTTAATCATGATTGTATGCTTGTGATTGTTGTGGTTGAAGAGATGGATTGGGGTTGGTATTGTTTTACTCGTTAGATCTATCAGAAACTCATATAAATTCCTTTATATGAGTATAGGAAATTTTGTAATTTTAATTTCCTAGAAGTAGATCTGTTTTGTTGCTGTTCCGTTTTTTATTTTTTCCCGGAGTTTGAGCCGTTGAAACGACAATCCCTCCGGTCAGAATGAAGAATAAAAGTAGAAGAACATGCCCTCAAAATTTCGTGACGATCGGAGTCGATCTCGATGTCCGATCGCTGCTATAAAGTTGCTGCTGTAACAGAAAAGCACAGCAGGCATTAAAACCCTAGCTGTGAGTTCGTCGAATTTCTGGAAGAGATTGGACCGTTGAAACGCAGATCCGACCGTTCAGATCGACTACCATGGAGTTATGAACAAGCCCTAAAAATTTAAGATCGATCGGGATTTGTCTCGATGCCCGATCGTCCCCAGGAAGACACTGTTGCGCCGCAGTTATTAACAGATGCAGCAGTTAGATCGGCGGATTGCTGGAGAAAATTGGACCATTGAAACGAAGATCCAACCGTTCAGATTGAAGTAGGCGGAGTGAAGAACAGATCCATAAAGTTTCATGACGATCAAGGTTCGTTTGGATTTCCGATCATCGATAATACGCAGCAGCAGATTAGAAAATAGTAAACCCTAGTTAGGGTTTGTGTTTTTTTAAATAGGTTAGATAAAGAAGCACTCAACGATCCATCTCGGTGTTTATTTTTCCGTTATTTTTTCGTGTATGATCGAAAATTGTATGATATAACCGGAAAATTACCATGACATGCATCATATCATGATTCCACTCCAATGCATACATGTAGCTAGTTTATTTCGAATAAATTAGGCATGTATAACTCGAATAATTAGTATTAATGCTTATTAATTTAATATGTGGTAGTTAAAGAATAAGTAGCTAATTATAAAAACCGAGGAACCGGGTTTTTGTCAATCGTTTACGATTTTAGTGATGGATTCTCGGTGAATCCCACTTGGAAAAATCGTTGAGTTTTTCGGTGATGACTTCTCAGTGAACCCACCTTAAACATAAACGAGATTACGCGTTGGGTGACGATTTAGAAATCGGAGAATCTTAGTACATGGGTTCGGAAATGGTCTAACCATGGTTGGGCGAGTTCAACCGAAGCTTCGCTCAATCGACTCTCCTCCACGTGTGATGTACGTTACAATGATTCGGCGAGGACTTAGCATAGCCAATAAGCCTTCGGGCTAAACGGGGCTTCTCTTGCCGGATTGGCCTGAACTGTCACATATGTTCCAACGAATAAGACGGCGTAGGCTTGCCTACATAACCGACCCTATTCGGAGTACTTCGATTTATTGTTTCTTATTGTCAAGACCGCAACCGTAATTAGTAAACCCACCACTTTTTCAAAATATTGAGTGGGAGCGGGGAAGGCGACAGCCAACCCCACGGCCTCTACTATAGATGCAAGCACGTGAGAGAAGGGTGATGCCTCGAGCCGCTTTGATTCCGGCCCCCTGCGGGTGGTGTTCACCCCTATCAAAATTCAAGGCTTGGTTTCCGAAAGGATAGGATTTCGGGTACTCGTTGAGTCATCGACCGACCTGGCGGCATACTGGGCGTACTTTGAGATCTCGATATAGTAGGTCACACTCTTTATGGATATTTTCGAAATATCTAGGCTAGAAAATGAAGGTAATCGGTGATTAAGGTCCGGGATGTCTCGATTCCCGTGAGATGTTTGATTCTCGAAGATTAATCATTGAGAGAGATTGTCTCGGTTTAATCATCGCCTCTTTGGTGACCTGATGGCCTTTGAGGTGTGAGATTAAATCCTTGGAATGGTAGGATAGACTTTATAGTTTATTATTCCTAAAATATAAATCTAGTAGTGAAAATTTATTTTTGAATTTAACTTTCTGTCATTTTATTTACAACTAGATCTACAGGTTACTAAACTGTTAGTAATAGGACTTCAATAAAAATGTGGAAAGTAACAAGTACGTTGTAATTATCAATAAATGCGATTAACTTTTGGAAGAAATTTTTCTCTTGAGCCTTTAAAACTTAAGTGACATAAATGCAGGTGTGTCACGGGTGTCACTCGTGTTGAGCGAGAGGCGACCACCATACTTAGTTTACAAAATATGACATAGGACTATCTAAAATCCATTTAGTGAATTTTAAAAGTGTAATTACACAACAAATTTCTAAATTGAAAAATTGGAAAATCATATACATAAGGCGTTGCTAGTTAGGCGGTATTTGGAACCGATAAACTAGTGGGAGCCTTAGCCTTATGATTTGTTGTTTTACGAATTATTAGAAATGTGTAATAGATCGCATGAAGTTTCTCCATTTATTGGAAAAACAAGAATAAAGCGTTACTAGTTAGGCAAGTATTTGGGAACCGATAAACTAGTAGGAGCTTAGTTTCGGAGATTTTATAATCGTTGAAACATCATGAACAAAGCATTTCTAGTTAGGCGGTATTTGGAACCGATAAACTAGTGGGAGCTTAGTTCGGGATTTTTTCGATCTTTGAAAAATCATAAATACAAAGTGTTGCTAGTTAGGCGGTATTTGGAACCGATAAACTAGTCGGAGCTTTGGTCTTATGATTTAACGATTAGAAAATCGATAGTCCAAGCAAGTAACATCGAACGCCCCACGGTTCAAGAGTAGTGTCTACTCACACGAATCGCTAGTTCAAGATTTGTTTCCATCTAAGGAAAGTCGAGAATGGGAAAGAATGTTTATACGTGTTAGTCATCTAGACTAAGTAGTTTTAAGGCTAAACCGGAAAATTAATAAATTGGAAATTAGAGGATAATGAAAGTAATTTCGGATCACTTTGTCCAATGTATCTAGCAATTTTCTTGAAAGCTAAGTTCTTTGGAAGAACTAGGTAGCTTTGCATTAAACGATAAATAAAATAGACAACGGGCGCTTTTTTGAGATTGACTAGTGGGAGTGATATAAGGAAATGAATCTCGGATTCAATTCTTGAGCATCATGTAAAATTCATTTTCTGTTTTGGATTCGTTGGAACGAACGTATTCATTTTCAATAGGATAATTTGTTTGTCTTATTGACGATGAATGTAATAAATCGTGAGTACGAATCCAAGACTCGGACTTTTGTTTGATAAAAGTCGAACCACTAATCATTGTTGAAAAGGTATTAGTAACACATCTTAAAACATATAAACGCAAATGGTTTCCGTATTTCGATAAACGCTTCTTTCTATTCTATTAATTAGTGCATATTCCTAAAGACAAGATCGAAAGCGGCTTAGGGTGATTCCTATCTCCCAGTCAAAGGAACACTGTCTCAAAGGAACAATGACTAAGTTTCCTTTCAATCAGGAAAGGGTAATAGATTTAAAGAAGTAACATAGCTTGTTCATAACAATCTCCGGGGTCATATGAAAGGTACAAGCTAGTGGGAGCTTTTGAAGTAGTGACATCTTGTTTGACTACTATTCGAGACTCCGGTAAGTTTATCAAAAATATTTGGAGGAAATCTACGATTTCACTGAGAGATAGAGTATTCCATACTCAGAAATAGGTTATTGCGTAGTCTTGGGGTGATGCTCGGCCTACCTCCCAGGTGAAATGTTTTCACTAAAGGATACACCACAAATTTGCCTTACATAGTTATTGATGTGCTACGATCATTTCTTTGAACTCATTTAAGATATTGGTTGCAAAATAACGGTTGTATTGAAAAACCGAGAAGTCTACCTAAAAGATGCCTACGCATTTGTGGATAAGGAGTGAATTCGGTTCACCCCACTTCCGTAAATAGAGGCATTTAGCACCGAGTGCTTGGAGGTAGGACTGGAAATTTTGCGTACACGTTCAGGACGTGAAATATCTTAATGCATTGAGTAAAGGTTGGTTATAAAACTCGTAAAATCAGAGAATGACGGTTATACTGTCAAACTCGGTCTGATAGAGTCTATAAATAACAACCTTGGATCTTGAAGTATTTGTACTCAAGATGTTACTAACTGATTTGTTCGGTCCACATCCAACACCGGCAGTTGGTGAAAACACTAATAAAAACTACTAAACTAGATCAGTATATCACTCCACCCCGAACGCAGTGGGAGTATGGTTTGTCCATTACCCATTGTAGGACCTTATGGTCTATAGGGTAGATTGATGACCTATAGACCTTCGTGGATTTGTATAGGATCCACGATCATAGAGGTTGGTTTAAAAGCCATAACCACGTGAATGGAGTATGATACTCCATTCGTTGAAACTCTTGTAGAACCACCGAGTATCTCGGGCCCGGTGGGAGTAATTGAAACTACACGGAGAAGAGTCGAATGAATAGGAAAGTTTAACTTTCAACGCAAAGTGAGTAATTTAGGGGTGATTCCTAAAAGGTAGAGAGTTAACCGGACCGTGATCTCTCTTATCACTCAGATCTTGCTTGATTCGTCGTAAAGCGAGGAATAGGGGTGATTCTTAAGACTTCCTTGCCGAACAACGGAATCTGAATTCATTCGAGAATAGAAAGGTTTTAGCTAAGAACAAATAATGGATTCGTTAAAGCGCGAGAAAATAGGGGTGATTCCCTAAGACTTTTTTTGCGAGACTAACGGTATCTTAATTTATTCGAGAAGAACCTTTGGCGGGATGCCCGCCATAGCTTATATCCTTCGGGATTAAAGCAAACCCTCAGGTCATTTCAAAGTCATATATTTTAATATGTGGACTTGACGTAATGTTGATAAGTCTTTTGTAGTGGGCATCAATATTAGTAAAGTAGTATGTAGATTAGTGTTTGTGAATGGTAACACTTTGAAGCGATTGGAAACAACATGGGTGTGTTATCTCGAAGTCGAGTCGACATGCCATCGGGATTCATTCTAAAGGATTTGATTCGCTCAAATCCGCAAGAATCGATCATTGGCAATCCCATCCATTCACCTGGTTAAGATATTCTTGCATTTATGCAGCATTCAACGATGTAGTCTACCCTACCTCTCAGGAATGGTTATCTAAACCTGAGGATGAATACGAAATGGGATGTTTAGTGAATCCTCAAGTATCTTCGGGAGAATGAGGAATAATATGCTAGTATATTCAGGTGCAAACTAGAATATAAGTGATGACACTGATTCTGACTTTAGGTCAGATGAAGGATGATCGTTAAGTCGATTTCGTCCTCGGTGTTGAATCAAAGGCATATTGATATCATACCACCGGATTAGATGGAAAGGCGACGTTTCGATCCCAAAGATTGACTCAAGCCGACATCCTACCTGATCAGTGTACCAGGTCACATGGTATTCGGATTCTGAGTATGCGCCGGGTCACTGACCTACCCTGCGGCGGCACACTCCGGTCGTGCTTGGAAGGATGAATTACTAAGATGCGCTTGGAGGGTACAGTTTTGAGGGATTCGTCTCACTTGTTTTGAGCAAGTGGGAGAATGTTGTAGATATAGATAAATAAGGGTGTGCTCTAAAACAATTAATCCACTTGCCTTTCGTGCAAGTGGGAGATTGTTAGGTGTAGTGTCCGAAAGACAATTATATAATTGTTTTAGGACAGAATTAATAATTCATCTTATTATATGCATGTATGTTTATAATTAAGACACTACTGAAAACCCTAAGTACCTCGTTTATGTAATCACATAACTCAGTGTATGGCTATACACAAGAGGATTGAGTTAGTGAGATGTACTTAAAATTAACTTAGTCCGTAGCGTTTATTAATCGAGTCACGGGTCTCATGATTAATTTGCTATTAATGCGCCTGAACACTTTAGGTGACAGTCTTATCCGGTTTGTCGGTAATAGAAGTACCTAGTGGGGCATTTATATATGATGATAATCATATAGTACATGCACCGATTTGATTTGAGTTCTCGATATAATTCCGTAATCGAGAAGTTTTATCAAATCACAAGATGATCATATATGGATTAATCTTAATCCCTGAGGTGATCTGATGCATTTAACGCTTAGACTAGGGTAGTGTTTGATGTGTTAGTAAGGATCACTTAAGTATGTGGTCCAACACTTCGTTGGCTCTATTCGGGATGAGTGAGTAGTCCGTGCTATCACGAATATGGAATCCATTCCTTCCGGGAAGTAGACATCTGATTCCTTATTTGTTGACCCTAAAGCGATCGATCGGCCGAGTTCATATTACATTGAATATGAACTAATTGATCACTAGGGGTTAATGGTAAATAAGGATAATATGTTTCGAGAAGGGTTTACGGAAATATCCCGAATCGAAATGAGCGATCTATGGAGGATTTATCCGTATGTAATGATTATATCAAGTGGACGCTTTCGACTCATAAATTGAGTGTAAGTTATCTATATTCGATAGAGTTCGATTTGGGTTTATGGTGGTGTAATCCCGGAATTAATAGGTTGGATATAATTATTTCGTCTGACGAATAATTTTATTTAATTTATTGTATTTCTTGAATATGGGTCCAGTGGTCCCCAACGTGGCTCCTAATATAGCATATAGGTTTCTCGTCGTTGCACCTCAATTATAATTAAATAGTTGGATTGGACTATTTAATTGATATGTGTATTAATTGTTTAGTTGGACTAAATAATTAAATACTGCGGAAAAGACATTTTTAAGTGACTTCACCCAAATAAAGTGTGTTGACCTTTTGACCAAATTGGTCAAATATAGGAAATGTCGTGGACCTTATTTGATTAAGGTTGGTGGCGCATGTTTTTTTATATTATTTAATTATTAGGAAATTAGTTTTCTTGGATAATTATTTAATATGTGATTTATCTTTTATTTGTTAAATGATAATTCATGAAATATTAGATAATAATATGATTTATCCTAATTTGTTTGGGATAATTATTTTATTTATCTTTTATTTGGAAAAAGGATTAATGTAATAATTATCTCTTAATTATTTAATCCTTGGAGGTTAAGTTTTACTCTCCTATATAAAGAGAGTTCTTCCAAGCCTTTTGAAACACACTATTCATGTCACTATTCACAAGAGAAATTGGCTGAAAATTTCGGCCTCTATTCTTAGGGTTCGAGTTGGAATAATCTTCGGGATTATTCCGGTAGCATATCAAGGAGGTCCGGCGGCGGGAAACACCATCCACCTGGTGTTGCTGGGAGACACACGTTGGAAGGCTGTGGCTTCTCAACTTGCGTGGATACTACTTTGTTCTTGGAGTTAAGCACCATAAAAAGGTAAAAATCCAACCCCCTTGTAGGATTAGATATTTTATTTATGTATTTTGTTTCGTTTAGATCTAGATCCGATACTTCCGCTGCGTAATCGGGTCAATCTATGATTGATCCGACGATATTAGTTCTAACATTAGCTTGGCAAAAAGAGTTCAAAGGGTGTACTTTTTGTGGTGGCGAACAATAGGCCACAAACTGCACTATTAAACAGGTTAGTCATTTGACCACGACCCAAATGTTAAATGGTCCATATCTTGATAACCCTTTTGGCATGAACCCTATGGATATGCATCCATTGGGCGTGAGTCCCGTGGTCTACAAAACTATAGATCCGAGTTTGACATCAAATTGGCAACCCATGGATGTGAACTTCTTAGCCAATCAGAACAGTGGGCAAAATTATCCGAATTTGCGGGACAATGCCACTCTCGCTTAGGGTAGAAATCAATGGGCCAGGCAAACCACTCAACCGCAATTTGCGCAGCCTCAACAAAGTCAATATGCAACACAACCGTGGACTACTTTTGTCAATCAGAGGTAACCTTAACAAGGGGTTTATATGCATCCTAATGCACATCTACAATATGCTCCACCCTCACAGTAAGCACCACCGCCTCTGGAGCCCATGCAACCTAAAAGTTCCACAGACATCTTACTAGAGCAGATTAGCAGTGTCTTGAAAGAGAATAACATGGATGTGAGCAAGGAATTGAAGGAGACGAAAAATGCCCATGTAAATTTAGAGTCCGTAGTAATGTATTGACACTCGAGATACGATCGTATGGATATTATTACAACGATAGGATTGTAAGTTACACGGTAACTGTTTCACATGAAAGGTAGTATTGCATTTGACTCTTCTGATGATTGGGGGTCACGGTGTGTTGCTAAACGCTATCCCGTGATCGTTAGGTATGAAGGGCATTTTCGTAAATTTCACTTTGTGTCTACGGCCAACATATTCGGAAGTCTATCGGGTCACACACATATGAACATCTAGCCGGATTAAAATGTGGTTATAGTTGATAACCAAATAAGGAAAGTTTATCTCGAGACTATAAAGGTTATAGCCAGTAAATTAATATCTTTAGTATTTATTTATTATGAATAAATATAATACAAGATATTAATTATATTGATTAATTAAATATACACATAATGTATGTCTGTCGAAAATATATATGTATATTGATACACATGTATTTTGTAAATTAATTAATCATAGTATTATATTAATTGATTAAACGTATATATATATATATATATATATATATATATATATATATATATATATATATATATATATATATATATATATATATATATATATATATATTTGGTATGTATGTTAGGCGCCACTTTCCAAGTACATTAGATGTATTTGGATTGTACACATTGATTAATAAAATAAATAGTATTGTCATATATTAATATTAGATATTAATGACTATGGATTTGCACACATGTGTAAATTGATTTATGGTAATAAGATAAATATAGTCAATATAAGAAATATTTAATATAGGATATTAAATTAAATGTGATAAAATCAATCAATTATATTTTCCTTATTTTATTGGGAAAATGTTTTCTTCTCCTCCACTCTAGTTGGGGCGCCCCTCTCACTATAAATAAGAGGTGGATGTCAAGCTCTTTTGTACATCACAATTCCAAGAACTAATAGTTCTTGTGTAAAATAGAGAGCATCCTATAGAGAGTTGGAGAGAGGGGAAAAGGGCCGGTCTAGCAACCGGAGTTTTCCAATAGCAATCTATGATGGGATTTCGGCGGGCTGTTCGTGTGGACTAGCGGTAGAGGCCGAACACTTGGGAGTCTCTATGCAGAACTACTCTCTTTAGACGGTCAAAGCATCGATCTTTTAGATCAAGCAATGTAACCACCGTCTTTAGCTTATTTGTTTATTGCTTAAACGAAGTCGATCTTGGGTAAAAGGAAATCAAAATTTTGAATTCCGCTGCGTTCCCGCGTAGATTTCCTAACATAAACATCATTAGCATTTTTGCCTATATATACTGGGTCATAATGTAATAGAAAGGGATCTGAGAAATAAAATACACAGAGTCACTCTGTCAATTTGTCGACTCACTCATTGTCTTATTCATAACATAAGTCCGACCACCGTGGTTCATGATATCCGCTACTTCTCACTTGAGAAATCACCCATAATCAGCCATATATCCACTTTATTTCATTGTTACCGCAAACCTGATATTTCCGAACCATATCAGCACCATAGGTCGGACGTTATTCCCCAAGGAGTTATGTAACTTAGGTACAAGTGTAAGTGATGGAGGTCAAGTTAAATTATTAACTCGATGCCTACTAACACACTAGCAAGAGAACTAGGTTCAATTGTAGTATAGCCAGATAGAGTCGAGGTCGATCCCACAGAGACTCGGCACAAATAAAACACAACTTTATCCTATTAGAACTAAATTGAAAGGGCGGTCTACGACCAACTAAATGCAGAAAATAAAATAGTGACAACCACAAGACACAAAAGACCACAAAGACAAACTAAAGACTACTAAAACACGGATAATACGGTTGATATTATCTAAACAGAAGATTGACATGCATTTATCAACTTAGGCTCGGGTGACCGAACGTACACGCTCGGTCGACCGAATGGCATGGCTCGGTCGACCGAGCCTCCCTCTTTACGCGTTTTCAAATTCGGTTCGTCTGTCTTGTTCCCCACTCCATGCTTTTGAATTGATCTGATTAATCTTTTCTTCAATGCTCCGATTTTCTCCTCTTTTATCTTGAGACTTCTCGATTGCGTGATAATTATCTTCCCGATTTATCATGATCTGCAAAATCAGCATTTATCACACAATTAATTGCTCTTTTATAATAAAAATAGCTAAATACCAATTATCATATTAATAATCACTTATCATTAAATAATAAATATAAACACGTGATTAAATATGAAATATATATAATTAACTCCGATTTAAGGTTATAATTGATGACATAAATGGGTATATTTTAATCGTCATCAAAATGCCCCCCCACTTAAACTTTGCTTCGTCCGAACAAAGCATCAACAAGTTATTCCCAAGACAAACATTTTCGTGGGCAACTCATACTTACACAAGAAACCCGAGTCAACTCATACCAGTCATGCTCATAAGATAAGCATTATTCACTACTCGCTATGAATCAAAGTGATTGTGTGCATGTGCATTGGTTTTATATAAATGTAGCAAGATTAGAGTTTATGCAGACTTCATATCTAAATTCACCAACATCAGCATTCATACTTCTTATGCCTCGCAATGGTTAAAGCACTAGAACAATAAGCAAGAGCGTATCTATAGGGTTTTTGGACTTGGAGACCGAGTACTACTCGAAGCCTCTAAAAATTCGAAATTTTTTTCAATTTTTTGCATATTTTTCGAATACTACTAATCTCAAGGAAGAAAACTTTTCATAGAGTATCCCCCTATCTTAGATTAAGCATAGCATCGAATTTTACCACAAGCGCGGGGCTACTTTGGTAATGTTACTACAAGCCCAGTGTTTTAATGCGTTGTCAAAACACAGGTACGTCCCAAGCTTATTACTCCGCTTTTGTTGGCTAGAAGATCAGAATACAAATAGTCGACAAATATCGACATTAGGTCCTCATAACCAATTATCTAAGCAATGTACACATACTTCTTTCAATTATTATAACTCATACGGTATTAGGCGATTCACATGTTGAGTGATTGAACAATACCTAACTACTTGCAATTGTTGGCATGAATATCCTTAAGTCTACTAACAATTTATCGCAAAAGTATAATATGACCACGTACTCACGCAACTTGGTTCATTTCCTATTAATTCTAAGTATAAGAACTTCACAAGTTTAAGGGTACGAGTTAAACAACTTGGCATTTATCCATAAAAGTTTTAAATTTGGCTCAATATTGTTTCAGTATTCCGTTCCCCTTGACTTTTTCAACATATAGCACAATATATAGCTAAGTCCCCTGCCCCCCACTTAAGCATGGCATTGTCCTCAATGACAAAAATAAATGAGATTTCAAGATGAAAGACTTAGCTCTGGAAACGGCTCCCAAGTAAAGGAACATTATCGGAGTAATCATCGGCACAGCGTGGAGAGACAGACACATCCTGTATAAACAAACAAGCTCCACGACATCGTCAAATACCATGTCTATGGAAGTTATAAAATAACGTGGCAGTAAGTAGATATAGATATCTAAAAACAGTTTAAGCCACTTTATTTTATACTGCCATGGACAAGACCAAAAGGGATTTAAACCTAAATAGAAAACTCACATGACGGCTATCAAGGAAAAAACCTCGTTTATTCCGAACTTAGACTCGGAACATGGCGAGATGAAAAAAAACGTGATAGGCGCATGCTACTTTATTAAAAAGAAAAACGAAAAAGATAGGTATAGGTAGTAGTTCTAAGTTTATAGTCGCTAGCTCGACTCAGCTCAAGATGGTTTATTCATAGACAGGGTCATCGAGGTACAAAACCTCCTCCTCAGAAGCAGGCGGAAGCCCGTGATAATGCTTAATACGATGTCCATTGACCACGAATCTGGACTCGTCTTTGAAATTGAATAGCTCCACCGCTCCGTAAGGAAAGACTTGTTGTACTTGAAATGGGCCATACCATCTTGATTTCAACTTACCCGGGAAGAGTCTTAGCGCGAATTGTACAAGAGAACCATATCACCCTCTTGAAAGGTCCTCTCCAGAATCTTTTTGTCATGAAACTTCTTCGTGCGCTCCTTGAAAATCTTGGCATTCTCGTATGCCTCTAAACGAAACTCCTCCAGCGAGTTAATTCTAACATCTTTTCTCACCGCCAACGTCTCATCAAAATTTAGCATCCTTGTTGCCCACATGGCCCGGTGCTCAGCTTCTCTGGTAGATGACATGCCTTTCCAAAAACAATCCTATATGGTGACATTCCAATCGAGGTTTTATATGCGATCCTATAAGCCCATAAAGCGTCGTCTAAGCGTAACGACCAATCCTTCCTAGTCGTATTATGTTTTTTTTCCAGGATACGCTTTATCTCTCGATTGGTGACTTCTACCGCCCCTTTGGTGCTGGGGTGATATGCGATTCTTTAGCTTATGTCGAACCCCATACTTAATCATCGACCTTTCAAAAGGTTTATTGCAAAAATGACTACCATTGTCGCTATAATCGCCCTAGGCGTCCCAAACCTTGTAAAAATGTTCTTCTTCAAGAATCTAACCACAACCCTAGCATCGTTAGTAGGGAAGCAATGGCCTCAACCCATTTGGATACATAATCTACAAAGAACTAAGATATATCGGTTAGATAATGATGAAGTGAAGGGTCCAACAAAATCTATTCCCCAAACGTCAAAAGCTCCACTTCTAAGATGCTCTTGAGTGGCATCTCATTCCTCCTTGAAATATTACTGTCATTTGACAAGCATGACATGCCTTTGCATATTGGTGTGCATCCTTAAACAATGTCGGCCAATAAAACCGCATTGGAGGACTTTGGCGCAGCTTTATCTCCCCGTAGTGTCCTCCAACTTCATAAGAATGACAATGCTTCAGGATATCATTATACTATTTCTCTGGCACACATCTTCGAAAAACATTATCAGATCCTAGCTTAAACAAGTACGGTTCATCCCATAATAATGTCTAAGATCTTTAAAGAACTTTTTCCTTTCTTGGACAGTGATATTTGGTGGCAGGTACTTTGCGGATAGATAATTGACAAACAAACTAAACCATGGTTGCTTCTTCTCCTTCACAACCTCTATTCGCGAAGAAACTGCAACACAGTCATTATGTCCCCTGATGGTGGTGATGGAGAAAAGTTGTTCATCAGGAAAAGATTCTCCTATCTCAGGTAATTCCTCACCATCCTCTAATTGTAAGCGCGATAGATGATCGGCCACCACGTTCTCACTTCCTTTCTTATCTCGGATTTCTACGTCAAATTCTTGTAGCAGTAGAATCCATCTCAACAGTCTCGGCTTTGAATCTTGCTTTGCTAGGAGATACTTAGGAGCCGTATGGTCAGTCCACACAGTGACTTTAGATCCCACCAAGTAAGATCTAAACTTGTCAAAAGCAAAGATAACGGCCAAAAGTTCCTTCTCCGTTGTGGCGTAATTTCTTTGGGCAGCATTCAAAGTCCGACTTGCATAATAGATAGGTCTGAATATCTTATCTTTTCTTTGACCCAAAGCGGCGCCCTCAAAGCAAAGATATCACTTGCATCACACATTAGTTCAAACGGAAGATCCCAATCGGTGCGATTGGAATGGGTGCGATGAATCGATCTACTTTTTATTTCGTTGAAAGCTTTTATGCACTCATTAGAAAACACGAATGGCACATCCTTGGCCAATAATTCGGTAAGAGGTCTAGAGATTAAGGAAAAGTCCTTGATAAACCTACGATAAAATCCGGCGTGGCCTAAAAAACCTCGCAAAGTTTTAAGATTAGTAGGTGGAGGTAATTTCTCGATCACCTCGACTTTAGCTCTATCCACCTCTTTACCGTTCTTTGATATGCGGTGGCCCAGTACTATACCTTCCGTAACCATCAAATGACACTTCTCCCAGTTAAGCACAAGATTAGTCTCTTCACATCTCTTCAATACTCGTGCTAGATGTGTGAGACATGAATCGAAATCGTCTCCAAACACGGAGAAATCATCCATAAAGATTTCCAAGAAGTCTTCCACCATATCCGCAAATAATGACATCATACACCGTTGAAATGTTGCGGGGGCGTTGCACAATCCAAATGGCATTCGATTGTACGCAAATGTCCCATATGGGCATGTAAATGTTGTTTTCTCACGATCTTCAGGTGAGATGTGGATTTGATAGTATCCCGAATATCCGTCGAGAAAACAATAGAAAACATGCCCTTTCGGTCTCTCGAGCATTTGATCGATGAAAGGAAGAGGAAAATGGTCCTTTCGAGTTGCATCATTTAGTTTCCTAAAGTCTATGCATACTCGATGACCGTGATTAGCCTCACAGAATTAACTCATTCAACTCATTGGCTTGCACCGTCAATCCTCCTCCCTTTTGGGAACTACGTGGATAGGGCTAACCCATTCGCTATCGGCAATTGGAAATATAATTCCCATTTCTAGCATTTTTATAACCTCATCCCTAACCACGCCCTTTAATTGTGGGGTTAGGCGCTTTGAGGTTGTGCAACCGCTTTCTTTCAGGGTCCACGGAGATCTTGTGCATACATACGCTAGGACTAATGCCCTTAACGTCGGCTATGGTCCATCCAAATGCTCCGCGTTACTCTCTCGTAACTCTCATTAGTTTCTCCTCTTGTAAGTCCGTCAAGGATGAAGATATAATTAGCGGCAAAGTCTCATCTTGAAGAAACACATACTTCAAATTCGCAGGAAGAGGTTTTAAAGTCAAATTTGTGGGAGGTTCTTCCAAAGAGGTCTTCAACTTTTGACCCGGTGAGTTTAAGTTCAAGTACTTATGCCACGCTGGTCTATGATAGAATCTTTCAATCTCCGCAAAGACTTACTTCCTCTACAGGCCTTGGGGTCCTCTACTACATCCTGGCCATATCATCTTCTCCTCCTCACTACTCACGTACTTGACTTCATCTTCTTCTTCTAAGACAGCATCCAAAAAATCCTTGATGCTTTCATGTTGTTGAAATTCTTGAACGATCCTATCAATGGAATCCAACATGAAACATGCATCCTCTCCATCATCAGGTTACTTCATAGTGTCGAAGACATTGAATGCAACTCTCTCTTCGTTCACTCTTAACACCAACTCGCCTTTGTAAACATCAATTAGCGTTCTACTAGTAGCCATGAAAGGTCTCCCTAATATCAATGGTACTTCGTAGTTAGCTTCCATATCTAATACCACAAAGTCGACAGGGAATACAAACTTTTCAACTCTTACTAGCACATCCTCAACCACTCCACACGGTTCCTGACGAACGGTCGACTAATTGCAATGTGATTGAGGTCTTCTTTAGATCTTTCATGCCTAGCTTCCGAAAAATAGATAGTGGCATCAGGTTCACGCTAGCTCCTAGATCACACAAAGCTTTGTTCAGACATACGTTACCTATGGTGCAGGGAATGAGAAAGCTTCCCGGATCTTTGCATTTTGGCGGTAACTTATGTTGAAGAATGGCTGAGCACTCCTCATTAAGGCATATGGTCTCTAAATCTAGAAGTTTCCTTTTAGTTGAGACGGCGTCTTTTAAAAACTTGGTGTACTCGGGCATTTCAAACTAGTGCTTCAACTAGGGGTATATTGATTTGTAACTTACTAAACATATCCACGAACTTCTTATACCTCTTATTATCAAACTTAGGCTTCGATTTTGGTGGAGGATAAGGTAGAGTTGAAGGATCGACATCAGTGAAAATTGGATACTTGTTGTAAAGTTCAACTCTAGGGCCAGCAGGTTCTTTATACGTTCTTTGCTCAGGCAAAGTCTCGGAAGTATTAGTCTCATTGCTTGGCTCACCATCCTTATTCTTTGTGACTCTTTCTTTTTCTTGCAAGGATGGTGGAGTTACCTCTTTTCCACTTCTTGTCATGATAGCATTCAAATCCTTAGGGTTCTTCTCGGTGTTGCTTGGCAACCCTCTCAGAGGTCTAGTTGAGACTTGCTCACCTAGTTGTCCTACTGGTGCGTGAGATTTTGGACTAGAGCTTCACGATTGGTTACCTTGGCATCTGCCTTCGACAATATTGGCTAAAGTTAGTGGCTAATTCAGCCATAGATTTTGAAAGTTGTCCCATATTATTGTCGGTGACGACATTACTCGCTTTTTCTATCGCAGACTTCCCAACCAAAAGTTTTAGTCTCTTTGTGGTACATAAGGGGTAGGCGGTTTAGGCCTCTCTCTCGCATTAATGTCACTATATCGAATCCAGGATGGTTGTGATTAGGCCTGCACCCTCCCCGACATAATTGGCTTCTTCAAGACAAGCATTCTCACTTTGAGGTGCTACCTCGATTCCAAACCCCTTTCTCTACTCTTGTCATCCTCTCTTGCATCCCATCTACCTTATTGTTGATAATGAAAGTTGTTCTAAGATTTTGGTAGATGCACTATCATCAAATATGTCGGCCGCCATCTTCACGAAGAGCTATGTCATTGCCTCCCCATTGGCTATTCATCGCTATTTGCTCCATCTTCCTTGTGCCTCGTCAGGAGATAAAGAACAAACGCTCCATTCTTTGGAGGCGTCTACTCTAATTTTCTCAGTCTCTCTCAACCCATGGTAAAAGTTTGCATTAAAAGCCAAAGAGAGATGTCATGATGAGGACACTTCCTCATAGCTTCCTTGAAACGCTCCCAAGCTTGATCAAAACTCTCCCAGGTTGTTGCTTAAATCCTAGGATGTCTTGGCGTAACTTAAAAGTTTTTCCTAAGGAAAATACTTATTCATGAATTTTGCAACAATTGTTCCCAAGTAGTGATAGATCCGACCTCTAAAGAGAGAAGCCATTGCTTAGCTTTATCATTCAAGGTGAAAGGAAAAGCTTAAGATTTAATGTTACCCTCCGGGATTAATTTCGTTTCACTGCGGCCGACGATTTCCAAGAAATTAAATCACGTGAACACCAGGATCCTCGTTTTGGACTCCATGAAAAGTAGAATAATTGGTCACCATTTGAATTACATTAGGCCTAGGGTGATAGACTTCCGCAGCATCTTGCGGTGCTACGATAGCGGGAATGAATTGTTCAATAGTGGGCGTTGCATAACTTTGCAAAGTACGCCTTGCTCCTTGAACTAGGGCTTGGTTCTCATTATTAGCATTTGCATTCACATTATTGGCATTATTAATAACAGGATTAGGTACCTGGTTTGGATTGACTGGATTGCCTTCCATTTCTACTTCAGATTCAGAATGTTCAGAATGATCGGTTGTATGTCCTTCTTCCACTCCTTGCTCGCTTTCCTCAAGATTTGGATCCTCTTCTCCTTGCTTAGCCAGCTCCCTAGCTAACTTCCTATTCCTTCTCGCAAATTTTTCTATCTCAGGATTATAAGGCTCAAGCGGTTCCTTCGATTTCCGAGTAGCGTACTATAAAATAATAAACAACAATAAAACAATTAATCACTAGTAAAGGCTAGGCCTTTAACTAACTAAATAAAACAGACTCGAAATAAGTTTGAGAAAAGAAAACGTAAATAAAACTGAAGCAGAATGTTTTAAAACTAAGACATAATCAGAAACAGAAAAGAAAACTAATTCTCGGTCGACCGAGGGATGTTGTTCGTTGACTTTTTTTTTTTTTTTTTTTTTTATTTTTATTTATTTATTACACTGCATTTAATATCTGAGACTCTTATTCACGAATATTCACGAATCCAGTTCTAACAAAATAAGCTATATCTTAATTTAATGACTCGAGTCGGCAACGGCGCCAAAAACTTGATGGAGGTCAAGTTAAATTATTAACTCGATGCCTACTAACACACTAGCAAGAGAATTAGGTTCAATTGTAGTATAGCCAGATAGAGTCGAGGTCGATCCCACAGAGACTCGGCACAAATAAAACACAACTTTATCCTATTAGAACTAAATTGAAAGGGCGGTCTACGACCAACTAAATGCAGAAAATAAAATAGTGACAACCACAAGACACAAAAGACCACAAAGACAAACTAAAGACTACTAAAACACGGATAATACGGTTGATATTATCTAAACAAATAGTATTGATTACGCTAGTAGATTATAACTCCCCCATAGTGAATTAGGATGATAACGAGACAAGTCAAACGTTAAAGATTAATTATTATGACTACGGGAGTCATCCCCTAAGGTAGATTTAGCCCCGGTTAGGTCATCTAAATCATCGTGCCTCCATTACGTGACTTCGCTTTTTAATGCCTCCATCTCATATAACTTCTGACACAATTACGAGACTAGGGATGCCGGTATAAACCGTAACCTCATCTAAGCAACATTCTAGGGTAAGGCGCTTCTTAGATGCCGATTCAATCTATATCCTAAGTAACAATCACTTTTTGGGTTTCATGTTAAATTATGATGACGAATAACTAAGTTGATCGGAGTTTAATTACTCGTTTTAATTCCAATTCAGAGAATCGACGTAGTCGGCCGATCATAATATCGCCCACACATTACCACACTCGGTCGACAAAGACTCGGGCGACCGAAAGTGACATGTCTCAGTCGACCGAACACGATTCGTGTCGGAACAAATCATGATTACTTCTTAACGTTTCTAACCTAAACACATGGGTTCGTAAATAAATCTACATCACGCAATCAATACAAATAAAAACTACTCCATAATAAAATACATCAGATCTACTAATAAAGATTGCATAATTGAATAGTCATACCTCGAAGGCGAGAGTGACTCCACTCTTTAATGCGCTCCCTAATCGGAGAATCCGATGAATCCACAATGAACGAACATAAAGAAAATAAAACTAAAGGCTTAAAAGCTAAAATTGTATGAATTGTTTTGTGTTGTAGTGGTGTGTCTTCTCAATTCCGTAGCTGCTGTTTATATAGGAGTTGTAGCCGACATAGGGAGAATCCAGAAGATTGACATGCATTTATCAACTTAGGCTCGGGTGACCGAACGTACACGCCGGTCGACCGAATGGCATGGCTCGGTCGACCGAGCCTCCTCTTTACGCGTTTTCAAATTCGGTTTCGTCGACTTGTTCCCCACTCCATGCTTTTGAATTGATCTCGATTAATCTTTTCTTCAATGCTCCGATTTTCTCCTCTTTTATCTTGAGACTTCTCGATTGCGTGATAATTATCTTCCCGATTTATCATGATCTGCAAAATCAGCATTTATCACACAATTAATTGCTCTTTTATAATAAAAATAGCTAAATACCAATTATCATATTAATAATCACTTATCATTAAATAATAAATATAAACACGTGATTAAATATGAAATATATATAATTAACTCCGATTTAAGGTTATAATTGATGACATAAATGGGTATATTTTAACTGTCATCAGTAAGTTTGGTGCCTAGGGGATATATGAGAGTTTGGGGGTAGGCGAGCTTAAATGTACAAATACGACCTTGCAGATGGCGGATAGGTCAATTAGACGCCCCATGGGAGTTGTTGAGGATGTTCTGGTTCATGTAGGGAAGCTTGTCTTTCCGGTTGATTTCGTAGTATTAAACATGGAGGATGATAGTCAAACCGCAATTCTATTAGGAAGAATTTTACTTGCTACGGGTAGGACTTTGCTAGACGTCCAAAAATGTGAGATCACTATGAGAGCGCATGATGAGACGGTTACCTTCAATGTTTATAAGACCATTAAGCACCAGGGAAATGATTGGGGTACGCGTGAGGAAGTACAAAGTTGGAAGTTTTTTAGGAGTGCCCTATGAGTTATGAGCAACCCAATGAGGGCGTGAGTAGTGAGAGTGTCCCTAGGATGGAGGTAGAGTCGTATGTAAAATTTGGGGGATACGAGTCTTGCCGAAGACTATAAACTCGGCACCCTATCTTATTTTTGAAAATCAATAAGTCAAGCTAACGACAATAAACAAAAGCGATTATTTGAGGCAACCCACTTTTTTCCTTAGGATTTTAGGCTTGTTTTTTAGAAGTGTGATGAAAATTTGACCGTGCATCTCGAATTCCGTTTCATGCTTTGTGATAATCCATATTTTATATTCTTTATACATCTCCATACTTGTTCTTACCTACGCTTAAGGTTTCGGCCTTTCGTCGTAGTTGATTCTTTGTTTCTTTGTTGTGAGTGCACAGGTACCTTGAGAGATACAATGGAGGTTGTCACTTTGCATGGTTGCGGCTTGTTTCCAGTTCAGCTAAGTATTTTTACTTTATCACTCACACACTGAGGACGGTGTTCCGATTTAAGTGGGGATTGGTAGACTTAGCTTCACTTGACTATATGCTTTAATTTTTATTAATCGAATAAGTTATATGCTTGGTGTTTGGTCCATATTAAGTAAAAATTGAGCCAATTTTAAAAAAAAATCATGACTTTGATGTGGCGAATCCTATGTGAGTCATGATATTATTTGGTTAATTATTAGTCATGAGTTGAATGCATGCGAGTCAAACCTTTATCTTGTTGTAGAAATGAATTCTTATGCATATAATAACTTTGCTTTCATAAGTTGTGGTTGATTAGTAAATGCTTATAGATGACAGAGACATTAATATGTTACCTATAACTTATACCATTCACTTCGAGGGGAAATAGATAGGTCAATCATGGTAGATTAAGGGATGACGGTCATGACATTTCTTTGACCCAACCAGAGCCAAATAGCCAACCATACATAATTTCCACAGAAAACCCTCTGAGCCTTTGTAGGGTGGTTAGACCCCAACCCGAACTTAGTCATTCGTTGATTAGCCTATAATTACCGACCCTTAGCCTTTATTTGTGGTCTACGTTTCTTTGACATCCTACGAGTGAGTTTTAATCTTATTTTGGGCACACTTGCTAGCTCAAGTGTGGGGTGGTGAAGATATGTGTCAAATGATGGTGTTTGTGGATCTTTTATACTACGAATGAGAAGGGGTAGTGAAGTATTTTGGCGTTTGGGTTGTCAAAAATCAAAAAAGCAAAAATTGAATACAATATAACATCGATAAATGAATGTTCGATAAATGAATAACATCGCCTAAATGAATTATTTTCTCTAGTCCCGACATGGGCAAAGGGCTAAATGAATAACCTCTCTAAATGCATTAACGAATAAAAATTTGAGTCTTTAAAGTCCTCATGTAAACATAAATGAATAATCACTAAACTCTCTCTCTCTATGTCTCTCTCTCTCTCTCTCTCTCTCTCTATATATATATATATATATATATATATATATATATATATATATATATATATATATATAAACGAAAATATTTCACCCAATCAACAATGTTCATATAAGAAGTCATTTCTTCTCAAAAAATGCATCTAAAGTTGTTTGTTTTTTCCGTTCACCAAAATGCATTACATCCTTAGTTTTTTGTAATGCATGCACAACTTCTGAAATATTTTGCTCGTGTTGTAGCAAGTAATTTTGTATGGTGACTTACTACTTTTTTTTGGGTTTTTTTAGGGGTGACTTACTGCTTCAAAGGCCTCTTTCAATGACACATTTGGTATGGCGCTACTATCATCTGGTTCAGGATCATTCTCATCATTTAGTACGGACTCAATAATTTCTTCGTCGATCTGTAGGCAATTCCATAACTGCATCATTCTCGTCAGGATAGTTCAAAAATGTAAAAATACTATCTAAATGAATAAATATTCAGTTATCGATAAATGAATAATATATTCATTTATCGATAGATAAATAATCTCGCTAAACGAATATTTGTTTCTGGTCCTGGGGTATTCATTTATTGAGGTTATACTATAAAAAGTTTGAATAAAGTTGAGTCAAAGAATGTTTGTTGAATGCCATGTATTTATCCTTCCAAAGAGGCGTTGTGGGACGAGTTCTTATTGAAGTATGTTGGGATTTAAGAGTAAATAAGGAGAATGCTTGCTTACATCAAGCTAATAAGGAGGCGAGCTATAAGGTAAATTCAATATGTTTTGATTAGGCTCACTCGTATTTCTCTTTTGATAGCCTCGTCACTGGCCTAACGTTACAACCGTGCAAGTCCTTACTGACCTTAGTTAGCCTTGATTTGACCTCGATTAGTGGAGATGATTATGAAGTATAAGCCTACGGTATAACTACATTAGTCATGCGTTTATAATCTGAGCCGGTTGACTATAATAAATGATTGAGGAGCTATACACACCACACATTCCGTTTCCATGATAAGATATGGCTCGTGTATATTTTCTCATTGACTAGTTTTTACTCATTGGATATTTTTATTTCTCATATGATCGCAATGTTGACCTCATGATTTATTTTTGAATCGCTTGATTTGCTTGAGGGCGAGCAAATGCTAAGTGGGGTGTAGTTGATGAGAGTCAACTATGCTATCATTACGTGTGCATTTTACCCCCTATTTGTAGCCTATTCGATGTGATTTTGGTGTAGTTAAGTGGCTTTATAGGCATATTTCACCACGGGTTGAATCACGAGACGATAGGACGTTTACGTCCAAAATCTCCACAGTTTTGGGTGAATCGTGTTCGTTTTATTGGCATGTGTCATGCTTGGTTTTCTTATTTTTGTTTGTTATAGGCACATCGTGATAGGGGGCATGACGATGATCAAAACGGTACGAAAATCGTCCGAAATGGAGTTTGTATGAGAAATTGCGCGAGATTCAAGTTCATGCATTCAAAAAAATAAATAAATTCAAGAAAAAGCACGTATCACACTCAGGGTGTGAAGAAGTCTGTTTTTCACTCTTTATAAAAAAAATCAAATAATAAGGCCCTCTTCTCCTTTTCATCCGCATCATTAATTGCTTGGGCCCCTCTTCCATAAAGGCACGCCCTCTGTGCTGCTTTATAACTTTAATTTTTTACAAAGAGTGAAAATAGCCTTTTTCACACCCTAGGTGTGATACGTGTTGTTTTATCAAATTTAATATTTATTCGAACGCCTGAATTTGAATCTCGCGCAATTTCTCATACGAACTCCGTTTTAGACGATTTTCATACCGTTGTGATCTTCGTCATTCCTTCAATCACGACATGCCTATAACAAACAAAAACAAGAAAACCAAGCATGACACATGCCAATAAAACACACACGATTCACCCAAAACTGTGGAGATTTTGGACATAAACGTCTTACCGTCTCGTGATTCAACCCGTGGTGAAATGTGCCTATAAACCACTTAACTACCCAAAAATCACATCGAATAGACTAAAAATAAGGGGTAAAATGCACACGAAATGATAGCAAAGTTGACTCTCATCAGTAATGCTTATAGACTTTTCAATCTTCAAGAAGAAATTATGCTAGCAGACAAGGGACAATGTCCGTTACTCAATACTTTACCAAACTTACGAGTTTATGGGATCGGTTGTTATTTTTGAGACCCACCCACCCTGTACTTGTGCTGCCTTGCCAGTATAAAGAGAGCAGAATGAGACTGATTGTGTTATCAGGTTTTTAAAAGGGTTAAATTATGTGTCTAGCAATGTTAGATCTCAAGTCTTAATGGCCAAACCTATTCTAGACATTAGAACTGTGTTTAATATGGCCTTACAACATGAGAGTCAACTCAATTACTCAGATATGAACAATGAGAAAACCATTTTGAGTACTCAACTTTCTAGCGATAGGCAAGATTCCCAAGATTTTGTGTCTCTTGTAGTCCAGATTAATGGTTCTTATGGCAGAGGTGGAGGTAGGAGTTCTGGTAGAGGTTCAGTTGGTAATTCAAAGAAACCTCAGTGTACCTATTGTGGGAGAGAAGGCCATACAATTGATAAGTTCTATAAAAAGCGTGGCTACTCTAATGGCTCAATGTGCAGGGGCAGGGATTAGCCCCAGGCAAATCATGTAAGTTTGGAGCAAGGTTTGTACTTACTGATATGGACAAGGGTGATTTTGGTCAAGACACACAAATGTTTCCAAGGACAGGTGCCACACAATCTACTACTAATACAATGTCCATATCTCAATATGAGCACATCATGGACATGTTAAGAAATGTGCATATATTAGATTCTGCCCCAAATCAAGATGTGGCTCTTACTGCCATTGTTCAAACTTCTATTGCTTCATGTACTATCTATGACTGGATAGTAGATTCAGGATCCACTGATCATGTGGTATACACACTACCTTTAATGTTCAACACAACACCGGTTTCTAGTCTCACAGTCACTTTGCCTACTGGTGCACATGCCACAGTCACACATATAGGGCAATTTAGAATCAATAAAGATCTGGTACTAAGCAATGTGTTGTGTGCTCCACAATTCACTTATAACCTTTTATCTGTTAGAAGACTAACTCATGGGAGTAGGTACTCCTTGTCTTTTGGTTGTGCACATTGAAGAGAATGACTAGTTCAGCTAGTCTTATGCAAGTCCTTTACATGTTGAAAGTAGATCATGTTCCCACCAAGGCAGATGTAACGAAAAATGGACGACTCATTAATACACATAGCAGATACACTCTATCAATTTGTCGACAGTCATCTCGTGAATTTACTTGTCAACCTGCCTTCAAATTGTTCTTGAGCACCGCCGTGCACCACTGGCAAAATCACTCATTTCATCCAGATATCCACCCATAAATCATACAAAACCCGTTTGTGATATTTCAGACATTATCATCAAGCTGATTTACTTAACATTTACCAGACCATATATTGCATTTGCTGTTTTACAACCGAGTCAATTTTTTGATACTCTAATTGAAACTCACATGAAAGCAGCTCAATGACTGGTCAGAATGCCCTGAAACTAGAAAATCTACTTCAGGCTATATGATGTTCCTAGGCGATGCTCCCATTTTTTTGGAGGGCTAAGAAGTAACAACCATTGCCAGAAGCTTTTCTGAAGCTGAATACAGGGCAATGACGAATGCATCTTGTGAGATACATTGGCTTCTCTACATCTTGAAGGATTTGTGGATACCAGTTCAACTTCCTGTTGTTTTGTTCTGTGACAATGCCAGTGCTTTACACATTGCTCACAATCATGTATTTCATGAGAGAACAAAACACATTGAAATTGACTTTTATGTTGTTAGAGACCAGGTCAAGTCATGCTTGATCAAACTTATGTCTGTAAAAACAAGAGAGCAACTTGCCGACATCTTAACCAAAGCTTTGGATCCACCTATTTTACGCTATTTGCTAGACAAACCGGGCATTTCCAACTTTTCACCAAGTTCGGGTGGATAAAGAAGTGATAGACATAAGAAGGATGTGCAAGTCGATTCATTCACCATTCTCACTTGAGAAGGGTGTTACAATATATAGATAAAGGAGTGATAGATTCAAGATGCACTCAGCTCAACTACTCGACTCAACTGCCTTGAGAGATCAACTTATTTTATTCAGCTCAATTGACTGTAGCTCAACTGACTGTATTCCATGAACTATATAATGTTGTAACTTCCATTATGTTATAACCGAATGTAGCTACTTTGATGTAAACCGTTGTAATGAAATATACTCTATAAATACTTCATTAACAACATATGTAACTTAACTTGTTTATTATTGATCAATAAGAATTCTGCATTTTATTTTCTCTCGTGCTCTTCAATTTCAACACTCCCAAAATGACCCAATTACCCGTTATTCAAATCTAACGATTTCTGAACATCGCCACGTCACATTTGATGTTTAGATGATGGTTGATGGGTGATTAGTTTCAGGATATTATTTTGGCGTGTGTATGCATTAGTTTAATATAAATAATCAGTCAATCTTTTCTACTTCATTCACATAATAATATCGATGTATCATATGTATTACCATATAATATTCCAAGATAAGTAGTGAATTACGATCAATAATTCTATATGTTCATTAACACCGTAAATAACCGTAACCAAACAAAACCAAACCGGATCGGATAATTGATGTAACATCCCGACTTTTCATAAAAAGGTAAAATAATCATTGGGTGTATTTACTATGACATAATAATTATTTATCCTATTCATTTAATTAAAAAGGATTTAATTAAAAGGATTTATTTAAATAATTAATGGGTTTAATTAAATGGCTATAAAAAGAGAAATAATCCCAATTATTTCTCATAACCTACACACGCATATTTCTGAAAAAAAGAGAGGATGGAACGGCGCTGAAGAAGAGCAACGCAGAAGCATAAAACGAAATAAAAGGAAGAACCGTGTGACCAATCCGTTCATCTGTTCAAGACGCCGCAGGAGAGAAAAGTGATCAGCGCGAGGAGACGCAACTTTGGAAAATAACATCTCGATTTCGTAAGTTTTTCGCTTTAGCGGCCGGTATTCGTAGAGTTCGATTCTTGAAAAATTAAGTATTTTGTGATCCGTAGCTCTGCTTTTAGCAGCCATGAGTAGTCAAACGATCTTCTTGAAGCGTAGATTAATCTAAAAATAGTTTCACAACAGTAAACCCAGGTAATATTCAGTTTTACAGGCTTTTTCACTTTCGTTTTTCTGCAAAGAAATAGGATTTTAGGGTTTCTTGTTGATCACATAGGTTTTGGGGTTGAGGATCAACAGGTTGTTGCAATTTGCTTGGTGTGTTGCTTGTGGTTTTGCTGGCAATTAAGGTAAGAGGCTCTTCCTATGATTCCAATTATCGTTTATAAGGTTTAGATCAAGTTTTAGGGTGTTTAGATGATAGAAAGATGTGTCTTTTCGTTGATCAATGATCATCGATGCTATGATATGATTAGATATAATTTTCTGTGTTTTACTATGTTTAATTCGATGTTAATTAGGTTAGAAACAATTCAAAAATCGAGTTGTGATGATTTTAGCATTTTGGGAAAAACTCAGTCAGACGGGCGTCTGCACTAGGCAGACGGGCGTCTGAGACCCTAGTAACTCGGACGGGCGTCTGCATTAGGCAAACGGTGTTTGAGGTCAGAATTTTGATTCAGGATGTAGCTGTTTTTGACGGACGGGCGTTTGGGGTTTAGTGGACGGGCGTTCGATGCCAAACGGGCGTCCATAGGATGTCAAACGGGCGTTTGACCTGTTTTACCTTGTTTTTACTGTTTTATCGTTTCAGCTTGGTTTCGGGCTTCATAATCATGTTATTATAGTTTTAAACCCTTATTTATGATATGATAATATTGGATAAACATGAACAAGCCTCGATTGAACTTCTGATTCGTTCAGTTAAAACACCGAATGTACTTTTAAAGGGAGTTGAAGTTCGGATCCGTCGGAAGGGTATGAAAGGGCTTGTGCTTTGATGAACCAGAGTTCATCAATGTACATGTAATTGCTAGGACTTGTCCGTGTCTCAAAGGGTCTAGGAAGAGAGTAGTATTTGTGAGGAGATTACTTGAAAACACTTAGGTGACTAGTTAATTCACATTAATAATTACATAAGTGTAGTAAAAGCTAAAACATCATCTATTCTTGGTTAGGCACTGATTCAAATCGGCGATGTGATATGTTCATAAAAGGTGGACAACGCTACTGGCTCAAAAGGCTGAAGAGTAGTGGAGGAAATCCATCGAACGTATATGCATACCGGGGAGATCCCAGGACTACCGGTGCTAATCACCGTAGTTGGCAAGTATATCTCGTGGTGGAATTTTCACCATGCATTGTGTCCTTGAGTAATGAGGTAACAAAGATAAAGCTGCTTAAAGCGTATAGTCATGACGTGTCGATGGGCATGGAATGAACCCTAGATTGAGTCGGTCACACAAAGATAACTATCTAAACGATTAAATATCTTTTCTTTATAAATCTTAATTGTTGTCGTAGCTTCTCACTTTTACTAAGTACTTTGTACTTACCTACTTTGCATTTTCTTTTGTATGCATTGTGGGGTGAGAAGATGAACAGGTTGATCAAGTGTAGACGACGGCTTTTGAAGACTTAAAGTCTTGACGAAGCTTCTAGATTATTTTCTTTGTAAAGGTTGACTTAGACTAAATTGTATTTCTTCTCTTAGATTTGTTGTACTTCTACTTTTAAGGCATCGTATTGTATAAGTCTTTGAGTTTTTAATCGTTGTAATCTTAACTATCCATCTTTAGCATGGTTAATTTCTATTCATAGTAGCTTTTACGTTTTTACCCGAGTCTTTTTAGCTTCCGTTTGCTTTTATTTGATACGGCGACGTAGAGGCTTGCGTATAATATTAGATTTATTTAACGCTATACGCGCGGCGAACGTTCTCTTCCGGATAAAACACAGTATCGAAATGCGGGCGTTTCAATTGATTTTGACCTAAAAACCGTTTTAATTTGCTTTGAAAATTTGAAAACTGTATAAAATAGTACAAATTTATAAATAGAATAAACCGATCAAATCGGACCATATTCACCCCTAGCTCTACGGCATATTATTGATGCAATATGGAGAAAACAGTTCAAAGTCATCCCTGTTGAACAGTAGGTAGCAACAACAGCCACAACATGACTTTTTTATTAGCCACGATAATTGTTAATTAATACGATAATATGTTATTTACAACATTATTATAAGGTAAAACGTACATTAAATCTGAACAAATGGGGAATGACCAAAGGAAAAATATATATATTTTTTATATAGATTCTGGTTGGTATATCTCTATAAGCAAGCTCGGCGGTCACAAATCATTATCATGCCAAAAGAGGTGGACTCGGAATATATCAGAGAAAGCTTTTGACAGAACAAAATATATACAATAAAGTGCCACAATACATTTAACCATCATTGATTTTTATGAGATCCATTTGAATTTATAGGTCTTATATCATAATCAACGATCTAAAAATATGGTGTATTTTATGTAATGTAGTCGTTTTGGTGTGTCATTATCATTTCTTCAATTAATTAAAAATCAACCTACACGAGACAATTATTAATAAAAAGGGCAGGCGTTTCTTTTTTTTGATACAAAGAGCAGGCGTTTCGTGGGATTTAAAAATGGTCATTTTAATCTAAAAAGGTTAGGATGCAATTTTCGCTTGTGAATTAATTGATGTTCACCCTTACAATATTTTATTTATATAACAAAAAGAAGAATAACATTTGTCCTTTTGGCACCGACACTAAAGAAAAAAAAGAAAAAAAACCTCGTGCCGTTGTTAGCGTTTGTGGCTACAACGTTTCGGACACAACAAATGACATAACATATATATTTTTACAGATTATAGTAAACATACATCATAATCAATAGATGGTGCATAATAATTAATAATGAAAATATATGTCGTGTCACGCATTGTGACAAAACTGTTGTGCCTGTAACATTTCTCTTTGTCATTCAATCTGCGTATTCGTAAATTTTATTTTGATCCATGACCAAATCTTCTACCTGGTGTTGATGGACAGGGGACCCCTTACTAGAAAAAAAAAACTATTAATAGGCTAATTTTTCTATAGTGAAAAAACACATGAAGTCAATTTCAAAAGCCTCACGAGTTCGTCTTTCGTCGAATAAACTTCCGAAATGAAGATCATCTTCGGGGGGCGTGATCGGTCTCCGTGGTGGTCTCATGGTTGCGCCTAATACCAAAGTCCCCGAACAATCTTCGGAATAAGAATCTCCAGAATTCAATAGTGTCGTGTTTGTACATATTTGTACTCAAGCATTTTTCCAGCCAAATCGGAGTCTCATTGGCAGTGGAAAAAAGCGTCCAGCAATGTCGATGAATGACTTGTTTCCACACAGATGTAGCCCATAAACAATCTCTCATCACATACAACGTGGACTCGGGCCGAGTGCCACAGCCAAGGCACACATCATTATCTCCTACGTGTCTCGCTTTTAATAGGTCTGCAGTAGGAAGAGCGTCTCGATGAATCAACCATAATAGCATGTTGCCACGAAGCGGTCCCTTAATGGCCCATATCAGCTTCAATTCCAAATGCCACTATGAGTAGTATCTACATTAAGAATGTAGTCTTGGAGTTCATGGTAGGCAGAGCTCACCGTAAATTTTCCGGACGCCGTTGGTTTCCACAAAACATTTCCATTTTCATCAAACTCAAAAGCATCGCGTAGAGAATTTGCCGCAAAACATATGTGTCGCCATATGAAGGAGCAATTTGCTTTGGTATCATCAAGTGGGGAGCTATATTTTCGGTTAAGTACTTGGACCCAAAGCTTGCCTCGCTCAAACAACATCTGCAAAGACAATTTTGCAAGGAAAGCGATATTCATGTCACGAGTGTTTCGAATGCCCAGACCACCCGTATTTTTCGGTTGGCATATAAGGTTCCATGCCACTAAGTGAAGTCCCCGTTTATTCGTGTCATGCCCCCAGAAAAAAGATCGGACGATCTTATCTAATTCATCTGTTACAGTAGCAGGCAGGCGAACTGTTTGCATATGATAATACGATGTTGTAGAGAGCGCCGTTTGAGAAAGAATGGCGCGGCCAGCTCTTGAAGCGTATTTGCCTTCCAACGCTGAAGTTTCGACCGGGTTTTATCCACAATGTCCTGAAAGTCTACTTTTTTTAGCCGAGTATGGTGGAGAGTGACGCCGAAGTATTTTAATTGGATTCAAATAATGACATGACAGTCTTTTTTCTTGATTTTGGACTACCTTAAATTCATTAGTGTGTATCAGGGGCAGGGCCGGGCCATCAGTGAGGCCTGTGAGACCCGGGTCTTAAGCCCAACGGTGTCGGGAGGCCCAACGGTACATGTTTCGCTAAAAGAAAAAAAAATATTTCGTGTAGATTCAATCTGATCCAACATAATATAATGTTAATTTTTTTTTGATAAAGGCCAAATTTTTTTTTTACTCAAATTGATAAAGGTTCCGAAAAAAAAATTTACTTGACCCAAAAAAATAGATATACAATTTTTTTTTTTTGTTTTATCTATATTATTAATTTATTATATATATCTATATTATATATATAAAAAAGCACTCATAAAATAAATATAACAAACTTATTATATATATCTATAGTGATTTGTTTGAATCAAATCAGATAATACACTCAAAGTTTTTTTCGATGATGTGTTGTCAAACTTATGAATTTTCGTCAGATACTTATGCGCTTTTATGGGTTGCTGAAATAGCACTTCTATAAACAAATGGAGATCTGACTCTTTGACGAAAAGGTAAGGGTTGCATCGTTCGCGGATGAAAGCGTCAACCATTCCACGAAAAGGTAAGTACATATCGGTTCGAAAATGCATGTATATCACTTCATGAACTGATGCATGCATTGGTTCATGAACCCCGTTTCGTATGCAAACGATAACCAAAATATTTATTAATGAAAAAATATCTAACAATAAGTATGTTTTAAAAAAACAATTTCAACTAAAAGCGCAAAGTCGGGAGTTGTCTTAAACCCAACGAAATAAGCGGCGCGCCGCGATCGAAGCGGATACACGTATCTGGGGGAGGGGTCACGCGTGACCCCACTGGATTTTAAAAATAAAAAAAAATTGTGAAACGACGTCGTTTTAGTAAAAAAAAATCAATTTTGACCTAATTACCCGTCCAAACCGGTCCCGATCCGAAATTTTGAATTACCAATCCAACCCGGTTTCGACGGAAATTTTGGCCCTAATTATCCGCGTCAACCGGAATTTTTAGGGTTATTACACTTCACTTGTGTGATGGTGTTGGCTCAAATTTTTATCTAGATCCGCCACTGGTGTGTATTAATTAAAATTTCGCAAATTAAAATTTGTTGTACCCCTCAAAAAAAAAATGTTGTACGTTTGTTGAAAAGAATGTCGAACGTAGTTTTCCGAAAAAAAAAACAATTCAAAAAAAAGTCTAACGTATATAGTAAAGGATCCCGCCTCGCATAGGAAGATGATTTAGGCACACACACTTATCCACACAAATCATCCACACAACACTTTATAACCATACATTTTAATTTTTAAACCAAAAAAAAAATACCACAAAAATTCTGGACCACACATTTCCATTTCGGGATGAGTTCGGTACTATTCTCGGTGCCAAAATCATTTTCCCCTAGCATAACACCACGTCATTCAATCCCGCCTCATAGTCTACGTCACGGTTACTCCCCTCCCTTTATCGTTACTCTATCATCTAACAGCACATTTTGTATTTGTAAGAAAATGAAAATAAAAATAAAAAAAAATAAAAATTCACAACAACAATATGAATTTTGACGTAAAAATTGTGTATATATTTTTCAAGTGACGACACAACGTGTGATACAACGGTGATCTGCACAGTTAATCATAATGATTCTAAATTGTTCATGATATAAATCTAACACGATTAACGATACATATGATCGTTATCTTTAATCGTTATCATTCGTATCATTAATCGGCCTTTTTTTTTTAGAGTTACTCTATTGGTATCTATATAACCAGAAACAAGGAACACAGTGAGAGGCAAAACAGTTCTCTTCATTCAGGTTTCAATCCTTTCCCTTTCTCAATGCATTCACAAACATTTTCTCCCTTTTTTTAAATTTTTAATTTTTATTTTTTATAACTCTTTTGCACTTATCATTTCTTTACCTTCACTCTCTCCCTTTGGGTGTGTATTTTGTTTTGTTTTGTTTTTATTAAATTTCCATCTTATTGTTTAAGTGTAGAGAAAAATAACGGTGCATATTTCAGTTCATTGAACTTTCAATATATTTTTTTTAAGACGGTTAATTTTATAATTTCAAGTGATGATTATTTTTGTTTGTTCTGTCTTGTGGATATACAGAGATTAGATTATTGACAAATTAAGCACCAAACTGCAACATAATGTGTTCGATTGTTGCAGTCATTGTTGGTGATTCAATAGACAATACGAGTAATGATCAAGCAATTAAAGAGCAGACATTTGAAGAAGTTATAATTGTTGGCAACATTCATTCTGATGCATCTGAACAGAATATCGTTGCCAGCAACGAATCAGGAGGCGCCTCGGTCTCGGTCCTTAACATAATGTATTCATCAAATGCGGTTTCTACTGATTCGATTGACACCACCACCAGTGTTGATCAAGAAGATTCTGGTGGTATTATTCTTTCTGATGCATCATCATCTGAAGAGAATGCTCAAGTTAAGGAATGTACTAATGAAGGATCAGCCGATGTTCCAAAACCGTTCGAAAATCGCAAGGAATCAGATGACGACGACGACCCCGAGATCAATGTGCACGTTGAGGATCCAATAATAGCCAAGTTTACATGTAGAAAATCTGAAACAGCAGGCAACTGCAAAACTAAGTGTACCGTTCCACGACCATTTGCGTTAGCAATCGCAAAGCATACTGGAATCGGAATAACATCTCAAAGGAATGAATCTAAGGTTAACGGTGTCGTTATCAATAAGAAGATTGCATCAAACACGAGGAATTCCAGGACGACGACAACAACAATTGCTTCGGCTCCGGTTTTTAGAAGCACTCAGCGTGCGGAGAGGAGGAAGGAGGTATCATCATCAATTTTTCAACACGCGCGGTGTTTAACGGCGCTGCGATATATATGCCATCATCATGTGGTGCATTAATTAATTAGAAGGGGCCCTTTTAGTTCTTGATTTAAAGCAATAATCTGATTATAACAGGATCAAATAATAAGGCGTTGATCCGTTTTCGTTTTTATTTTTGTAGTTTTACTCAAAGCTAGAAGAAAAACAACTAGCAATGGAGGCTGAGAAAAATCAGTGTGAGGAGAAGATCAAGGTATCAACATTTTCTTAGTTATGTCATCAAATTATTCACTACATGTGAAAGTATATCTTTTATTATTTCTTTTGCTTCTACTTATTTCATGGACACCATATGTGGTGTATACATTCTGTTTAAAGGGCCTTTATTTGCACAACAACACTGTCGTCGGTGCGCCATACTATTTGTCCATCTCGGTATAATCGAAAAAGTCGGTCTCAAGCCAAAACCAACACGGAGTCAAAACCGACTTTTATAATGTCGATTCTGTAAAAACGGTGTGAAGCATTGCATCGGTAGAATTAGAACGAGAGTGATGCAAATAATAGCCACTTCTCTTAACCATCTCTCTACAATTACATCATCTACATTGTTCATTGTTCAAAACCTTTGCAGGAAGAATGTGAAATGGCAATTAAGCAGCTCAGGAAAACTTTGATATTTAAGGCAAATCCAATGCCTAGCTTTTATCAAGAGGGCCCACCACCCAGGATGGAACTGAAAAAGGTTCATTGCTCTCCTTTTCTATTGATCGGTTCCTCCATACCAAATTATAACTTTGCTTTGACATTTTGATACCTATTTAAAAATTAATGAATGCATAATTTTTTAATGTATTTAGATGAAAATTACCTTTCACGTTTTTTTTTTCCCTTTCTTTTTCACGGAAACGGAATATACATACGCATACTTTTATGCCCACTAATACTCGAATCCGGATACTTCGGATTAAAGGATCACAGTAATTACCGCTGCCAATTACCTTTCACGTTCAAAACTCAAAATCCATTGACTAGTATTAAGCAGAATGAGAAAAATGAAACCCTCTTGGACATTATATATTAATATATATACTACATCAGTTCCAAAATATAAGTCCGTCTTGATTTTTTCACACTGATTAAAAAAGTGGTTAAGTGTCATTCATTTTAATAGTAAAAACCTAGAATACCTTTTGACTCTCATTAATCTAATAGTTATGGGGGGAATGAGGGAGAATGACAGAAATATTTCATCAATTGAGTAGAAGGACATTTGTTTGAAACTTTTGCATAAATGACAAAACTATTTATCTACTGTTGAAATTCATTTGTGTTCGAAATTCACTGCCGAAATTCACTAATTTTCAAAATTCATTGTCGAAAGTCACTGATTTTCAGATTCATCGTCGAAATTCACTAATTTCGGGATTCATTTAGGAAGATTCAATGATTTTAGAATTCATTTATCTGTCTTACCATTATAAAAATTATCGTTGTCATTCTCACTATAAAAAAATATATTGTCATGTATTCTTAAAAATATTCCAGATTGTGTATCTTATCCCTAATTTCCCATAGTTATAAAGTATGTGAATGTATAATAAATTAGAGGTAAAAGGAAGAAAATTTTAAGAAATATTCCATTGATATTCTAAATGAACTTCAAAATGCTAAAATGATTTATATTTTTGGAACGATACGGATAAATTATGATTCAAATATTGTTTGGTTTACATATAGTTGCGTGTCGATATAAAATGAATGTGATATTAATTTGTTATGAAAAAGTAAGAAAGATAAAGTAATTGGGAAACTTTACTTTTTATGCTTAAAAAATAAAAAAAATTGACAATATGCCTAGTATGATGCATGCATGATGCGTCGGTCATTCGTCGTGCATGCGTCGCTCAGTGATCATGTGTGGCTCGTGCATCACTCATGCGCCGGACTTAGGCATAGTTTTCTAACAATTTCATACGAGATATATTTTTCAAATTTTTTACTTTTTGAGTATAAAAAGTAAAGTTTCCCATGTTAATTTTATTCAAGATGAATAAAGTTGTTTTATTTGATTCAAAGTTGAATAATGAAATCGATCCCTATTTCCAAACTAACATTTATATCTTGATAAAGACTCGCAAAAATAAGAGCTAAGAAAAGTTACATTTAATGATGGGAGATTATTTCTTTGAAGGTTCGATGTGTGTCTGACGGCGTTAATTGAACCATTATAAGTCTGGTAACTACTTAGATCCGTCGTACTCGATTGGTCTAAAAGGAATTTTCTGAGGATATTGCAAAAAGTAGACTTATTTGGTGCGAAATCCGTGAAAATTCTATGAAACTAATTATGTATAATGCAAACAGGGGCACCCCTTGGGAGGGGGGCAACGGGGCATGGCCTACGGTCCCTCTGAAATTGATGAATTTAAGGGCCCCATCAATTTTTACCCAATAACATATATATTTTGAATTTTTACATTGGACTTCAATAACTTACCAACCAATAAGGTGTCACTTTAGTGGTGAGCACTATGGTATAATCTAGCAAGTGATCAGGATTCGACTGTGTCGCATGTAGCTTTTTTTTGAAGGGCTTATTTATTTTTTGCCCCGAGCCTAAATTTTCTGATTTTTTTTGCCCCGAGCCTAATTTTGGATATAGATGCCCCTTAGTGCAAAAAGTAAACATACTTAGTATGATATATTTTTGAAAATTCTGTGAAACTTTTATGTTAACGTATCATTTTCATTGTTCTTCAATATATGTTAATGTCGGTTTTTTACTTCCAGCCACCACCAACAAGGCCAAAATCGCCAAATTTTGGCAGAAAGAAGAAGTTGAGCAATGCGGTTGGCTCGGAACAGGGAAGGTAAGAGTTGCTTCTGCAGATATTTATCCTCTTCTTAATGGACGAAGATGATAGATACACCGAATTGAATTTGTCTTCTGCAGATATTTGTCTTGTATTTCAAGTTTAAATGTTTAATTTATGCTTTTTAGAATTACACTGCATTTATTCTTCGATCTGTTTTGTAAAATTATTATTGTTTTGGTGTTGAATAAATGCCAGTACATTCATTTACCGGCTTATGGTCACATTGAACACATGTTCAGAAAATTCATACCGTATCTGAAGAAACTCAAGTTCAATCGGAAGAACTTGAATTAAGAACAAAACATAAATTCGAAGATTAAAGAAAGCGAGAAAACATGAGAATGGAAGAAGAAAATGGAATTTCATTCATAGCTCAAAAATTATGTTTACAGAACTTCAATTACACACATATATAGCACAATGCTTCAGCTAATTCCTAAGAAAAGTAGTTACAACTAACTAAACTTTAGAACTATCTTCAACCGTTGCGGTTGAAGGTGTTTGTGAAAAAGCCACAATGAGTATTTTATTAACTTTATCGATGTCGATGTTGATGTATCACTTGCTTTTCTTGATGCTCCACTTCGATTTCGGTGATGATCCATTTCGCCGGCCCATTTCGATTTTCACTCATGTTTCACTTCTTTTCTTTGATGCTCCACTTCAGTTTTAGCTGATGTTTCACTTTAGTCCAACATTCATTTCACCCCCTCAATCCAGACTAGGATAAGAGAAGATGTTGGAGATGGATATTTGGACAGAATGAGTTCGAACACAGTGAAGCCATCGAGGGCAACGGAATGAACTAGAGGGTGTGCTGCTGGGCACCGCTACCCTTGGACCAGAGGTTCGAAAGTCTTCTATTCTCTCTCTCGCGCGCGACTCGCTCGCTCGCTCCTTAATTTAATGAAAGCCCCCCGGCGTCCATCTAATGCCTTAGTTAGGATATCTGCTAGTTGGTTCTAAGTTGTGACCAAAGAAGTTTGACTAGGCCGGATTGGACTTTCTCCCTTACTACATGGCAGACAATTTCTATATGTTTTGTTCTCTCACGGAAAACATGGTTGTGGGCAATGTGCATTGCACTTTGACTATCACAGAATATTGGAATAGGGGTAGAAACTGAGACTTGTAGATCCTGTAGGATATAAAAGGGCCACTGTAACTCACAAACACCTAATGCCATGGCCTTATAATCAGCTTCTGCTGAACTCCAGCTAACAGCGGGCTGTTTTTTAGACTTCCATGAGACCAAGGCTGTGCCTAAAACATGCAATAACCTGTTATGGATCTTCTTGTGTCATGACATCCACCCCAATCTGAATCAGTAAATGTTGTGAGCTTAGGATCATTATTGGATAAAAGAAAATTCCTTGTGTTGGTGCCAACCTAATGTATCTAAGAAATCTATTGGCAGCCTGTAAATGATTGATTGTAGGAGAAGTCAAGAATTGGCTTAACTGATGTACATCAAAAGAAAGATCTGATCTAGATTTGATTAGGTATAGAAGTTTGCCAATTAAACTTCTATACATGGTGTTGTCAGGTAAAAGTTCTGAATCACCATTCAGTAAATGAACTTTGCTTTGCATTGGAGTCTTGGTAGGTTTGCATCCTGAAAATTCATATTCTTGAAGCAAATTGAGTGCATACTTTCTCTGGAAGACAAATATTCCCTTGGTAGACCTAACAACTTCTAAGCCTAAGAAATACTTGAGCTCCCCTAGGCCTTTAATCTGGAACAGATCATATAGATATGTCTTTAACTTAGTAATAAGATCCATGTTATCACTTGCTAACACTATGTCATGTACATAGACAAGAGCAGTAATGAAAGATGTTGTAGTCTTTTTTGTAAAGTGTTATGACGGATCGATCAAGAAGTGATGGTGATTGTGAGTGAGGATAAGCAATTAACAAGTAAACAAACACATAAACAAGAAGAACACAGATTTAATGTGGTTTCCGGCAGTGTGCCGACTACTCCACAAACAAATGAGGATATTTTACTATCACGAGAAAGTTACAAGTTACAATTAATACAGATGGTATTTATAGCATTGTGAATCAAACCATAACCGACTAAACAGTCAACCCAGTAAATGACTGAAATACCCCAGAAGTAACTTCACCAAAACAAAAACCATGCAACAGACGTGTTCCCTAAGTTTGTTGTGAAAGCGGCTTCAAGAAATTTTATCTGATGAGTTGATCAACCTCGATCGATCCGCCTCTTGAACACCAGATCATAGCTCCCATACCAGACTCAGCAGAGTGTTGCATTTAGCTGACCAAACTCAGTAGCATAGTTCAAGTCACCATTACAAATCTCCACATTGACTTCAACTTCATGCAAACTGACCAGATGCACAACCAAGTGCCAGAAATCCTCTTTGTCTTCAGATTTGAGTACCTCAGCAGACCCCCACCTTCAGCTGAGTATTCTCAAATTCAGATTAACAGCTTTGGATATTCAGCAAGTCCAGACACAACTGAAAGTTGCCCTTTGGAACTGGTTTAGTGAACATATCAACAGGATTAACATCAGTGCTGATCTTCTTCACTTTGACCCTCCTCTCATTTCTTAGAAAATGATACCTAACATCAATGTTCTTGGTTCTCTCACGACGAACCTGATCCTTAGCCAAACATATTGCAATGAGACTGTCACAATACACCCTGGCATGATATTGATGCAGACTCAGATCATTGACTAGCCCCTTCAACCAGATTGGTTCCTTTCCCGCTTCTGTCAGTGCCATGTATTCTGCTTCAGTAGTAGATAATGTCACTGTAGCCTATAAAGTTGCCTTCCAAATTACCATAGAACCACCCAAAGTAAACACATACCCAGTCATAGATCTCATACTGTCTACATCATCAGCATAATCAGAATCACAGTACCTTATGACAAAACATTGAGTACCACCTCCGTAAATGAGTCCAATATCGATGAACCCCTAAGGTACCTAAATATCCTTTTCATCGCTTTGCCTTCAGGTGTTCCTTTCGAGTTGAGCCATAAACTCGCGACAACATCGATCGCTTGAGCCAAATCGAGACCTAAGATGCAGACCATGACATACATTAAACTGCCCACTGCACTAACATATGGAACCCTCGACATGTATTCTTCCTCTTCAGTTGACTGTGGAGCAAACACAACAGACAGATGTAGATTTGGTGCCATAGGAGTATCTATAGGTTTGCCTACTGACATGCCAAACTTGGATAATACATTTTCAATATACCCCTACTGAGATAAGAACACCTTCCCCTGCTTCCTATCTCTATAGATCTCCATCCCTAAAATTTTCTTTGCATTCCCCAAATCCTTCATCTCAAATTCAGCATTGAGCAGATTCTTCAGATCTTGAATATCAGACTTGTTTGCAGCAGCTATCAACATATCATCCACATGCAGAACTAGATAGATGACTGAACCATCCTCTAGTTTGTTGTGATAAACACAACAATCATATGGACTCCTGCTATAACCCTGCTGAATCATATAACTGTCAAACTTCTTATACCACTGTCTTGGGGCTTTCTTAAGTCCATATAAGGACTTTTTCAACTTGCAAACATATCCTTCCTTGCCAGGAACTTGGAAACCCTCTGGCTGAGCCATATAAATTTCCTTATCTACATCTCCATGTAGAAAATATGTCATCACATCCAATTGCTCAAGTTTAAGATTCTGATGTGCCACTATTGCTAATAACACCCTGATGGAAGTATGTCTGATCACTGTAGAATAAATCTCTTCATAGTCTACCCCTTCTTTCTGACCGAACCCTCTTGCAACCAAACGTGCCTTATATCTGATGCCCCCAGCAGATGTCATTCCTTCCTTTTTTTTCTTAAAGATCCATTTGTAGCTGACCACCCTTCTATTCTGTGGTTGTTTAACCAAATCCCAAGTCTCATTCTTCTGAAGTGACTCCATTTCTTCTCCCATGGCAACAAGCCATTAGGATGCCTCAAAACATGTCACAACTTTCCTGTAAGTGTTAGGTTCAAACCATCCACTTCTTCAGCTACCTGTAGTGCATATCCAACCATATCCTCCTCAAACCCGTATCTTCTTAGGGGTCTGATATTGGTCCTCATAGCTCTATTGAGAGCTATACCCTGCTGACCAACATCAGCTGTTTGAGTATCTGCTGACCCTTGTTCAGCAGACTGGCTTGGATCTAGTTCTTGATTTGTTGATTGTTGACTCTCCCCTGCTAAGTCTTTCAATTCAGCAGAATCTACTTGAAGCTCTACCTATTTGTCAACCTTCTCAGTTCCAGATCCAATTTCAAATTCAGATGTGGCCCTCATAGATGAGTTAAGCATAGAATTTTCATCAAAGACTACACTCATGCTGAGTATAACATTATTTTCAGCCGATGACTAGATTCTATACCCTTTAACTCCATCTCTATATCCAACAAATACTCATTTCTTGGCTCTAGGTTCCAGTTTACTTTCATTGATATGATAGTAGACTGTGCTTTCAAAAACCCTTAGACTATAGTAGTCTGCTGACTTTCCTGACCAAACCTCAAGTGGTGTTTTGAGCTTGATTCTAGTGTGAGGCCCCTATTGATTAAGTAGCATGTTGTGTTAACAGCCTCTGCCCAAAATCTTCTTGTTAGACCAGAATTAGAGAGCATGCACCTTGCCATCTCCAGAAGAGTTTGATTCATTCTTTCTGCAACACCATTTTGCTGTGAAGTATCTCTAACAGTATGGTGCCTAGAAATGCCTTCATTCTTGAAAAAATCATCAAACTCAGACCAACAGAATTCTAGTCCATTATCAGTTCTAAGTCTCTTGATCTTCTTCCCTGTCTGATGCTCAACCAAAGCCTTCCACTATTTGAAGTGCTTGAATGCTTCACTCTTGTGCTTCATCATAATTACCCAAACCATCCTCATCATAATTACCCAAATCATCTATAAAAGACACAAAATACCTGTGACCACCCAATGACTCCACTCTTGAAGGTCCCCAACAATCAGAATGAACATAATCAAGTGTCCCTTTTGTGGTGTGAATTGCTTTTGGGAACTTGATCCTATGTAGCTTCCCAAACACACAGTGTTCACAAAATTCCAACTCCTTGACCTTATGTCCCCCAAGTAGTTCAGACTTAGACAATATTTGCATCCCTCTTTCACTCATATGACCCAATATCATATGCCACAACTAGGTCAACTGTGACTGGTGAACATCTGATGATGCAAGAGCAGCAGAACCTGATACAGTAGACCCTTGTAGTATGTACAATGTCCCATGTCTGATACCCTTCAGAATCACAACTGAATCCTTGTAGACATTCACCACTCCACCTTCACCCCTGAACTTGAACCCTTTGCTGTCTACTAGACTAAGTGATATCAAATTCTTGGTCATTTGTGGAACACACCTAACCTTATTCAGTGTGCAAAATTTACCATAATGTGTCCTTAGGTGAACAGATCCAATCCTTAGGTGAATACATCTTTAAAGTGCACAATAGCTATAGAAAGTATCCTGCAGACTTGATTAGTGCAAAAAGAGTCTACGGGGAAAAGATTAGACTTATACAAATAAAGCACATAAGGAAAAGAATTTATAGAGATATTCAAATTATGCTCACATAAAGATGGACTACATATACATGAAATATTACAAAGCAGTAGGCTAGGTGCAACTACATGAAAATGCAATCTATATGAAATGAAAATCTAAAAAAAACTTTCTGACAGGCTTAGTGTGATCAGGTCGGTCTCAAACCGCGTCTGATGACTACGGCCCGTGCGAAAACAAAATAAAAAACGAGGTAGTATTACGGAAACCGACAGTTAACTACACTCAAGAAAAAAAAAAATAGAAAAACAATGCAACTAGATGACATGCAGCTAAATGATATGCATCTAAGTGATATGCAAAAATAAAAGAAAATAAAAGAAAGAAAACTAGCCCACTCATTAGCAACACGACATGTATATAATAAACGTCTCACCAAATAATGACGAGTTACGATAAAAGCATGATCTTTGTCCATTACATGCGATGTGTAAGACGCGCCTTAAGACTCGTCAAAAGTGATAGCATTATGGAAAACCAACAGTTAGCTATACTAAACAGATATAACTCATAAGCCAAAGATGGTAGCGTACGGAAAACCGACAGTTACTACCCAAATGAGTTATAAAAATAACAAGGAAGCACATAAGTCTCAAAGCTCACAAGATTCATCACAGCGGTATGTAGCATACGGAAACCGACATTAGCTACTAATTAACACGAAGACCAGTTATAGCGTACGAGAACCGACAGTGACTATAACTTGTATAGATGAATCATGTATAAGGAATAAGATCATTTACTTAGCATGAATTCATATATGGAAAGGTATAACATATAAGTTCAGGACATCTATGTAAACATCAATTAGCCACAGAAGCTCGAATGAAAAATCCACATCAAATAAAAGCATTGAAAATAAAATCAAGAAAAAATCGAACTGGATGGCGTTCATTAACTCAAACGAACGTTCACCTTGAAGCACAAAGATCGACGAACGTTCAACCCTTTTCAGGCGCTAAATGCGCCATGAAAACAGCACGGACGAACGCTCGTAATACCGGACGGCCGTTCACTTGGTGATTTCTCCTCGGACGGTCGTCCAACAAAAGCGAGACGCCGCCTGGTCCTTAAAACGTAATGCAGTCGAAAATATTTGAACGGACGAACGTCCAATACTTTCAAACGCTCGTTTACCTGCAGCTAAAGAACTGGACGGGCGTTCACTAACTTGAACGCTCGTCCATACAACGAATACACAGCAGAGAGCAGAAAACGCAGATAAACCCTAAAAACTTAAAACACATATTAACACAGATCACAAGGCAGCCACTTTCAATTAAAGCACAAAGAGGTTAGATCGAGAAAACACATAAACACATACTTCACATTTAAACAAATCGAGTAAAAACTTTTGCACATTCTTAACCTTATGGTCATCGAAACACGGCAAAATAAAAACTCTCGATTTGGTAAACGCTACTTTTATTAAAACGAAAAATAAACGTAACAAAATCGAGAAATAACAAGATCGATTCAACATGACACCTATTCCCGGCAACGGCGCCACTTTTGTTGGGAGGATTTTGCATCATAAAAACAAAAGAAAATTTATAAACCTATACTTAACATGCAAACTAACTCCTAACCGACCAAATATCGGGTAGTTGATAGCATAGTAGGGTAAGTACAGGGTCGATCCACATGGAATTGGGATGTTGAATCTAATTTCACTAATCCTACCAATTGTTACTCAAAGAACGAATAAACAAAAGAAACGAAAGAACAAGACATAAAAACATAAAAGAACAATCAAGATAAATCTAACCTAAGAAACATAAAAACAATCTAAACTAAAGAAACAAAAACAAACAATCTAACCTAAAGACATGGGGTCAAACATTGAACAAGCCTAGTGATCTCAATTCTAGTTATCTCATGATTTTAATTCAGTTTGTGGTTTCACCCTTTCACGAGACACAAATCCCTAATCTCTTAGTGAACTTATCTCTCAAGCTATGAACTCCTACTTTCGTAGCGAATTCAATTATCTATCTCTCATCTTTCGAGTGTTGAGACTGATTTACCAAACAAAACGACGGGTGTAGATTCAAGTTACTCTCGTATAACCGAGTCTAACAACCTAGGAATCTAACCAATTAATTTGTCACATAATCAACGGCTAAAAACCCTATCTTTCTATGATGATCTAAGGTTTATGCAACTTCCGTATTATAAACATCAATAGAAAACAGATCTTTCAATCTATTCTCATGGCCTCATAAGCACAAAGAAAGATACAAAATAAATCAACAATCATGAAGAAAAACTGGAATTGAATTAATCAAAAAGAACTCACATAGTTTTGAACAGTGGATCATCACCATGAACGGAAAAGAAAAGAAACATCTAAGCTACTCCTAATCTAACCTTGGTTCACCCGAGCACAAGGCTCGGGTGACCGCCTTCAAACTTCTCAAGACGCGTCTTGGCTCTCTTTTGATGTGAAGAAATTTCTGAATGAATTTAGGGTTTGGGGCTCTTTGTGCTTTTATAATAAAACTAAGTCGGCCGCTACTGATAACCTAAGTCGGTTTTAAAAAAAAGCGGCGGTGGGCGCCCGTCTAACCAATCTGGACGCCCGTCCGAATGCTTGACGGATATCGACGGCGCTTCAACCAACGTCTGAACTCTCTGTATGTGAAATACGATTCTGGACGCCAGTTCACATCTTCAGACGCCCGTCTAGCTCTGGACGCTCGTTCGCTTTATCAGACGCCCGTCCAATAACGATTAAATTGATAATTCCATCTTTATCCTGATTGATCTCTTTCCTTATCTCTTCCAATCTTCCATAACTTTGATTGATCCTTTCTAATCACGAATTTAGCTCTTTAGGATCACCTTTTCCACCATCAATGTGTATCTACAAGAGGATCAAAACATACCAAAGTGTAACATATTTCCAAAATAACATAAAACCATCAAATAAAGACTAAAATTGATACGTTTTCATATTTAACCATTAAAAACCTCATTTACTCAATTAATCAATTATAAGCTCGATTTCTATGAAAATCATACATATATGGGAGAAAATTGATATATAGAATATATGTATAAATACTACAATTTAGCCCTTAACACAGACCTTGCTATTAGCCATTGCAATATGGCCTCCGTCCACCCGCTGATAAGTTGAAAACCACTCCCTGTTTGGACACACATGATAAGATGCCCTAGTGTCCAGAATCCATACATCTCTGTGCCCTGATGACTCTGAAACTGCTAAGGCCAGATCTTCTTCAGAGTTTGTGTCTTGTTCTGCCAAAGCAACTGTACCCTGCTGGGTACCCTACTGCTTCTTCCTTTTGGACATTCATTTTTCCAATAACCCTGCTCCTTGCAGTAATTACAGACATCCTTAGCTTTAGGTCCCTTGGAAGTTCTCTTGGATTTCTTATTTCTAGAATTTCCTGGGCCCCTGCTGATTCCACTGGCCACCAATCCAGCAGACTGACTGTCTGTCCCAGAACCAGATGCCTTATGGCATAGCTCTCGAGCATAGAGTGAAGATCTCACATCCTCCAATGACACTAAGTCCTTTCCAACAATAAAAGACTGCACAAAGTTCTCATATGATGCATGCAATGATACAAGTAGGATCAATGCTGCATCTTCATCTTCAATCTTCACATCAATATTCCTTAAGTCAAGTAATATCATGTTCAGCTAATGTAGATGATTCCTCAGCTGAGTGCCCTCATGCATCCTTAAACTGAACATACGTTGTTTCAACAACTACTTGTTGGTTAAAGACTTTGTCATGTACAGACTCTCAAGCTTCGACCACAGCTTCTCTGCTGTGTCCTCTTCAGCAACCTCCATGATAACATCATCTGACAAGCACAACATAATTGTTGAATGTGCTTTTTCCTCCATACTGGCTCTCTCAGCAGCATTTCCTTCGGTTGATTTAGACAAGGGACCCCATAATCCCTGTTGCTTCAACAAAGCACGCATCTTGATCTGCCACATACTAAAACTGTTTCTTCTTGTAAACTTGTCAATCTTGACGTTTAAAGCAGACATCTTTCTCACCAAAAAAGTTTGCGTAGATCCCAAATCCTAGCATCAATTATGAAATTGGTGCCAATCTACCTTGCTTAAAACAGATAAACAGATTTCTTGATGAACCTGGCTCTGATACCAGTTTGTTATGATGGATCGATCAAGAAGTGATGGTGATTGGGAGTAAAGATAAGCAATTAACAAGTAAACAAACACATAAACAAGAAGAACACAGATTTAATGTGGTTTCCGGTAGTGTGCCGACTACTCCACGGATAAACGAGGATATTTTATTATCACGAGAAAGTTACAAGTTACAATTAATATATATGGTATTTATAGCCTTGGGAATCAAACCCTAACCGACTAAATAAGTCCAACCCCAATAAATGACTCGAAATACCCTGTATAACTTCACCAAAATCAGTAACCATGCAAAGAACGTGTTCCCTAAGTCTGCTGTGAAACAACAGACTCAACATCATTAGCCTTATCTTCAGTAGGTTGATCAACTCTACAGATCTGCCCCAACTGAACACCAGATCATAGCTCCCATACCTAACTCAGCATAGTGTTGCACTTAGTTGACCAAACTCAGTAGCATAGTTTAAGTCACCATTACATAAAGAGACTCTAATCATGTTTTCTTTGTTGATATCCCAGATTGTGTAATGCTTCTGTAAATTTACAGTTCCACCGCCTACTTGCTTGTTTTAGGCCATATAGGGACTTGATGAGTTTGCAAACCTTGCCTTTTGGAGCTTCAAAACCCTGTGGTAACTTCATATATACTTCCTTTATCATATCACCATGTAAAAAGACATTGTTTACATCAAGTTGATGTAAATGATAGCCTTTTGAAGCTGCTAATGCAAGTAAAACTCTGAATATATTCATTTTTGCTACGGATAGAAGGTTTCCTCATAGTCTATGCCATAGGTTTGGGTATATCCCTTTGCAACTAACCTGGCCTTATATCTTTCAACAGATCCATCAGCCTTATATTTGACCTTGTATACCCATCTACAACCAATAGGTTTTTTGTCTTGTGGTAGATCCTCTATTTTCCAAGTGTTGGTCCTAACCAATGCATCAATTTCTTACTGCATGTCTTGCTTCCATTCATTCTTTTGAACATTTTGATTATAAATCGTAGGTTCTGGGATTTTGTCCACTTCCATGACATAGGATCTGTATTTGTCAGAAATTTGGTGGAAACTGATAGCAGAGTCCAAATGATAAGGTGTGGTTTGAGAAATCTGATTGCATATGTATTGATTTAGGAAATATGGTGTCTTCTATTCTCTAGTAGAACTTCTAAGATTGATTGGATTAGATCAATTATTAAAAGTGTCAGAATCAGAATTCTGCTGCTGATTATGAACATCTGGATAATGAGCATCATTGGCAGGAATGGATGCTGATCCTTCCTCATAATGAGTATTACCATCTGAATGAAGAACATCAGTGTGTCTGGCCCCAGCAAGTGTAGAGGACTGAGGAAAAAGATAGTTATCAGATATATAAAGCACATGAAAAGAACGATTGGTCTATGATTATATAATATGTAGCTTAAGATACGGGAAATGTTGTTCATGGAAAACAACATTTCTAGAAACAAAGACTTCATGTGTGGAGATATCTATAAGTGTGTATCCTTTATGGTGATCAGCATGTCCCAAATGAGCACAATTCTTTGCCCTGGCATCAAATTTTGTCCTTACAGCATGTAAAGTAGAAGAAAATACAAGACATCCAAAAACCTTCAATACTTCATAGTTAGAAGAGATTCTTATTATCAAGTACAGGTGTAGGAAACATATCGATTAATCTGTCAACATGTAGTACACAATAACCCCACAAACTTAAAGGTAAATGAGACAGAAATTTCAATGTCCTGGCAGCATTCATGATATGTTGATGTTTTTAAAAAAAAATGGTGTCCTAAACCCAATCGGGTTGGACCGGATCCAACCGGGTCGGGTCATTTACAGTCTATTTAGTTCATGTAATAACATAATTATGATTAATAAAAGCAATTTTGTTATTATATATCTTGTTATTGAATATATATATATATATATATATATATATATATATATATATATATATATATATATATATATATAGTAACGTCCTTAGTATTAAAGCGTGATAGAGAAACCATGATAGTGATTATGGTTGATGAGATCTCTATTCACGTTAACAAGTTTGATACTTAAATGTCTCTAGTCGTATGTCTTGTCAAATGGGAAATTGATAATATGATTAGACTAAAGACGTATTGGATGTCTTCTATCTTATTGAAGATAGGGATATATCTAAATCTATCGAAGTGTAGACACTTGGGTACGTGATGTGTATGTGTATTAGAGAGTGCGACGTTAGGAGTGACTCCACTTACATTAAGTGTCACAGTATGTGGCGGTTGTGTAATTATCCTGAGACCGGAGTCTTCATGGCATCACGGTGTGGATTGTCATGCTTTGACACTATTGAAGTTTCCTCTAGCCATGGGGCGATCATGCAGTAGTGCTTAGGTGTGATACTGAAGCATGCGTAGGATACATGTTTGTTCGTCCGGGAATCGCATATCCTATGATTGGGAGTGAATATCCGAAATGGTCTTCTTATAAGGAATGTCTAGCTGTCGAGAATCTTTGCAAAGTGGGAGTAAATGTGTTATTCCGGGAGAGCATGATATCTAGATTATAAGATACGATCGTTAATGTACTGACACTCAAGAAATGATTGTATGGATATTATTACAGCGATAGGATTCTATTTACATGGTAACTGTTTCACATGAAAGGTATTAGTCATTGCTTTTGACTCTTCCGATGATTGGGGGTCACGGTGTGTTGCTAGACGCTATCCCGTGATCGTTAGGTATGAAGGGCATTTTCATAATTTGCAGTTTGTGTCTACGACCAACAAATTCGGAAGCCTATCGGGTCACACGCATAAGAAAATGTAGGCGGATTAAAATGCGGTTATAGTGATAACCAAATAATGAAAGTTTATCGACTATAAAGGGTTAGAGTGAATAAATTAATATGAAGGTATTCATTTATTATGAATAAATTAAATACAAGATATTAATTATATTAATTAAAGAATATTCCAGAAGCCAATTATTTGGCAAAAGGGGCGCATAAGCTAAGGGTATAAGATACACTTAGATTGTGTAATTTAGTTAATAAGATTACCATATATTAATATTAAATATTAATTGATTTTGGAAAAATAGATTTATGGTAATTAGAAGAGGATATTCAATATAAGATATTGACAATATCTTGAATTTATTTAATATAAGATATTATAATAAAATAGATAAATCAATCAAAGTGATTTTCCTTAATTTATTCGGAATATGTTTTTCTCTTTCATCTATCTACTAGGAAGCTTCTCCTAATCAGATTAGGGACACATGGAGCGCCACTCTCCCTATATAAGAAAGGGGTTGGCTAGCTCTTTTGTACATCACAATTCCTAGAGCTAATTGTTCTTGAGAAAAATAGAGAGCTTCTACTAGAGAATTTTAGAGAGAGAAAAAGGACGGTCTAGCAACCAGATTTTTCTAATAGCAATCCAAGGAGGATTCTGGCGAGGAGTTCGTGTGGATATCGATAGAGGCCGGACACGTGGACGGCTCGCGCACAGTACTACTCTCATTTGACGGTTAAAGCGTCGATCTTTTTGATCAAGGAATGTAATCACCGTCAACTACTTAACGTGTTTATTGTATTAAACGAAGTCGATCTTGGGATCGGAAATTAATTTTTTTTAAAATTCCGCTGCGTAGACTAGTTGATTTCCTAACAGTTTTCTCTCCACAACAGCATTTTGTTGTGAAGTGTCCACACAACTTGTCTCATGAATAATACCTTTTGCATCAAAAAATTCCGAGTACTTGAATTCCTGACCATCATCATACCTAAGAATCTTTATAGATTTGTGATACTGATTCAATGCATAAGAATAAAAGCAGATATGCCACTTTTTACTTCTTCTTTAGACCTCAAAAGATAAATCCAAGTGTATCTACTGAAATCATCCACAATTGTCAGAAAATATGACTGTCCATGGATAGTCTGATGCCTGTAGGTCCCCAGATATCAATGTTTACTAATTCAAAGATAGAATTAACAAAAGAAGAACTTAATGGAAAATGCAACTTTTTTTGTTTAGCTAAAGGACACACATAGCATACATAATTTTAGGTACTTTAATCTGATTACAAGTATTGTGTAATAAAGCATCTCTATTACTAGATAGATGTCCTAATATATAATGCCATAGCATGTCTTCTTCAATCTTATCTGACAAAAGAACTTGTGTGCAATCATTCAATGCAGTATGAACAATACAATATGATTTGAACACTTATAAGCCTCTATCTTTCTCAATGATCCAATCATCTTCCCACTGAATTTATCCTGCATCAAACACTTATTAGCAACAAAAACAACAGATATACAAGAATTATTAGTAATCCTATTAATAGAGATTATATTATATTTGAAACCAAGCACACAAAGCACATGAGATAAAATCAAGTGATCATTTATCTTGACTTGCCCTACAAAAGTTATAGCAATGTTTTGACCATTAGGTAGAGTGACTGTGACCCTAGTAACTGGTTTTTTAGCAATAAAAAGAATACTATCATATACAATATGGTCTATGGCACTTGAATCCACAAACCAACAATTATCAGACAAACCTTGAACCTCACTAGGATCTGGTTTGAGGTTTTTAGTAAAAGCAGTCACTTGGTTCACAGAGGGATGATTAGAATCTGCCTTATTGACTTCCATCATCCTCATCAATTGAGTCACTTGATCCTGCAATTGTCCGATCTGAGACTGGTGATTTGCGGCTGGTATTGAGATGCATTCAGAACATGTGGCCATTTCTTGAGTTTCTTCTTGATTAACCATATTAACCATTGGTTTGAGTATTAGCAGATTGTTGTCTAGACCTGTTCTGCCACCGCACTTGATTAACAAAAACCATAGATTCTGATCCTTGGGGATGCCCCAAAGCATATTGTACTTGTCTTTTAAACTTTACAGTCATAGCAAAAGCTAGCTTGAGATTTGGCAATGGTGTTAACAGAAAAACTTGAGACCTTATAAGAGCAAAACTATCATTAAGGCCCTTCATGAACCTAATCATATGATCTGCTTCAATGTAGGTATTCATTTTGGAACTAATGTTGCAGACAAGAGGTTTTACACATTCACAAGTTGGAAGGGGTTTCAGAATTTTAGTTTCATCCCATTTTGATTTCAGTTTAGTAAAATAGGAGGTTACTAACAAGTTTCCTTGTTTAGTCGGACTCACTTCTTCCACAAGATCCGATACTCTAAAATAATCAACATTGGAGAATCTATCTTCCAAATCTAACCAAAATCTCTAGTTGTTTTCAGCCACATAACACTTTGTCCAATATCCGGTATAATAGACTTGATAATATAAGTAAAAAAAAATAGTATTACATTGACTCCACACTCTATAGAAATCATCATCAATGTCTGGTTTTTCTATAGTTCCATCAATAAAAGGGCAATTCGGTCTTTTAGCAAAAATCAGAATATTATGTTATTTTTTTTAATTAAAGGATTTTTGAAAAAAAAGAAAAGAAAAAGGATAAACAAGAATTTTCTTTTTAAGGAAAATAATAAAATAATTAGGTAATTGGGATTATAAAAGGAAAACTAATCCTAATTTTAACCTAGTTGTTTTTGACAAAAAAATAAGAGAGGCGCAGGGAGAGAGGGACGCAAGTTTTAAAAAAAAAGGAGAAGAGGCTTTCGATTTTCGAGGCTAATCCGTTGCTCTATTCATCAGACTCATCAAGAGAGAAAGGTTCACCGCGAGACGAGGATCGTTTTGATATCAACAATCCTTAAATCCATTAACGTTTGGATTTAAAGGTTAAACTTTTGACGGGTTGAAGCTTTGGATCGTTGTACCACGCAATTTAAGGTAACGTGGTTTTCTTATCGTATGATTAAGATTTCAAAGAGGTAGAGCAATTTGTATGATTGTTTTCATGGTTTTAATTTGTTTAAGTCGAGGTTGGGTTGAATTTGAGTAAACGCAGAGTGCGACTGTTCTCTTCGTGGGTGCAAGAAAGCGTGTAACAAGTGCAAGAGAGGCTCGGTCGATCGAGCCTATCCATTCGGATCGACCGAGTGTTGGTCCATCCGTGACGGATAGTTGTGTATCCGCATAAATTATTTCTCTGATCGGATAAAGTTTATCCGCACGGACAGGATGTTCTGAAAGATCGTTTTCCTTTTGTTATGTGTTTAAAGCTCCATAATAGCGATTTATCGCATAAACTTACGTGACAAAGCAATTAGCTTTTGATGCGCGTTTAGTTCGGCACCACATGGATTCCCTAAAAGATGAAGTGTGGGACCGCCGAAAGCTTTGATTTGCCTTGTGCTTCGATAAGCTAGAGTTTATCGATGTCTGTGTAATTGCTAGGGCTTGTCCGTGTCTAAAGGGGTCTAGAAACAGAGTAGGAGATGTGAGGAGTTACTGAAAACTTAAAACACTTAGGTGGCTAGTTAAACATCTAATCAAACATATGTGCTAGATTAATAATCTTAAACATCATGCAATGCTTGGTAAGGCATAGTACAATATCGCGATGTGTTCTCGACTGCGGACAAAGTAGGTCCACGCCGGTCAATCGATTGGCTGATAAAGCGCCTGGTGCATTTTGCCGGTTATCACACTATCGGGACTCGGGATATTCCCGGGGCTCTAGAGCGTGTCTCAAGTAGGTTGCACCCAGCTGTCCTAGTACATCCTATTACTAGGCTGCCTCTTGTTATTCATGATGTAACAAACTTGAGCTAAGTTAGATACCTTTTGGAACCTCATGTTATGCTATGAACATAATATGATAGTTAGCTAGGGTTAACAACGGAAATGAATTAATAAAAGACGGCGTTGCTTTTATTTCTTTATGAGATCATAGTTATACGATCTTCACGCGTTACTAAGTACTTATGTACTTACCGTTACACGCTGTGTTTGTCTTCCCTTTTCAAAGAAGATGAACAAAGTTGCTACGGTTGGCGAGCTCTTTGATGATGAAGTTTGAGATGAAGCCTTTGAAGACTTAGTTCTTTTTAGTTGTTTCTTTCTTAAAACGGTTGTTTCACGTTTGAACAATGTTGTCCTTCTTTTTGGTTTAGCTTCTTTTAAGTTCTTTTGGGATTTGGATGTTGATGATTAGTTCTCTTTATTGGATTTAGTTTTTCACAACATTGATTACCGTGTGTTCGATCTTTGGTTTCCCAGTTTTGAGTTGTTTTATCTTCCCGCCGCTTGGTTCGGATGTATGACGTAAGGCTTACATATATATTATTGAAATCTTGCTTTTATTTGTGTCTAGGTTTAACGGATGGAAAAAAGTTTGATTATTTGAGCAAACTTATGAACATGTCTTGAATTACATGATCAACTTACATAGTGTTCTTCAAAAGGAGTCAATGCAACGAAGGATCAAACCAAATTGCCTGATGCATAAAAAGATTTTTCTTCCTTAAATATATACATATATAGATTATAAATATATATATATATATATATATATATATATATATATATATATATATATATATATATATATATATATAAATAAATAAATAAATATATATATATATATGTATAAATAAATAAATAAATAAATATATATATATATATATGTCGACATTAAACTATATCCTCCAACTTGCGTTTTGAGTAAACAACCAAAGGATCACCTACAATAGTAGAACAAAGAACTGGGAAAGGGTGTAATGTGAATAGTTGCACCACCAAAGCGACTGTCTATGTACCCATTAACGGGATCAACTACTTAGTTCCCCCTTATTGGACACAGAAGCTACATGTCTAAGATGTTCAAGTGATCAAGTGTTGGATAAATACTTTTTGAGGCATTTTATCAAACACTTAACCACAGAAACAGTTAGGAAGTAGTTAAGTCGGTTTAGAGCGGTTATGGATCGGTTATAGTCTAGAGTGCTGCTATATACACTCAGCTGTAACATAGAATGAAGGTTAACAGTTTAAGATCTTAAAAACACTATGTTATGATGATGAATGAAGTTCAAAATTTCTCCTGTCACTGTTCTTCATAATTTATCACCGTTCTTTAAAGTTTTTTGCATTTTTCTTCTTCTTTCTTCCATACAATTATTTTCTACATGGTATCAGAGCAATTATGAAGCTCTCTGCTGTAAATCTCTGATTCTCCCTTCGATTCTTCATACGTTTTTTTTCTTCTGAATTCTTGACGGAACCGTTCTGTTTTTTTGGCTTAGTTCCTACATTTCTTGATTTCTTCTATTGAGTTATGGAGAATCCGACTCAAAATCAAGGCATCTTTCCTGGAAGTCAGTTGTACCTACATTATAATGAGAATCCTACGTTGATATTGGTTCAACCTTTGTTGAATAACAAGAACTATCATCCTTGGAGCTATTCCATGAAGATGGCTTTAATCACCAAGAACAAGATCGGGTTCATTGATGGGACCATTTAGAAGCCAACTACTGATTCTCCAGAATTTCAGGTTTTCCTTCAGTGTAATACCTTTGTTAAAACCTGGATTCTGAACTCTGTTATGCCTAATATAGCTCAAAGCGTGATGTATAAAGAAACAACTAAAGAAGTATGCAAGATTTGCAATCTAGATTCTTTGGACTTGATATACTCGTTTAGGAGATTTGTTGGATCAAGTACATGTGAAACAAGGAGATTTAGATGTCACTACTTTTTTTACCAAGTTAAAGGCTCTCTGGGATGAGATTGCTATTATGAAGCCTGATCCAGTATGTTATTGCACTCCTAGTTGTACCTGTGGTGTTAGTAAAGTGTTTACAGGTCATGCAGAAACAGAAAGGGTAGTGAAATTCTTGAGAGGTTTAAACTCTGAATTTTCTCAAGTTTTGACACAAGCACAACTAATGGTGCATGTGCCAACTTTGGATACTATTTTTTCAATGGCTTTGAAGCTAGAGGATCAAAGGGAATCTGTGAATAAATTCCCAGATGACACTATCTTGTATAATAGGTCTTTCAATCAGAATTCTTCTTGTCCTCCTACCACTGGTTTACAGAATACAGGGTTTCAACAAGGTTTTAACAAACCAGTGAATGGGAATAATGGTGGTTTCAAGAAGAATTCAGGGAATACTCAAACTGGGAAGAAGGTCCACTTTATGTGATTATACAGGGCATACAGTGGACAAATGCTATAAAAAGCATGGTTTTCCACCTGGTTGGAAGCCTAGAAGCAAGGTCAATATGGCAAAAAAAAAATCAGAAGATCAAGAAGCCCCTACTGGGAATTCTGGTCCTGGCATGCATGATTCTGACAGTTTTACTTTGAGTAGGGCTCAATACCAGCAATTAATTAGGTTGTTGGACACTTAGAAGGTGGACACTTATGATCATATGGCAAATCAAGCCACTGTGTTGACCACTAACTTTGTCCCTAATGCTGATATATCAGGTCTGTCTAATCCTAATAGTGCTGGTAATTCTTTGTCTTGGATTATAGACTCTGGTGCCACTGATCATATTGTTACTAATAGGGCTTATATGCAATCTTCTAAACCTAATTCTCACATGCTAGTAGGTCTACCAAATGGTTCTAGTGTGTCAGTAACACATATTGGTACTTTTAGTTTAAATGATAGATTAATCCTAACCAATGTGCTGTGTATTCCAGACTTTTCTTTCAATCTTATCTATTTGGCTAAATTGACTGCCGACCCTGTATTGTCTATTGTATTTAATCTTGACTCTTTTCTAATATAGGACAAAAAACTTAGGATAATGATTGGATCAGCTAAGAAATCTAGAGGTCTCTATGTTTTGAGCAATGACAAGAAGATTTTACATAATGTTAATGCTGTCAATGGTACACAGTTGGATGATCAGTCTAGGATTACAAATGAGCAAGTCTGGCATTACAAACTTGGTCACCTGTATAATAAAAGATTATCTCATTTGAGCTGTATTGATTCTTCTTGTATAAACAGTATAGATGTGTGTCATGTTTGTCAACTTGCTAAACAAAAGAGAAATTATTTTCCTTTGAGCCAATCTGCTGTGCAAAATACTTTTGATCTTGTTCACTTTGACATATGAGGGCCCTATAGACAACAAATAGTCCATGGTGATTCCTATTTTCTTACAGTAGTAGATGACTTTTCAAGATATACTTGGGTTTTTCTGTTAAAACAAAAATTTGAAGTCAGACAACTGGTTCAGTCCTTTATTGAGTTTGCTTTAGTACAATTTGGAAAGCATGTTCAAATTGTTAGATTAGACAATGGAGCTGAGTTTGATATGCCTGACTATTATGCACAAAAAGGTATCTTACACCAAACATCATGTGTGGACACACCACAATAGAATGTTATAGTAGAAAGAAAACATCAACACATTTTAAATGTAGCTAGAGCTTTGAAGTTTCAGTCTAATTTGCCTTTGTCTTACTGAGGATACTGTGTACTACATGCTGTATTCTTGATTAACTTGACACCCTCACCAATAATAATACACCTTATTTCCTTCTATATGATAAACAGTTTGATTATATAGAGTTGAGAGTTTTTGGATCTCTTATGTATGCATGCACCCCTGCTCATAATAGATCAAAGTTTGAACTTAGGGCTAGACAATATGTGTATTTTGGGGTTCCTAAGTTTACAAGAGACCGCATTGTGCTAGATAAACAGACTAGGGACATCTTTGTATCTAGAGATGTGCAATTTTATGAAACCATTTTTCCTTTACATTTGAGAACTACAGATACAATGGCAGGTTCTGTTCCATTACCTGCTCCATATGAAGGAGATGCTGACAATCATACTACATATGCTCACCACAATGAGATGATACCCGAGGATTCTACTCATTCTACTCCTTAAGCATATGTGGTTCTACACAATCACCACATTTCAACATGAAACCGTAAGATCTACTAGATAGAGACAAGTTCTCACATATCTTAAGGAATATGTGGTTCCTAGGACAAAGTCACCACATTCCATCAATAATATGGTCACATATGAGAATATTTCAAACAACTATCAGAAATTTGTCCTATTGACAGACCAGATACAAGAGCCTAAAACCTACAATCAAGCAGTTAAACATGACTGTTGGAAAGAGGCTATGTAGAAAGAGCTAGATGCATTAGAAGCTACCAAAACCTGGAAGATTGTATCCCTACCTCCACGGAAGTCTACTATAGGTTGCAAATGGGTGTACAAAGTTAAGTATCATGCTGATGGCTCCATAGAAAGATATAAAGCAAGATTAGTGGCAAAAGGGTATACATAGACATATGGAATAGACTATCAAGAAACATTCTCCCATGTAGCCAATGTGACCACAATCAGAACTTTATTGGCACTTGCAGCATCCAAGAAGTGGCATATCCACCAAATGGATGTCAACAATGCCTTTCTACATGGAGACTTGGATGATGAGGTATACATGGAACTGCCCCTTGGTGTCAAGACAGAGAAACCTGGTCAGGTGTGCAAATTGACTAAGTCTTTGTATGGCCTTAAACAGGCAAGCAGACAATGGAACTCAAAATTCATAGAGGCCTTAACAGAAATGGGATTTTCACAGACACCCCATGATCACAGTTTGTTTACTAGAGGCACATGTAGTAACTTTATAGCTCTACTTGTGTATGTGGATGACATCATAGCAACCAACTCAACAATGAGTCCAATAGATGAAGTCAAACAAGTCTTACACAAAAGGTTTCAATTGAGGATATTGGTGACCTTAGGTATTTCTTGGGAATTGAAGTTGCAAGATCCACTAAGGGTATTTACATCAACCAGAGAAAATACATTCTGAATCTCCTATCAGAGTATGGATTCTTAGAGGCAAAACCAGTTACCACACCTATGAATTCCAAACAGAAAATATCAGCAGGGGATTCAAAACTTCTTCCAGACAATACTATCTATAGGACATTGGTAGGAAATCTCATTTACATTTCCTTCACTAGACCTGATATAACATACTCAGTTCAACAACTTAGTCAGTTTCTGTCTCATCCTACCATTAACCATATGCAAGCTGCACATAGAGTTTTAAGGTACCTAAAGAGTAACCCTAGTCAGGGCATCCTTTTTGAAGCAGATAACGATCTTCTCTTAAAAGGGTATACAGATTCTGACTGGGCAGGTTGTGAGGACACCAGGAAGTCTATATCATGGTACATCATGTTTTTGGGATCAACACCTATTTCCTGGAAAACAAAGAAGCAAAGTACAATAGCTAGAAGCTCCTCTGAGGCAGAATATAGAGCCATGGCCAATGCTACATGTGAGTTGCAGTGGCTTGTTTATCTTATGCAAGACTTTCATATACCAGTTCAGTTACCTATCTTGCTCTTTTGTGACAATGCCAGTGCTATGCACATAGCCAATAACCCTATTTTTCATGAAAGGACCAAGCATATTGAACTGGACTGTCACATCACAAGAGCCAAAGTCCAATGAGGGTTTCTCAAACTCATGCCTGTAAGAACAACTAATCAACTAGCTGATATATTGACAAAGCCACTAGACACCCCACTATTCAGCTACCTACTACACAAACTGGGCATCTATTCCATCTTCAAACCTTCAGAACAAACAGCTACACAGAAGCCACATGTCTAAGATGTTCAAGTGCAAGCCTCAAATGTATTTTCAGCTTGAGGGGGGGTATTGGAGTTAACATACACAGAAGCTACATGTCTAAGATGTTCAAGTGATCAAGTGTTGGATAAATACTCTTTGAGGCATTTTATCAAACACTTAACCATAGAAACAGTTAGGAAGTAGTTAATTCGGTTTAGAGCGGTTATGGATTGGTTATAGTCTAGAGTGCTTCTATATACACTCAGCTGTAACATAGAATGAAGGTTAACTGTTTAATATCTTAAAAACTCTGTTATGATGATGAATGAAGTTCAAAATTTCTCCTGTCACTGTTTTTAAAGTTTTCTGCGTTTTTCTTCTTCTTTCTTCCATACAATTAGTTTCTACACCCCTCTTCTTCCTATTCTTTTTTTGTTGGATTTAGTACTGGTTTACTTAGTTTCTGATAATCTGTTTAAGAAATAACATAGATGTTGCATAACATAATACTATGAATAAAGAACACATTGCAATAACATAAAACATCATTCAAACATATTGCTAACATAAACAATTAATAAATGTCGAAAGTGTGCATATATAAGTAAAAACGACAACATATACAGTCTGAGGTGAGTTTAGAACTCTGTCTTTAAGACTTTATTTGCCATGATCATGTGCTCACTCTAATTACAAAAGTCACCCATGGTACAACGCTAAGTACCCTTTCCAAGTTGTAGCACTTCAATACGGAAAGCAGTCGAACCGATCAAACCTTGTTATCTCACTGTATGAATGCATTGAAATATTTGTGCACATGCAAATGATTTTTTGTCATTCATTATGTGTATGTTAGACATATAAAGACAGATTAAGTCCTGCTTGAAGGGAAGCATCTCTTCAGAATATATTCGTATGGAGGTTGCTAGGAAGTTTTTGTTCAAAATGAACAGACGCAACTCAAACTCCAAACAGTTCTATTTCGAAACTGTTTAAGTTACCAACAGTTTCCTGACCGAACTGATGCAACCATTCGAAAAATGATTCAGAATCTTTCCTAAAAATAAATGTTGAGTAGACTTAAAAAAAAGATACTGGACCGGGCCAAGACAAGCCCAAGCTCAACACTATAAATTGATTGTGGTGTTTGTAGAAGTCTTGTATGAATAATCTTGTACGGAAAAGAATACAAAATGGCAAGCAAAATACTTGGTCTTAATTTACTTTTTTTTAGTTCTAAACAAAACATGGTATCCCCCTTTGTCGATGGGACATTTGTACATCAGATAAACTGCATGTAGCTGATATGCGAGGGCTACTTTCTCTCGGTTTCATTAACTCTCGCACGCTCTTTCGAATGGTGCATGCCATTTTTGTTGAAAAATTGTGTGTGTGCATGCAGTCGATTTTGGGAGAAGTTCTTGTGTGGTTACTCTCTAATGCAGGGTAACACACATGGCTCAATATAGATCACACAGTTTCATTCTGGAATAAAACTGTATAGTTGTGACTGAGCCACGTGGGTTTACCTCATATCAGGGAGTAACCATACAAGAATTTCACCAATTTTGGTGCTTTGGTGGGTCTTGCATTACTCTCAAATCAGTTCTTTTTTGCATTATAATTTTGCTTTTCTCAATTGTCTTACCAAACATTTAGCAACTGCCAAAACATTCACCTCTATTAGAAGGCCAGTTGATAAACCCCAAATAGAATAGCGGTATAAGAATTGTGCCTTTCAAAAAGAAAGAATTGTATTTCCCTTACTTTTTTTCCTTTATCAAAACTATCCAGTAGCTATAACGCAGGATGAACTATTTAATGAAATGAATCACGAACAAATTTCTATACTTTCGTACCCCCGTTTCCGGACACTGAGTCTATATCCGGAAAATAAACGTTCGGCATATATAATATTAAATAAATCAATATTATATGTATGCCTCTACTACGTCGTATCGAGTTTAGCATTAACGGAAGCTAAAAGACTCAGGTATTTTTTTTGAATAACAAGAATAGAACGCAACATTCTAAAGATAGAAAGATTACAATAGCCAACGATATATAAAGCTTACAACCGTATGAGGTCTAGAGATAAACAACATAGTTAACTTACAACAGTTCCAAATGAAAAGTACAACATGTCTATAAACAATAAACACAACTAAGTCTGAAACATTGTTATAATAAGAAAGATCTAGTAACATAAGGAAAGATCATATATCATCCTCGAAGTCCTCATCGAGCTCCTGTTCCACCTGTTCATCTTCTCATACCCAAACACATAAAACAATATGCATTCGAGGTAAGTACAAAGGTACTTTGTAAAAGATAGAAGATATTGTATCAAACAAGCATACATAGTATTCATTATGATTATTAAAATTGTCTTTATAAAACCAACTAAATCTAGGGTTCATTTCATACTCATCAACATGTCATGACTAGATGATTCTAACTTAGCTTATCTTTGTTATACCCACATCCAAGAGCACTACGCATGTTGTATATCCACCATGAGATATCGTTTGCAACCTAACAATGGATCACACTGTTAGCCACGGGTTTAACCTGATAGTGCACGCGTTCGGCGAAGTCCCTCTACCATTCAGCCGTTTATAGGCTAGTACAGTTATTCACTTTTACTGACCGCCCACACGTCACGATATAGCCTGGTGCCTAACCAAGAATGGCATGATATTTAATCTTTTACTAAACAATTATGTATTGATTACACGTTAACTAACCACCTATGTGTTTTCAAGGCAAAATTCACCTTAACCAACTTTACTCCCTCACTTAATCATCTAGATACCACGTCCTATCACATACACAGACATTGGAGGATACTAATCCACCAAAGCACAAGCCTATTATGCCCTTCCGACGGTCCCGAACTTCAACTCCCATTAAGAGTACATTCGGTGCCGGAACTAAACGCACCAGAAACTCATTCAAGGCTTGTTCATGTTCATTTAGTGTTATTATATCAAGAATCAACACTTAAAACTCAACACATAGATCAAAACATCATATTTCCCAAAAACAGGGTCAATGCGTGCGCATTATTGGAATGCGTGCGCATTCACTGGTTCAGAGACTTGTTATAAGTTTCTGTTTAACCAATGTGTGCGCATTGCCTACAATGTGTACGCATTGCTTGTGCTGAAAGCATCCTGAACCAACCTGAAGCAGAAATGTATGCACATTCATTGGAATGCGTATGCATTCGACATGCTGGAACCATCCTGCTCAACTCAGATCCAACAATGCGTGCGCATTGCTACTCAATGCGTACGCATTCTACCCGGAAAATCCCTAAACATAATTTTCAACATTTCTCTCGATTTTACAACTTTTCCAAACATGTTCTTCATCAATTTAACAACAAAACAATATCAAACCAGGCACTTTAACATACCATATCATAACACATTGGTCTAAACATCAAGGCACATGTATCCTTGCATCAAAACAACTCTAAACTCACAACCAAACTTTATAACACTTGAATTAACACAATTGGAAGATCTCTTACCTTCTAGCAAGCAAAACTCCAAACAAAACTTGAAGAAACTGCACCACTTCTCCAAACTTCAACCGAAAACCTATTTGATCCACAATTGATTCACAAATCAATTAAGATGAAAGTTTCTAAACAACTAGGGCTACAAAACAAACTAAGAAACTCCAAACATGATCAAAACCGCCCTTATGGCTGAATTTCATACCTTGATGAAACTTGAAGAACGTAGTATCAAAACGATAATTTTCTCCTCACGGGTTCGGTGCACTATTTTGATCTGGAAACCACCAAGTAATCACTTAGAATTTTGAAGGAGTATCCTTGCCTCTCCTTTGCTCTCAAACTTGCTGGAAATCTATTTTCAAATTCTGACAACTCTTCTGATTAGTGGGGAGTTTACTTTCTCCAAATAAAACCACCCACTAATCTATTACCATTTAAATCCTTTACTTTCCCTTAATTACCATTCGGTCCCCATATTATATATATATATATATATATATATATATATATATATATATATATATATATATATATATATATATAAATATATAATTATATATATGTATATATTCATAATTATGTGTTAGGAACATTTTTTTTGCCCTATTTGTTTTGATGATGGCCATACCAGCTGTTAGCAAGCCTAAAATAAGTTATAAATCTCTGTATAAGTCTTTACTTAGAGTCTAACATGTTGTATAAGTTCAGTCAGACATGTACTGTACTAGATTGGTAGGATGGCTAAGTAAAACATGAAATCGGCGAAGTAAAGGCAGCCATGTACAAGCAGAGAAGAATGAAGACATATGGACTGACTTATAACCAGGGAAGTCTGTGATGACATTGGATAAGTCTGAGTTGTACTAATGAAATCAAATGGTTAAATATGGTGTACACTGATCTCACACAAATCAAGGATTGGTGGAGTACGAACATACTTGGAAAATCAAAGAAGGAAAAGAAACAGCAAAACGGCGAAGTAAGAGCTCTACTGGCTGATTAAAGGAAAACGGTGAAGAAGGCACACTTAGCCGGTCAAGCAACAGGTTCAACAGCAAAGTGAAGTGTGATGTCTGCATTTTATTCTGAATGTGGAAAATGAGCAAAATCAAGCAATAAATACAGAATCAATCAAGGACGGATTTTATGAGAAACTGTGGAATAAAGTCCGGATCTCTAAAATCAAGGAGAATAAAATCCAGAGGAATCAAGGATCAAATCAAGAATTATTCTCCACAATAAATAGCCAATGGACAGAAATTAAAATCATGGAAAATTAGGTCTATAAATAGAAGGCATTGACAGACATGAAAAACAACGATTTGAATATAACAGAACAAGCAGAAACTCTGTCAATTTCTTAAACCTTCTATCTGAACTTAAAAGAATACATCTAATGATCAACTCAGCATTCATAGATACAATCCTACATCATGCACTGAGATTGATCAACCTCTTTATGGAATCAATTCACACCCCAGTCAAGAAACTGAATCAGAGCCATCTGAGAAGGAGTTGTGTTTGTGATAGCTGCTGAAAGATTTGTTCCCCAAGGAGCAGTGTTGCAGACTGAGTCACTGAAACTTTTGAAGCCAATAAGTGATAGTCTTGTAGATTGTGAAGCTTGTGTTGCCAAGGACAATCACACTATTGTATTGGGGAATGTCAATAGTGAATTCCTTCAATCATCACAGGAGAAGAGTGGATTAATGGATTGCACCACCCTGAACCACTATAATTCTTTGTGTTCATTTACTTATCGCACTTTACTTTACAACATTTACTTACTGCTCTTAGTTCATACTCTGTGTGTAATTGCATAACCTATTTTGAAAGAGTTTTTAAGGAGGGACTTATCCACTGCCCAAAAGCTTTTAGTTATAAGAAACATTTTTGAAACTCCAGTATAATCATTCACTCCCTGACTATACATTTACCCTTCTCTTGGACCAACAATTGGTATCAGAGTAGTGTTCTTAGTATCAGAACCTGTTCAGATCTGATTTCTGGTAACAAAGAGATAACATATTTTCAAAGTAGTTTTCAAATCTGTGCTTTCTATAAATATACCTTTTATGTGTGATTATGGATTCTTCAAATTTCATGTCTAAAGTACTTGTATTCAATGTTAATAATTTTGATGAATATAAAATAAAAATGATGTCTCATCTTGCAGCAACTCATGAGGAGATGCTGGATGTTATCAATGATGGCCCAATCAAGATCATGACTGTGGTAGCCACAAGAGCAGATCAAGGAAAGGAAATTGAGAAACCTAAGAAAGATTGGACCAAAGATGATAGAAGGAGAGAAAATCTCGACTTTGTTGCAAAAGACATGATCTTGAAGACTCTGGACAGTAACATGTTCATGAGGATCAAAGACTACAAAACAGCAAAGGAGATGTGGGACAAATTAGCACTTATCAATGAAGGATCAGAGGCAGTCAAAGAAAAAAATTGTCTGTTGCAAAACAGAAATTTGAGAATTTCAAAATGAAGACTGGTGAATCCATTGATCAAATGGATAACAAATTCTCAAGCATTATCAGCAACTTGGACATACATACCCCCAGAAAGAAGTGTGTCTGAAAATCTTGAGAGGTCTACCTGAAAGATGGAAGATCATCACATCAGTACTCAGAGGCACAATAGATCTTGAAAATATTGATACATTGACTCTGATGTCTCAATTAAAGGCTCATGAATTTGAGTTAAACAGTGAAGACGGTGTACCAGCAGAGGCACACAAGGCCAATGTCACTGGTAGCTCCCCAGCAAAGCAAAACGGCTGACACAAGCAGCAAAGAGACACAAGAGCTAAAAGAACAAATTGTCTTACTAATCAAACGCTTTGACAGGTTTAGTAAGAAGAAACAATTCAAGGGAAGTTCATCATCAAATAAGAAGTCAAACTCAAGCAAAGACATGAAGAAAAAAGATGATGAATAAAGATGCTTCAATTGCAAGAAGAAAGGACACTTCAAGGCAGATTGTCCTGAAGAAAAAGACAAAGATGAAGAAAAGAAGAAATACAAATCAAAAGATAAGAGAAAAAGCAAGAAGGCACTGAAAGCTGAAACCACCAGTGAAAGCGGTCAAGAGTTTTCTAAAAATGACTCAGATGACAGTGAAGACACCAACTCAGATAATGATAAAGCATGTTTATGTCTTATGGCCAAAGAAGTTGAAAAAGAGATGTAATATCTAGTGCATATTCCTCAAATGCATCCATACCTGACACTGCATAATCTTCTATTTTCCCATTAGATTCTGCAAACCTAATTCAAAATCTCACGAGTAAATTTGAAGAAATTCAAATAAATCATGAAATTCTGGAACAAGAATGTGAGAACTGAGAGATGAAAATAAAATTTTAAAGAAAGAACTGGATGAACTGAAAGCTGAATCAGTTAGTAAGGAAGTACACTCAACTGATCAACAAGCATCGGATGATCACTCATCTGGTGTTGACAGACCGGCCGAGAAAACCTCCCTACCAGTTAAGAGCACCACTGCACCACTCGAAGCACCAGCTTACAAACCCCCAAAAAGGTTTGGTTCCAGATCTGGTCTTGGCTACAATAATCAAGATGAGAAAGGAAACAATAGGAAACACAATTCTGAATCACGGACCAAAACTGGACCTAAATTCAGAAAAGGACAGACCACAGTTTCAACTACTCATCCTGCACTAGTGAAGTCAAAACTCAGTGTAGTGAAACAGCAAAGTAAATCATCTTACCAGCCCACAAAAAGGGGTATACGGAAAGGTAAGGGCATACTTTACCCTTCAGAAGATGATTGGAATATTCCATCCCCAAAATACAAAAAGAAACCATTTCATTCCATTCAACATGCATTCAGGAAAAGCCAACCCAGGCATATTCCTGGATACAAAAGTAGTATGAAAATAGGTCTCCTACTGCATTTTTGAAGGTGAAAAAGGATGCAAATGCACCTAAAGGTAGAGAAATGTTTCAGAATACTTTTAAATCTATTAGAAGCTATTTTGCCATGCCTTATACTTATGAGGTTGATGACTTCAACCCTCCAAGAAGAAAATCATTTGGATAAACACTTGGAGTAAGAGGCATGATTGCTAACAAGTATGGACCCAAATAGTGTTGGCTACCTAAACTTGCTTAATTTGTTTTGTAGGAAGTCTGGTATATAGACAGTGGATGTTCCAGACACATGACAGGCAACAAGGAATGGCTGACTGAATTTAAAGCCGTTGATGGACCCAAAGTTACCTTTGGAGGTAAAGAAAACCCCGATAAAATTAAGGGGGAAGGCATCATGTTGAAGAACAATCTGAATATTCAGAATGTGGCTTATGTAGAAGGATTGAATTTCAATTTTCTAAGCATTAGTCAATTCTGTGACCAAGGCTACAATGTGCACTTCAGCAAAGAAGGATGCAAGGTGATTCACAATCAAACAAGCTTAGTTGTACTAGCAGGAAAAAGAGAGGACAACATGTATGTTGTAGATTGGAAGTCAGCAAAAGCAGAAACATGTCTGGATGTCAAGAATAAGCAATCAACCAGTTGGATTTGGCACAGAAGATTAAATCATCTTAACTTCAAGACTATCAACTAGTTGTCAAAGAAAAAGCTTGTAGAAGGCCTACCTGACATTACATTCAAGAAGGAAAGTCTTTGTGATGCATGTCAGAAAGGGAAGCAGATCAAAAGTTCCTTCAACTCAAAGCCATTTCAATCAACAACAAGGATTTTACGTCTCTTGCATATGGATCTTTTTGGACCAGTTACACCAGTGAGTGTAAGTGGAAAGAAGTACACTCTAGTAGTGGTTGATGACTTCTCCAAATCCACTTGGAAAATATTCATGAACAAGAAAAGAGAAACTCTCAAGAAGCTCCCAGATTTACTAAGAAGAATTCAAAATGAAAAAGAATTGAAGATCATCAAGATAAGATCAGACAGAGGAACAGAATTCCTAAATGAAGTAATTAGAACTTACTGTGAAGAAAATGGTGTTCTACATCAACTATCAGCAGCAGGTACTCCACAACAAAATGGAGTAGCAGAAAGAAGAAACATAACTTTGAAAGAAGCAGTTAGAACCATGATTGTAGAAGCATGCCTACCAAAAAGATTTTGGGTTGAAGCAGCAAGCACAACATGCTACACTCAAAATAGATCCATAATCAACAAACAACATGGAAAGACACCCTATGAAATGTGGAATGAGAGAAAACCTAATATATCTCTCTTACATATGTTTGGATCTAAATGTTTTGTTTTAAACATGAATCAACTCTATAATTTTGATGAAAAGGCTGATGAGGCAATATTCATGGGGTACTCAGACACCTGCAAAGCTTTCAAAGTACTCAACAAAAGAACTCTGGTGATTGAAGAATCAATTCATGTAGTATTTGATGAACCAAACACCAGTAGTGAAGATTTACAATCTTTTGAAGAGGAAGCTCCATAAAGACAAGTCTACATGAATACAACAGTACCAGCTACCATTCTGGATCACACTTTTGGCAGACAAGAGGAAGTACCAGTCCATGCAACAGAGCCACCAAGGCAAGATCAAGAAGTTGATTCTCAAGAAGGAACAGTAGAAGAACCAGAGCAAGCACAACTTCAACCTGACTTAAACTGGCTTAGAGATCATCCAGAAGAATAAGTCATTGGTGATGTTCATATAGATGTTAGAACCAGAAGACAACTGGAAAACATGCTCACTTGTTTTCTGTCACAAATAGAACCCAAAACAATAGATGATGCAACCCAATATGTTGATTGGATCACTGCCATGCAAGAAGAGCTCAATGAATTTGAGAGAAATGAAGTCTGGGAACTTGTGGATAGACCAGACATGGCCAACATCATTGGAACAAAATGGGTATTCAGAAACAAGATGGATGAACAAGGAACTGTTGTCAGAAACTAAGCAAGACTAGTTGCAAAGGATACTCACAAGATAAAGGCATAGATTATGATGAAACCTTTGCACCAGTAGCAAGATTGGAAGCAATCAGACTTTTTCTAGCCTTTGCAGCTCACGCAGATTTCAAAGTCTATCAAATGGATGTCGAGTGTGCATTTCTCAATGGACTTTTGGAAGAAGTAGTGTATGTGGAAGAACCACCTGGATTCCAGATCAAAGGAAAAGAAGACAAAGTATACAAACTCAAGAAGGCACTATATGTACTCAAACATGCCCTTAGAGCCTGGTATGAGACTCTGTCACAATTTCTAGTCAATAATGGGTTCAACAAAGGAACCATTGACAAAACTCTTTTCAAACTAGAAGATGGAGCAAGTAATTTGCTAGTTCAGATCTATGTAGATGACTTCATCTTTGGATCAGAAGATAAAAATCTATGTGCAAAATTTGCAAACCTGATGAAGAGCAAATTCCAAATGAGTATGATGGGAGAACTCAACTACTTTCTTGGATTACAAGTGAAGCAGATGAAGGATGGGATCTTCATAAATCAAGCAAAGTATACAAAGCATTTAATCCACAAATATGGTATGGACACAAGTGGAACTTCAGACACACCAATGTTTGCAAGGACAGTTCTTGGAAAAGATGAAAATGGAAATGATGTTGATCAGAAGCTATACAGAGGAATCATTGGTTCACTACTCTACCTGACTGCAAGCATACCTGATATTGCATTCACAGTAGGAGTATGTGGAAGATTTCAAGCTCAACCTAAGGAATCTCATTTGCTAGCAGCTAAGAGAATCATCAAATATTTGAAGCACACAATCAATGTAGGAATTTGCTATCCAAAAGATGAAGGATTCAAATTGATATTTTATTCAGATTCAGAATATGCTGGATGCAAAATTGATAGAAAAAGCACTTTCAGGAACTTGTCAGATGCTAGGCAGCAGACTAGTATCATGGTTTAGTAAGAAACATAATTCCATATCCACTTCAACAGCTGAAGCAGAGTATATAGCAGTAGGTAGCTGTTGTGCACAAGTATTATGGATCAAACAACAACTGAGAGACTATGGAATAGAGGAGAAGACAATTCCAATCATATGTGACAATACAAGTGCAATATCCATTACTGAGAATGCAGTGCTTCATTCAAGAACAAAGCACATAGATGTGAGACATCATTTTATCAGTGATCATGTAGAAAAAGGAGATGTGATCTTGAGATATATATCTACAGAAGATCAATTGGCTGATATCTTCACAAATCCACTCAGTGATGAAAGATTTTGCAAGTTAAGAACTGAGTTGGGAATGATTGAAATTGATTAAGTGATAAGGAGCAGATAACATGAGTAATCAGCATAGTGACTTCACCAGCTGACTGAACCTTTTCCATTTCGGGTGCGCTCACTTGGCAGGTAAGGCCCTGGTACCTGCAAAGTTCACTTCATCGATTGTTAGGAACAATATTGATGACATCAGCTCAGTAAAGAGGCCACTACATCGGATAGTGACTAGCTATGTCACTTAACCGCTAAATGGTATGGAAGAAACAACTTACTTTTCACTAGACCGATGCAAGAATTATCAAAGAAGTGTGAAATGAATAATATATTCACACATATGGAAAATCTGAGAATTTTATATATTATGGAAGATTGCCCACGTGGATTTTTGTTAATCGTGGAAGTTTTTTTTTCTGGAATGAAGGCAACGCCTCGATTCCCGGGCTTGATCATTACTTGCCTCAATTCTCTCCCCACTACACTCAAAATCATGCCATTACTCCACCACAATCCTTCCATATTCAACTGCTTTCACACTATCAAAAATTCTCCTATATAAACAACACTTAGAGTGTGTTTAGAATTTTTACGCTTCTTTGCATTCTATAAACCCTATTCTCTCTGAAAGTTCGAAGCTTTTCTCATCTCAATTCTTTTTAACACAATGGCTTCATCTTCCTCGGTTCAAAAATATGGCAAACAATACGAAAGTCGATTGCCACTAGGTCTTTCTTTCAAGAAAAACACTATCTGCATCTTTGTGAAAACGATGTGCAAGCAAAAAGATTGGCGGATGGTTGCACCAATCTAGGGTTGATGACTTTTCTCAATCCTCCTATTTCCATCATTTGTTATGAAAGTCTTATATCTTTCTGGAAATCTGCAAAGTTTGTCTCAGGCCTCCTTGAAGGAGATGAATGAGAAGACAATATAGTCGCTTCTGTCAACGGCAAAAAAGTGGTGATTACAGTGAAGGTAATTCACCAACATCTTAATCTCTCCAACGAAGGATATGCAAAATTTGGGCTAGTTCAACAAGATCTAGACGTCTAGTGGTTAGAAATTGGCAAGAATGCCACTGCGGAGAACAAAAAGTTCAACTGTCCTAGATCCGCTCCAAAAATGGCATTTCAATAAATTCAGCTTACTGATTGGGAAGAACATTAAAGGCAAATTAGGAGCAAAGGATGTCATGACAGAGGCCAGAATGCGACTTATGGGCATTATCTACAATTGCCTGAAATTTGATTGGGCTACCTATATCTTCAGATGGATTAAGGAGCAAATCCAAGGAAAAGCAACTGTGGCTAAGCAGAATATAGAAAAAGGGAAAAAGAAGAAGGGTATTTTCTAGGTCAAGAAATCATATGGCATTCAACTTCATTATCTGTTCAAGTGATTGAATGTACCCTCTGTGCAACTTCATAAATTGCACGACGCAAAAATCATGTTTACCTATGTCAAACATCCAAAGAAAGCATGTGGAAGTAAAAGGCAACCAAGTAGAAAGGCCTCAGGTCAAAGGAAGAAGGAAAAGGTTCAAAGAAACTTGGACAAGAAATCTTTTGGGAAATTAATAGATGAGGAAGAAGAAGACCAAGAGGAACATGAAGAGGAAAGAAATAATGATGATGAGGAACAAGAGGAGGAAACTCATGAAGAAGAGGAAGAAAATGTTGAACATGACATTGATGACAGAATTGCAGAGTACCTGAACAGGAAATTGTGAAATTCCAGGTTGCAACTATCTGAGTCTGAGCACATGATTGATAAAGAAGCTTGGATCTTCAGATTCCTTGGTGTCACAACTCTCTTGGGACTGCTTGATGAAACACCACTATGGGAAATGGTAGAAAAAGCAAAATCTAGATTACTCAAACCCACAGATGATGATGATGGGGACAATGTAGATCAATCAGATGATGATGATGGTGATCAGAGTGATGGTGATGATGATGACAATGATGATGGAGGAGCACAAGGTGAAAAGGATCATCATGATGAAGCTGATGCAATTGATGATGATATCACTCTGCAGGAGTTTATACAGACACAGGGAGCAGCTAAGCAAACCCCACCAGTCAATCAAACACCACCAGCTGACTCTGGCAGGCAGCAGACTGAGGCAGCTGAGTGCAACCCGCAACAACCTCTCATTGGACAACAACTCTCTATTGATATATCAGCTGATCCAATAGAAGTGTTTGACATCGGGTCAGCTGCAGCCACTCCGGAAAAGTTCATCCCCAGCAAAGAACAAGGATGCAAAGAGCAATGGGGAATGGGTGACTTGGGTGAACCTGAAATCACAACTACTCAAGTGCTTGAAGAAGGAGTAGGTGAGGCTGATGTCTCTCAACCAGCAACACACAACCAAGAACTGCATTGGTTCCTCCCACTTTGGCACAACATGACAAAGAGCAGCAAACAAACCAGAGCCAGTTCAAACATCATTAGTTGAGGCCAGGCAGGAATTCTGTCACCTCCCTACTGGAATATCCAATGAGTATTTTCAAAGGGCAGTGGACTCATTGCTGGATGAATTAGAGCAACAAGCCTTATATCTCTCAACAATGTCTGCGGCATTCAAAGATGAAAGTCAACAATAGAACGCAAATTATATGCTGTTGCTGTGTATATAGATGCACAAAATATTGTTGTACAAAGGCATGGTGACTTGATCCGTCAAATGGACATCAATCTCACACACAACTTGGCCGGTTTGAGACAACACATTTCAATGGAAAATGAAGCTATGGCCTCAACTTTTGGCACCAGATTTGGCAGTGTGACCAAGACGTTGTCCGATCTTAACAAAAGATTCACATCCATCGAATCCAAATTGGACACTCTGATTATTACAGCCGAAACTACAAACAACATTTTGTTGCAACAACAGGATGATGCTGCCAAAAAGGGGGAAAAAGTGATAAGCTTGAAGGATCAACAGCAAGACCCCTACATTTTACAGAGGAGCAGCTGAGAGCCAGAGACAGAGAAGTAAGAGTTAGATCTGAGGCTGAAGAACAATAGAGGAAAGCACTGGAGGAAAGTAAAAAAGCTAAACTTGGACTACCCTTCCCAGTTAAAAGAAGAGATGATGACAGAGATAGACCGGACAACCAGCAGAGGCCTGGATCTAGTCAAGCAAGAAGCTCTACAAGTCAACATTGATCCAGCTCCAATAGAGGCAGTGGCAGTGGACATAGACACACTGATGGAAGCTTTTCTGGTCAGAAAAGGACCTTCACCACCTACAAAAACATGGAAGAGAAGGAAGCAGCAGTGTTAGATAATGTGAAAGAATTTTTCAGGAAATCAAGACAGTCTGTATCCTAACCATTCACAAGATGAAGGTTGGGTAGATTGGATTGGTTATCAAGATGATGAGTTGATGGTAGATATGGAAAAGATCTACAATGATGTAAAAAGAGAATATGCATCTCTCAAGCAAAGATCTAGAGAAGGAGCATATGGTTCAATCAAGGAAGCAAACCAATCAATGCCCTTCACTGGAAAGGGGCCAGAGGACTTGTCTAGTGAAAGACAAGAAGAATTCAACAACATGGTGAAATTCTTCAGACCCATGGGTAGAATAAAACCCCCACAACAATGGGTGATGTATAAGAGTCTGAAATTTGCGGATCCTTGATGAGCTAAAATTTACCCCTCAAAAATACATTTATAGAAACTCGCAACTGTGGGTAAACTAACTCTCTAACTGGCAGAGTACAGGTCGATTGCTAGGATAGCTACGTGAGTACGAGGTCGTCCCAAGAGAAATGTGGTTGTGAGTACCAAAGCGAACGTGGTTCTTAGTCTAGGCGATCAAAGTTTTAAGTGAGTGTTTATACTAATGCGAAAAAGTAAAGATTATTCTAACGAGTTTAACTAGGTGATTAAAAAGCATAGCGAGCCATGATCCAACAAAGTTATCTCCCACAGGAAAAACTTGATAAGGAGTGTGTTTTATCCGATTCGGTTCATATGATATTCACGGGAGTCAACTCTTTATTCTTACGTTAAGATCTCGAACGACTCTCACTTAACCCCCACACTAGGTTTATTAACCCTCCTTTAGAGAGCTAACTCGCTTTAACATGGTTGACCGTAATAAAAGCCGTTGAAAAACCTCACGAAAACATAGTTTTAACGTGTCACTTAGGTTTCCAATCTAACGATTAAGACTATGGTTTAGTGATTTTAAAACATGTTTCGCACATCTCGTAAAAATAAGAATCTCACTTAGGCATAGTCCAGATCTATCACTTAGATTGTCAATCTAACAATCAGGACTATGATTAATGATATCCATATCTCACATCTCACCGCAAAATACATTTATAAGCTCGATGTAACCATGAACAAAGTTGTCAATTTTATTCAAAGCTACTAAAATGATCAAAACGGGTTTTAAAACATGAGTTTATCATACGAACGTTTAATTACGCGCACACAACTCCCATCTCGTCTCCCGAGGGTCGATTTCACCCGTTTTCACATAATTCAATTTATACAACTACTTTAGCTACTCATAAAACAGAGAAAACAACAAAATATAAATATATATCTAAATACATACATATATATATAAATACTAGTATATAGATATATATGTGTATATATATATATATATATATATATATATATATATATATATATATAACAAGAACAAAACGAAAGAAACAAAAGCAGAAATAAAATAACTACAATTTATGTAGATATAACATTATAGCAAAACGAAAGAAAACAAAACAGAAATAAAATAACTACAATTTATGTAGATATACGTATAGATATATATATATATATATATATATATATATATATATATATATATATATATATATATATATATATATATATATTTATACTAATTGCATAAAAATGAAAGAAAATAAAAAAAAAAAAACGGAAACGAAATTATATTAAAACGATAACTAGTCGGGTTATTACACCGACATTATTACTACATATATATATAATTATAGGCCCCTCAAAACATAAATAAAAGAAGGGAAAAGATGAAAGGAGGATGGGGAAGAAGAGGGGCATCGATCACTCTGCATCTGCTCTCATATATATAGGCAAAGTGTGAGGCCGGACCGGTCCTGAAATGAGCCGGACCGGTCCTGAATCATGATTACTCCACATTCCGTAATCATAACCCATGTGCAGACGGTTACAAACTAATGATTATATAAGTTATATATAATCAATAATTGTATATTAAACTTCTAAAATTCATATCTTGAGTTGTAGACCTCCAAAATCATGATTTAAACGTCATTAGAAAGCTCTCGGAAAACTCTACAACTTTCATGAAGGACACTTCTTCATAAAACGCCTTTTGATGGGCCATTCCCATTACGTGTCGTTTCGGGATTTTCACCGATACGAATCGATTAGCCACTTGACCATAACTTGAGGTTGTAGAACTCCAATTTACGTGATCCAAAGTGCGTTGGAAAGCTTATGTGAAGATCTACAACTTTCATTAAGAAGTCATCCCCTGAAAATGCCTCTAAGCTGGGTCAAATCTTCGTCGAAAATATGTAACGATTAAGTACTTAAGAAAAATTTGATCCATTTGAACTCGTAAGCTTGTGGCACCTTCTTCTAACCCTCTAAACACCTCTTTTAGGGCTCAAAACATGTCGTTACGTAGGATTTTGGTCTACTTATAATCCCGCAATAAACCACCAAAATACCAAACGTAAATCCGACCACGACACTCGGTTACTAAACCGGTACAAAACTAATAAAACTTATAAAAACACGATATTTTATAAAATAGTCACGACTTATATATTTTTATGAAATCTAGGAATTAATGACTCAAATTGATATAAAGGTGCTCAAAATGATATTAAAAGCGGGTGAAATGTTATGAAAATAAATGATGAATTTTTCGTCATCACAACCCCCCACTTAAACTTTTGGTCGAGTCCCGAACAAAATAAGCTATAAAATAAAATGAATGAGGAAAAATTCATGAAGATATAAAATATAAAGGCCAACCGGATGATGTAACCAATCGAATCATAACCACACGTTAACCTTAATATAAATGTATAGCAGTGTGTGTGTGTGAAGCCCTTTCAATTTCCACTTTTCCTCTTGAATAAATCAAGCAAGCACAAATATCCATTGAGACAATCCTAATGACTTTCCTAGGTATAGGCGATGAATGATTCCACACAAGGTCCTCCCGTGTACTTATTAGGATAATCCCTAATGCATATCATTTAGTTTATCTTTGGGGATAGTCAGAAGAAAACTAAGTTATAAACCATGCTCTATTTTTTTTTCCTCATAGAATACTAACATATCCGAACTCATTGCCAAAATTGACTATCTTGCAAGCGTCATGAGGTGAGATTGAATACATTAATACCTATCTAACTTTTTTTTTTTTTTTTTTTTTTTTTTTTTTTTTAATGTGTAGCATATGCCCTCATTCCCAAGCAATAGGATGTTTCGTGATAACACCTATTTTGGACTACCATCATCAGCGATCGGGAGCTTTTAAACCTCATGTAGTGATATAGGGCGTTTCGTGATAACGCCTACTACACTCAAATCATTGGTAGCTACATCCGGCATCTAAATAGCTCACTTATTTTGACATTCTTTCTATCACATTCAAACCTTGAGATATTCACAGTACATGTTCAGAAATTAGGTACTAAGCTATTGCAATTATCTACAGAATAACCACTAGGATCTTGAATGGATACTGATTTAAAATTTTCGCTTCAATATCAAAGGCTTACGTGAACAATGAATTCATGTTACACAAATAAATTTTTGGTTAAAATGCACTTACGGTTCACTTTGGTTATACATATCCAAATTAATCATTACATCTTTAAATCCATGAAATATATACCTTATCTGATTATTTTAATCAACTAAATAATGCTCGAAAAGAATCAAAAACTAAGGGTTTAAACACTTACTTGCCATTTCTAAACCAACGGACTCTACCCCCCACTTACGATTTTGCATTATTCTCGAGTGTAAATGAGATAGAGAGGAAGACTTAGCTTATAAACCAGGCGAGAAAGATGCTATCGAATCCCGTAATGTGACCATGAGAAAGCACGATCCGAATCCCTATACCAAAACTTAACACGAAGCAAACACGAAGCAAACACGGGACATGGTCCTCGTGCAAAAGTATGCAATAGGGATATGGGAATAATAAGATAATGGCCTGTCACGTCAGAGAAAATTCGATAGGCAAATAGAGTATCACATGAGCATATATCGTAGTCAAGTCACTATTCCTAGTTTCATTTTTATTACACACGAGTTTTATTAAGGTGGGAATACTCACCACTATACTACAACTACTAGAAATTTGAAAGCAGACTAGATCATAAAATGAAATGTAGTGAGTCTTTTATACCAGAGATCCTCAAGGGTTCTACAACCTAAGTCCAAGAAATGATGTATTTGAATGTTTTCTTTATATTCCTCGGGATTTTCGGATAACCACCTAATCATTCCTCTTAATGACATTCAAACATTCATCCCGAGACTTGGTTGTGCTTTGTGTTCATCTTTCATACAGATTCTACATTTCATTAAGACTAGGCTTATTCAAACTATCTTTATCGGGTTGCCCCGATAGCGCTTTTGTTTAACGTCGTTTGCTCGACAGGGTGACTCTATGCAGACTCGATCAACCAAAATCCGAACTCAAGAAGATCAACGACTTTAGAAAAATTAACAATGCGAGAACCATTGAAATTAAATTGTCTAGAAGCGTGCCTCGTTTGGCCCTCGATGTTACCTCATCCGGCCGTCGAACCTTCTTTTATCATCTGTCGAACCATCTTCTTTTGAAAATTACCATAAAGCTCATCCATCGGGAGTACACAAAGCTGGACCGCAGAAAATTCATCCTCATAGAGTGGACGAATATAGTAATCCGGGACCGATATATTAACTATTACCAACTCTCCCGGTGGCTTTACTAAAGATGGCCAATCAATCTCTCGCTCCTCTAACTCTGTCATCTCCAAATCTTGCACTTTTTCTTCATGGCTGAATTATCAACCTTATTCTCAACTTTGAACTTCTTTGGTGATAACCTCATCATCATTTCTAACCACCTCACATGTCTGCGCCTCTTCACATACCTCACTAATTCAATCAATTGCCCCACCTTGTCTTGAAGATTTCTTATAAATGAGTCGAAGACTTACCTTGAACTCCTGCATGTCCAACGGTCGCTCTTCCAAGATCTGGTTCAATCGTTCTAGTTGCTCTATTTGTTGTCGGTGAATTCTTCTTGTGGCATGAAGCGCATGCGATCATATTGACTTTGATTCATCGGAGGTGAGTAGTAGTCCTCTTGCCATTCCAGACAACGATCGGATGGTGAATATGGTTAAAGCTATCAACGTCTTTGAGTATGAACACGTAATCTCGATAAGCATTAGGGTTGGGTAACCTCGTAATGGTGTGGCTCATAACTCGAATAACCATAATTCTGGTCCTGGTATGAAGACATATGGACTGACTTATAACTAAGGAAGTCTATGATGACCTTGGATAAGTCTGAGTTGTACTACAAGTGATGAAATCAAATGGTTAAATATAGTGTATACTGATCTCAAACAAATCAAGGATCAATGGAGTACAAGCATACTTGGAAAACCAAAGAAGGAAAAGAAACAGCAAAACGGCGAAGTAAGAGCTCTGCCGGCTGATTAAAGGAAAATAGTGAAGAAGGTACACTTAGCCGGTCAAGCAATAGGTTCAACAGCAAAGTGAAGTATGTTTTCTGCATTTTATTCTGAATGTGGAAAATGAATAAAATCAAGCAATAATTGCATAATCAATCAAGGACGGATTTAATGAGAAACGTTGGAATAAAGTCCGGATGTCTAAAATCAAGGAGAATAAAATCAGGAGAAATCCAGGATCAAATCAAGAATTATTGTCCACATTAAATAGCCAACGGACAGAAATTCAAATCAAGGAATATCAGGGCTATAAATAGAAGGCATTGACAGACATGAAAAACAACGATTTGAATATACAAGAACAAGAAGAAACTTTGTCAATTTCTTAAACCTTTTATTTGAACTAAAAAGAACACATCTAGTGATCAACAGAGCTACAATACTACATCAAGCACCGAGATTGATCAACCTCTTTGTGAATTCAATTCACACCCAAGTCAAGCAACTAAATTAGAGCCATTTGAGAAGGAGTTGTGTTTGTGATAGCTGCTGAATGATTTGTTCCCAAGGAGCAGTGTTGAAGACCGAGTCAGCTGAAGCTTTTGAAGCTAATGAGTGATAGTCTTGTAGATTGTGAAGCTTGTGTAGCCAAGGACAATCACACTATTGTATTGGTGAAAGTCAATAGTGAATCCTCTAATCATCACAGGAGAATAGTGGATTAAGGGATTACACCACCCTGAACAACTATAATTCTTTTTGTTCATTTACTTATCGCACTTCACTTTACAGCATTTAATTACTTCTCTTAGTTCATACTTTGTGTGTGATTGCATAACCTACTTTGAAAGAGTTTTAAAAAAGGACTTATCCGCTGCCCAAAAGCTTTTAATTATAAGAAAAGTTTTTGAAACTCCAGTATAGTCATTCACCCCCCTCTGACTATACTTTACCCTTCTCTGGGACCAACATTATATTTCCTTTAATTCATAAATATAAAGTGAATATTGTATTTCATTTTTGGAAAAAGACACGTCTGCCTTTTCCCGAAAATCGGAATATTACATTCCTCATACCTTAAGAGGAGTTTCGTCCTCGAAACTTGAACATACCTGGTAAATCCAAAATGTTTGGGAACTCCGTGATCATGTCGTCTTCCACTTCTAAGTTGCTTCGTTTGGTGAGTGGTTGCTCCATTCTACCAACACCAAAGGGATCATCCGTCTCTTGATAATCTTTTCCTTTATGTCCAAAATCTTAATCGGTTTCTCATCATAAGCTAGGTTATCCTGAAGAATTTCCGGATCAACTATATCTTCAACATCCAATCTCATCAAACACTTCTTCTACATTGAGACATGAAACACATTGTGATCTCTTGACATAGACTCGGTAGCTTAAGCTTATAGGCCAACGGTCCAACTCTCTCAAGGATCTCAAAAGGTCCAACATACCTTCGACTTAGTTTTCCTTTTTGTACAAACTGCTTGACCCCTTTCATTGGTGAAGCTTGCAAGTAAAATCTATCACCGACATCGAACTCCAAAGGTCTTCTACGAACATCAGCCCAACTTTTCTGACGATCTTGAGCTGCCTTCAAGTTCTTCTTTACTAACAAAACCCTTTCCTTAGATTGCTCAACCAATTCTGGCCCGGTGAGTTGTTTCTCCCCAACTTCATCCCAAAACTAGCGGCGTTCGACATCTTCTGCCATACAAAGCTTCAAACGGCGGCATTCCCAAACTTGCATGATAACTGTTGTTGTAGGCAAACACAGCCACGGGTAGGTAATCATCCCATGATCCGCCTACTTCCAAAATGCATGCTCTTAGCATATCCTCAGTGTTTGGATTGTCCTCTCCGACTGCCCGTCTGTTTGAGGGTGAAAGGCTGTACTTAAGTCCAAAGTTGTACCCAAAGCCTTTTGCAAACTCTTCCAAAAATGACCGATGAATCGACTGTCATGATCTGAAACTATTGAGATAGCCACACCATGCAACTTCACTATATTATCCAAATAGAGTGTAGTCATCTTCTTCAGTGACATGTCAACTTTTGTAGGTATGAAATGGGATGACTTGTTAGTCTATCAACAATCACCCAAATCATGTCATGTCCACTCTTTGTTCTTGGTAAACCGGTAATGAAGCCCATTGTGATCTTATCTCACTTCCACTCGGGGATGTCTAAAGGCTTTAGCATACCTCATGGTTTTCCATGCTCAACTTTTACTTTCTAACACGTATCACATTCTGACACAAACTTTGCTATCTCCAACTTCATTGAAGGCCACCAAAAGCGTTCCTTCAAGTCTTTATACATCTTGGTAGCTCTCGGGTAGACTACAAAAGCTATCCTATGTACCTCATCCAAAACTATTTGCCTTAAGTCCCCAACATTCGGAACACACAACCTATCTTGATACCAAAGGTTCTCGTTCTTATCTATTACATACCCAACTGTAGGCTTTTCTCTAGCAACTCATTTCAAGTCAACCAATGCTGGATCGTCATCTTGTTTACCCGGATATCATCCATCAACTTTGACCTCGCCAACAACGGAGCCACAAACTGACGATTCCCACACTGATCAAAACCCTGGATTCTCAGCCCATCTAACTGTTCTGTAGCAACTTCAACCCCTGAAACCGCAGACCCTGGTCTTCTACTCAACGCATCTGGAACCATATTTGCTTTACCCAGGTGGTACGGAATGTCCAAGTCATAATCCTTCACAAACTCTAACCATCTCCTTTGCCTCATATTCAGACTTTCTTGTGTAAAGAAATACTTTAAACTCTTATGGTCTATGAAGATTCTTGCCTTGACTCCATACAAGTAGTGCCTCCAGGTCTTTAAAGCAAACACTAATGCTACCAATCTAAGTCATGTGTCAGGTAGTTATTTTCATGCACCTTAAGTTGTCTAGATGCATAGGTGATAACCTTTCCTCCTTGCATCAACACACAACCCAAACCATGTCCCAAAGCATCGGTGTAAACGTCATAGTTGTCAAAGATCTCAAGAACTGCCAAAACCGGTGCTGATGTCAACCTCTCCTTTAGAGTTTGAAAAGCTCTTTCACACTCATTAGTCCAATAAAACTCACATTCTTTTGGGTAAGTCGAGTGAGTGGTGTAGCTATCCTGGAAAAGTCTTGCACAAACTTTCGGTAGTAACCGCTAAACCCATAAAACTTCTTACTTCTGACACTGTGGTAGGTCTTGGCCATTTCTCAACTGCATCAATCTTTGCCGGATCGACTTGAATACCATCCCCAGATATCACGTGTCCTAGAAAACTAACTTGATTCAACCTAAACTCACACTTCGAAATCTTTGCAAACAACTGCTTTTATTTTAATGTCTTCAAAACGATTCTTAAGTGTTCTTCATGCTCCTTTTCATCCTTTGAGTAGAGAAGGATGTCATCTATGAAAACAATCACAAATTTATCAAAAATGGCATGAAGACACACTGCATTAAGTCCATAAAAGCTGATGGAGCATTAGTAAGTTCAAACGGTATAACCAAGAACTCATAATGTCCATATCTTGTACTAAACGCTGTCTTAGGTATCTCTGCTACCTTTATCTTCAATTGGTGGTAACCTGACCTATGATCGATCTTGGAAAACTCTTTCTTACCTTGCAACTGGTTGAACAAATCATCAATCCTTGGTAGGGGATACTTATTCTTGATGGTGAGATTGTTCAAGGCTCTGTAGTCAATACACATCCTCATACTACCATCTTTTTTCTTAAAAAACAAAACAGGAGCTCCCTATGGTGATGTACTTGGCTGAATTATATTCCTTTCGAGCATATCTTTGAGTTGAGCCTTCAATTCTTTCAATTCAGCTGTGGCCATCCTATAGGGTGCCTTAGCAACTGGTGCCTCTCCCGGTACCAACTTGATCTCAAATTCTATCTCTCTATCCGGCATGTTTCATGGTAATTCTTCCGGAAACACTTCAAGGTATTCCTTTGCTATTGGAGTTTCTTCTAACTTAGGCTTTACTTGTGCAACATCCATTGCATACAACAAGTAGCCTTCACATCCTTTCTAACATGCTCTTATAGCCTTAACCGCTGATATTACAGGGTGACGCTTCTTGCTAGGCTTGTAGACATTTCCTTGAAAGGTTTTAGACGATTTCCCGGGTACCTTAAACATCACTCACTTTTCTCTACAGTCTAAGTGTACAAAATTCTTGGATAGCCAATCTATCCCCAGAATTAAATCAAAGTCTGAAAAGTCCAACACTATCAAGTCACTCTTACACCGATAGGTTCCTACACGCACATCGACTTAAGGGTGTAGGTATCATCTTAGCTACCTTAGTTACCTTTCCTAAGGGTGTAGTTATCTCCATAGAATTCCTTAAAGTTTCTAATGGTAGATTTTGCTTCTTAGCGATCTTAGTCAACACAAAAGTATTAGACGCTCCCGTATCAAACAAAGCTGTAACTACTAAACCGTCTAATATTATTGTACCTGATATAACATGGTCATCGGGCTCCACAAACTCAGCATCCATAGAAATCACACGAACCGGTCGACTTGAGCTTCCCTTTCCATTCCATTGACTCTGTTTCCCCTTGTTCTCCTTACTTGGACAGTTTCTTGCAAAGTGTCCCGGGTCCCCGCAAAGGTAGCAGCCACTTGCACTTGCTCGGCACTCACCGGCATGATTTCTATTACACTTTGAGCAAAGTGGTGTACCAGCCGATGGAGTAGCTTTCAAATGTGCCGTTGTCTTCCTTGCATTCTGTTGAGGGGCTGTCCGATTGCTTCCTTGGCTGGTACCAAAGCTTCTCTTAACTCCAACAACTACTGAAGGCTTATTCTTGAAGGTTTCAACCTCTATAGCCTTGTTCAGCAACTCTGCAATGTTTCTCGGCGTAGCTCCCATCATACCGGCCTGAATCTCATGAGATAAACCACTCCTATACAGAGCCATCTTCTTCTCCTCAACTCTCATGATTTCAGGATAAAACCTTCCCAAATCGTTGAAGGGATTGGTGTATTGAGACACAGTAGTGTGCAACCCTTGACTATGCCTCAAAAACCGACTTGCTTGATTGGCTTGAACCGCTGGTGGGAAGTACTCATTGTAGAAAAGTTCCTTAAACTCACTCCAATCCATAACTTTGCCTCGGCTTCTCTTTATAGCATCAAACCAACTTTCCGCTGTATTCAACAAGAAGCCCGCCGCTAGCTGAGCCATTTGCGCTAAATACATAGGTAAAATTATGTTAATAAGTTTAATGAGGATAATGAGCCTAAATAGTTACTGCTGAGTGTCACACGATAAGCCCCACCTCTTGAACCCACGGATAGGACAATGTGTTACATGGTGGATGTCACCTCTAGAGACTATTGGTAGGCGGGATGTAGTATCCACATTGGTAAATTCAATCCCTGTTGTCTCTATATAGTTCTCTAATCAATTATGACTCAAATATCATACTGTACATAGAAAAAGTGAAGTGAAATGCCAATATTGTAAACACAACGTCTTTAGATGCATAACTCAGTGGTAAAAAATGATGGTAGTGTAATGATAGTCTTTTTTGGTTGAGTATGAGAAATTGATTTTATAAATGATCAACTTGTCTTAGCAATAAGGGGTCCGGAAAGACTATTTGCACACTAAACTACTGAGACATAAGTTTTGATTCATAACTCCAATGAATCTCATTGGACAGAATAATTGAAGGCATGGGCGGACGCAGGATCCCAGACGAAGGGGACGATAATTCTAAAGATTTTTTTTTCAATCAAAAAAATAGATAGTAGTGTTTTCCTTTTCTTTCTGTTTCCTACGAGTCGAAAAAACCCTACTATACATCGCAAAAAAACACGACTATACATCTTGCTAAAAAAATACTATATATCGTATGATCCAACACATTAATCATTCTAATTCTATCAATAAAGATTTAAAACACTATAAAAAATGTTTTCGAAGAAAACCAATATTCCTAAACCGATTATTATTTTTCAGAATGTATCACTTTGATAATATCTATGTATTTTTATTTACATGGTAAAAGTTTTATGTCAAATTATCGGATTATTATAAACGATAAGGACGAATATAAATTTTATGAGAACAAAAAAATACATAACATATATATAATATTGTTTTTTTTGATCCGAGAAGGGCGAGTGCCCACTCCTTTTCGGGTGCATCAGCCTCTCATTGAAGGCCTTTGGTTTGGAAATTTCATTTTTATTTTTCTTACGAGAATATTTACTCCGAACCAATCCGCTAGGCTGCTACTAGTAATTCATGCATGGTTTTAAAAATGGAAAAATATTTAACACATATAGAAACTATATATTTACAGCCTTATGAGTTATGATATGTTATGGACCCAAATAAAAAATGTAGATGAAGGACAAACTTTACTAGCTTACCAAATAAAATTATTATTACTAGCACTCTTTGATATTTAGTTACATGAACCCTTATAAAGTATTATTATTGCTTTTCAAAAAAGAAAAGAAAATTTCCTCAAAAAATAAATAAATTAATAAAGTATTATTATTTATCATGTTTTGCTATTTTTTTTCAAGTTTGAAATATATTTATTATCAACAGAAGATATCTACTCAACTCCTATTGGATTAAATTTATCTCTTGATTGAAATTGAGATTGAGTTAATATTATGTGTTTCATTATAACAATGAGAGTTTCAAATACCATGTTAACTTTTATTGATTATATTGGAAAAAATTTCCAACAAATATTTACATAGAAATAAGCCCAAAAATTGGTAAAAAAGTTGTTTCAAAACGTTGCTTAACAATAACTTCTGCCACTCAGGAAAAAAAAAAAAAAAAAAAATAATGATACGGACATAACAGTTGTATCACAACGAGTGACACAACGGTGATCTGCACTGTTGATTATGTTAGATTTACATGATTAATATAGACACATTATTATCAACGGTGTAGATCACCATTATGGTATAACCGTTGTGGCCGTATTATTATTCATAAAAGAAACAATAACTTCTTGTCCGGCTTATAATATCCTTTCCTTTCAGAGAAAATAAATAAATAACATGCACTATAAGTTCCTATTTCTAGATGGCTGATGAATGATTCTTGCAAACTAGTTTGGATTTAGTTTCTTCCTAAAAAAAAGATTGAATTTAATTTGTGTCGTTAAATTATATATAATTATCAAAAGGAGTAATGTTCAATTCAATAGAAAAAGAATATTTTAATTCTTTGCCATTATTACATTGTACATGGATGAAACATGAATCTGTACGTGACATTTTTACATGGAATATTATAACATTAACGGCTAGCCAGAATATATACTAACTACCTACATACAGTATATATATATATATATATATATATATATATATATATATATATATATATATATATACTTTGAAATTATCACTAAAAAAATTTTACTTTGAAAGTAATTAACATGGATGCAATGCATACTAACAAAAAAAGAAAACATTCAACAATGTCGCAAAGAATTCAAGTAGATTGCTTATCTCAACAAATTCGAAGAAGACCAAGGTCAAACACAAGAAGGGTTCCTAGACGAAACGAAGAGGAGTGTACTTGTTTACCGCCATTGTCGGACGTTGTTATCCTGGGGCTATTCCATCATTGGATAATTACTATGATGACAGATTCTTGGGCAAATTTTTTGATCGCATTCCTGATAGCATATCAAAATGCAGGTGTTCGAAAAACCGAGACAGAAAATAATTAGCAGATTATACGTTTGCATTTTTTTTTCCTTTTCGTTTTGTTATTTCCATGAATAAAAGGAGGGAAAAGTATTTGAATAGTATCATGGGTAAGGAGAAGAAAATTTGGAGGTGGAATAGAAATGGTGTATGTCACTATACTATTTCTATGAGCTGGTGATTTGTTTTTATATTTTTATTCAATGAATAAAGTTTGTTGTGTTGTTGTTTGATCGAATTGAATATTGTACCAATGAAATGAATTTATTATTATTATTATTATTATTAGAAAACAAAATGAAATGAAAAGTTACTTTTTTTTCAGATTAAATGTTGTTAAATTTTTTTTTTTTTTTTTTTTTTGAGAAATAAATGTTGTTAATTTTATTCGTTTAAAAATGGTGTGTATAAAAATAAATCAAGGGAATCGGATCCGGCCTAGCTAGTGGAATATCATTGTATTTACTGTTGAGAACTTGAGTTTGATTCTCATCCATGACTCCTGTCCCCGAATAAAAATAATTAACCCTTCCCCTTTGCAGGGAAAAAAAGAAGAAGAAACGAGTCAATTAGTGATCAAACACATACACACATTGATTTTGTTGATTCGTTTGGACATGAATGGGGTTCAAATAAAAATGATAAATATGATGTGTAGACATATTTAATACAGAGACATTCCAAATGATTTAAAGTATTTTATTGCAGTGGGTTGAAGTGTCTTTGCATTCATATCCTTAATATTATTTATTCAAAATCTCACGGAAAGACAAAGGAACGATTTTAAATGAAACAATTCAATTAATTATTATATAGTTAATTGTCATTTAAGACACATTTAAAACGATATCAAGATTTTAGGATTATAAGAAAAGATTTTTGTCAAAAAAAAAATTTTCATCGGTGAAAGTGAAAATGAAATTGAAAATGAGAGTGAATTACGTTAGTTTTGTGCTGAAAATCAATGTAATTCACTTTCAAATTCACTTTCACTTTCACTCATGAAATGTCCTTTTGATAAAAATCATTTTTATAGTCTTTTTTGTCTGACATCTTTCATATTGTGTCCTTTAGAATCCTTGTCTCTTAATTATATATTCAAATCACATATAATCGAATATGTAAAGAAGTTCAGGGAAAATATTTTTCATATCATTAATCAACACAATTGTGCAATATTTATAGTATAATCCAGGGTTTCCTCTCCTATCCATAATTACTAAACTATCCTTACTAACATAAATTACAAATACATCATAATACATCAATCATATCGTAATACCCCCTCAAGGTGGAGCGTGAAGATCTCGAACGCCCATCTTGCACAATAGGAACTCAAGCTGCTGATGTCCCAACGTCTTCGTAAATATATCCGTCAACTGACGCTTCATGGTCACATATGAAGGAAGGATCAACCCATCCGTAATAGCATCACACACGAAATGACAATCCGCCTCGATATGTTTCGTGCGTTCGTGAAATACCGGATTCTATGCAATATATAACACCGACTGACTAACACAAACGATCCGTATCCCTGGGGGGCGCCGCACCACAAGGTCGGCCAACAACTTCTTCAACCACTTTAATTTGCATGTGAGAGATGCCATATACCGATATTCAGCTTCCGTAGAAGAACGAGAAATAAAAGTTTGTTTCTTGGACTTCCAGGATATAGGCGAAAGACCAAGGAACACAAACCAACCGCTCAAAGAACGCCGAGAAAGTGGGCAACTCTCCCAGTCAGAATCACACCAACCCCGAGAAGAAGAGATCTAACAGAATGCAAGATAATTCCCTGACCAAGATGTTTCTTCAAATAACGAACAAGTTGTAATGCAGCTTCCCAATGATCAACCCGAGGTGCATGCATAAACTAATTCAAGACATGAATTGAGTACGCCAAGTCGGGTCTTGTCACTCCAAGATATATAAGTCGTCCAATCAAACAACGATAGGGCGCAGGATCACTCAACAATTCTCCAGTGGCAAAGGCCAACTTGTGATTCTGATGAATAGGAAATTCAGTCGGTTTGCACCCAAGTAAACCTGCTTCATCAATAATGTCAAGATCATATATATTTCCTCTAGTTCAAGATAATCTTATCTTTGTTCCGGTCCACCTCTATCCCGAGAAAGTACTTTAGAACCTCCAAATCCTTCATCTTAAAGCAGTTCCCCAAATATTCTTTAAAAATAATCGTGACCGCTTTATCATTCCCGGCAATGATCATATCATCCACGTACACTAGAACGTTCAAGCTGAATACCTCGATGCAAAGTAAACAAGGAATAATCAGAGTACGATTGATGAAATCCATAATCCTTTGAAGCAGAAGCGAGCTTCACAAACCAACACCTTGGTGCATGTTTCAAACCATACAAAGATTAGCGCATCTTGCAAACCAAGTTCGAGCCCTTCTTCTAAAAACCGTGAGGACTCTCCATGTAAATTTCCTCCTGCAAATCTCTATACGGAAAAGCATTATGAACATCCATTTGATGAATATCCCATCATTTCAGAGCATCCACACTAAGGAAAGTCCGTACGATAACCATCTTTTCCACATGAGCGAATATTTCAGTCTAATCAATTCCTTCTTCCTGATGATGCCCAAAAGCCACTAACCAGGCTTTCATTCTTTGCAAGGTCTCACGTTCATCATATTTCTCGGTATACACCCACTTGATCCCCAAAGCCTTTTTCCCAGGAGGAAGTGGTTGTAATACCCATGTACCCTAATCTTCTAGAGCTTGAACTTTTTCAGCCATGGCCTTACTCCAACCCTCGTGTTTAATTGCCTCCTTAAAAGATTTTGGAGGATTGCCAACAGTGATAGCTGCGAGATACTTGTAGTTCTTAAAAGAAAACAAATCATAATATACAAAAAATGCAGAAGAGGATACGGAGTACCTGAGGATGCAGCTGGAATGGAAGAGCGTGCAGTAGGACTTTTCTTGTCAATGAGAGTATGTGTCACAAAATCCTAAAACCGCGAGTTTTGAATTTCTGTCCTCTGCCTCTGCCTCTGCCCAACTCTTCCACACATTCACCTGGCCGTTGAGGTGGTGGTGAAGGTGCTATGTCAACCGTCTCATCCGCCCCGTGCATCCCCCCTCAATTGGTGGATTCCGCAACTGAGGATCCCCAGGTGATGGGAAAGAAACTCCGAACCCCTCATCCTCAATCACAACATCATCTAGAAACAAGGTAGGAGGAGAAGAAGCCACACCCCCCTCGGCCTGGGGAGAGAAAGGGAATACATGCTCATAAAATTTGACATCACGGGACACGAAAAATCTCCTCAGAGTCAAGATCATACAATGTCAATCCTTTCTTCGCAAAGAGATATCCCAAAAAAACACACTTACGAATACGGCTGTCAAACTTATTTGAGTGGCGGTGGTCATGTGCATAACATAAACATCCGGGAACACGAAGAATAGATAAATCAAGTGGCTTTCCAAACAAGACTTCGTAGGAGTTTTGTAATTAATAACACTCGAAGGGTACACTCCCCCAAAATTTGAGGAGGAGATGACCCTCAAAGCGAATTGAAGAGCCCGAGCGACGCTTAAAATATGTTGGTGTTTACGTTCTACATGACCATTCTGTTGTATGGTAGCTACACAGGAGGTTTAAAAAATTACGGCTTGTTCACGAAAGTAACGTAGTAAATAAATCTCTCCCAACACTTGCACAACCTTAATCTTAAAGATTCAACACGCCCTCTCAGGTGTGGACTATCTCTCCCAACACTTGCACACTACAATATAAATAGGGAAAATAATATTGTTGACAACGGGGTTCGATTCCATGACCTCGGGCTTTGATACCATGTTGAACTACCATATTTTCCAAAAACTTAAACTGATGGGGAGGTTGCTCAAATGTGGGTCATCTCTCCAATACTTGCACAATCTTAATCTTGAAGACTTCAACAGAATATTATATACAATTATAAATGTAAAATATCTTTCTAAGAATACACACACGTTTTGAATGAATCAACGTCATCAAGCCGTCGACTACTCTTGGTCAACCTGTTCGTCTTCTCACCCCACAATGCATACAAAATAAAATGCAAATGAGGTAAGTACAAAGTACTTAGTAAAAGTGAGAAGCTAATGAATAACTATGTTATACAACGAAAGGTTATTATTATGATTATTAAATTATCTTTATGAGACCAACTCAATCTAGGGTTCACTCCATGTCCATCAACATGTCATGACTATACATTTCTATCTTAACTTATCGGTTACATCATTACTCAAGGACACTGTGCATGAGGAAAATTCCACCACGAGATATACTTGCCAACTACGGTGATTAGCACCGATAGTCCCGGGATCTCCCCGGTATGCGTATACGTTCGATGAATTTCCTCCACTACCCTTCAGCCTTTTGAGCCAGTAGCGTTGTTCACCTTTTTATGAACGTATCACATTGCCGATATGGATTAGTGCCTAACCGAGAATAATGAAGTTTTAGCTTTTACCACCACGTATGTAACTTTATTGTGTATTAACTAGCCACTTAAGTGTTTTCAAGTAAGCTCCCTCACATCTACTCTCATTACTTAGACCACTAGACATGGACAAGGCCTAGCAGATACCACAGACATTGATGATACTATTTCATCAAGCACAAGCCATTTCATGCCTTTCCGGCGGTCCCGGACTTCAACTCCTTTAAGAGTACGTCCGGTGCCGGAATAAACGCATCGAACTCAATCGAGGCTTGTTTATGTTTAATTAATGTTATTGAATCAAAAATAGAAATTTAAAACTCAACACAAATATACTAAAACATATCATATCTCATTAATTACAACTTATTAGCATGAATTCTATCACCAAACAACACCAAAACTCGTCAAAACTCAACCTATTATTATACAACTATAATTACTCATTAGGAAGAGCCTCTTACCTTAATTGCAAGCAAAACCAATCCAAAACCTTCAAGATACTGCTGATCATCTAAGCCTTCAACTCGAAACCTAATTGATCAACGGTAATCCTAAAAATCCTATCTTTCTTGAAAATCCAGAATTGAAAAGTGTGCAAAACTGAATATTACCTGACTTAAATGCTGTGAAACTATTTTTAGAATGATCTACACTCCAAGATGATCGTTTTGACTACTCATGGCTGAAAACAGAGCTACGGTTTAAAAGATACGAATTTTTGAAAAGCGAACTCGGCGATTCACGAAAAACTAGGGCTAAACCGAAAACTTACGGAATATGGATATTTTATTTTCCAAAGTTGCGTCTCGTCGTGGTGATCACTTTTCTCTCCTGCGGCATCTTGAAACGATGAACAGATTGGCCGCACGGTTGATGTCTTCGTTCCAGGCATCTGCGAAGCTCTGCGTCCTTTTTGTTCTTTGCCGTCGCCTCTTTTCTTCTTCTTTTTTAATTACGTGATAAAATTATAAGAGAATTTGGGGATTATTTTCCTTAAATAACTATCAATTAATTTCATTAATTAAATAACTAAATCCTCTTTTAAAATAATTAAATCATTTTTAATTACTTTAAATAGGATAAATAATAAGTAGGTCATAGTGAAATTACCCAATTATCTTTTACCTTTTACGAAAAGTCGGGATGTTACATCCGAGTTGTGCCTCTCTAGTTTGAGATATAGTTCTTTTTCTGAATCCAATTCTTGCGCCACTGCTTTCTTTTACGTCTCTGCTCTTGTCTTCATGCGATCAGCGAGATGTTGGAGGGAATTCCATAGGACTTTATCTCGCGAGGAAAATACCAGGCTTTACCGACCCTTTTTCTCACCTAGGGCATTATTAGACAATAGTTTAGATAACTTAGACAAATAGTCCATTTGTATTTATTTTGTATTTAATATAGGTAGACCGCATTAATATCACATATTCTAGAATCTCTTGTAATTGTATATATATATACAATCTCATACAATGCAATACACATGATTTGCAAATATCAACACTTATCATGGTATCAGAGCAAAATATTCTTGCATAGAACTCTACACCATTTTTTTCTCCTATAATCACTCTCTCTCCAATCTCAATCTTACGTTTCCTTTCTCTTTTCTTCAATTATTCCCCAAAATCAAATTTCCTTCTTCCGTTTCCTTTTCCTTTTCTTCAACTATTCACCAAATTCAAATTTCTTTCTTCCCGCCTCACGCCTCCATTCTTCTTTCTTTTTTCCCGAAAAATGACCATGGCATCCAAGCCTCTTCCACCATCCCCACTCAAATCATCCTCTCAATCCTCGCAACCCAACTCTCAATCAAACTAGATTCTTCCAATTACGCCGCTTGGCATATGCAATTTGAGACCCTTAACTACGCTACGACTTATACGGGTTTGTCGATGGCACTAATGTATGTCCGCCGTCAACAATCACTGCTGATGGAAAAACTGAATCCAACCCCGTCTGCCACTTATGGAAACGGCAGGATAAACTTATTACCAATGCTATCATGGCCTCTCTCTCTACAAACGCCACTCCCGTCATCATTGGGGTCAAAAGTGCAGCTGAAGCGTGGACACGCCTGGCTGAAACATACAACAAATCATCTCGGGTCGATTACGCTCATTAAAGACTCTCTCAAAAGATAAAAAAGGTGATCGATTCGATGTCGACTTTCTACGAGATTAAAAGCAAAAGCGATGCATTGGCAATGCTTGGTGCCAAAATGTCCGATGATGACATAATGGATTTAGTGTTCGAGCAACTGGGTGATGAATACCTCGAATTAGCCAGAGCATTTCACGTTCGGGACAAAAGTGTTCCTTTCGAAGAACTACATGAGAAGCTGTTAAATTATGCACCCGTTGCTCGAGTTGATCGTGTCTCAATTTTTGGTCAACCATCTGCCCACGCCGCATTTCGACCCCAAAATGCAAATTCTCGAACCCCAATGACTTCAAATCAATTCTTACCCCAATCTATGGTCAACACCAACAACTCCAATCCTGCTGGACGTGGCAATTATAAAGGTACATGTCAATTGTGTAAAATTAAAGGACACTCAGCTCGTTTCTGTCCTCAATTTCAGGTACAAGCCCGAACGAATCAGGCTCAGTTCGTTCCTCACCCCCCGGTTCAGCCCGCTGTTAAGGCCATATTTATATGATTATTAAGGGTTTATTTCATTATTATTTTCCCCACATTTGCATAATTTACATGAGAATTAAGGGTTTAAGTGTAATTATTTAATAAAGATGATTTTAAGAGGGTTGTATGCAAAATTGATGATTTTAAGTGTTTAATTTAATGGAATTATTATTATTTGGATTTTATTACATTTTTGCATTGTTTATTTATCATGTAGGAGTTGATTTTCGTGCATATAATGAGGATAAATGAAGCTCAAGTCGAATTATTCAAGATAGAGTTGGAATTGGCTCAAAGAAATTGGATAAAGATGATGAAATCCGACCTCAAAGCGATCCGGCCGGCGTGCATCCCGTCCACTAGGCAGGCGTTTGATTTCATGGACGGCGTCGAGAGAGGAAATCACATACTGAGAGTTTGGACGCAGCATGGACGGTCGTCAGAAGCAAAGTCAAGATCCACCAGACGGGCGTCCACAAGACCAGACGGGCGTTCAAGGCCGACTTAACCCTAGCCGACATCAAATTCCTATAAATAAAGCGGCAGCCCCAACCCTAATTCATACCAAATAATTGAGATCGCAATTTTACACCAAAAAGCTGCGGCCACAAGCCTTTTTACACAGAGATGAATTTCTCCAATCCAACAATCATCTTCAACATGATTGTTGGCTAAAAGCCTGCTGTGAGTCGACGGAGGAAGCCCATCATCAACACAACCAACTAGAGAGTTCGATGCTTAAGTTTAGTGAGTTTATTTCATAGTTTTTCATTACTTTGGATCTGTTTTATATTGTTTAAGTTTTATTGAATTAAGATTTGATGAAACGATCTGTGTTTAATATATGCTTGAATAAATTTATGAAAGTCTGTTTATTTGAGTTCTCTTTCGTTCAAAGTAATGCATCTAATTGTGTTTTAAGAGATTATGCATGATTAGTTGAGTAAGAGTTTGGAAACAATCTCGTGATTTCGTTTTGATTGCATGTTTAGTTTATTTGAAAAGATAAACGAAACCCTAGAATTTGGTTGAAGAAATTTAATTGACTTCGTGAATAAATCACTACTAAAAACTATGTCTTTTTAATCACCGTCTAGTTGGATTGTTGGTTGATAGGTGGAATCTAGTCGCCTTGCTGTGTTTTCCTTTAATTGTTTTAATCAAGCCGTTTAGATTAAGTTTAGTTTAAGTTTTAGTTTTATAAACCCTAGTTTCTTGCGATTTTTCGCATATTTTTCTTTCCAATTTCTATTCAGACGTTCGTCCTCAATAGCAGGCGCTTTCGTCGGTAGATTTAGTTTCCAGGCGCTCGTTCACTTTAGTGAGCGTTAGTCCATCTTTGTTTTCTTATTTTACGCTTGTTTTTATTTCCTGTTTTAGTTTTAATTCTTAGGTTTAGGTTTTAGTTAGTTTCAACCTTAGTTTAGATAGATAATTGTGACATAATCGATATAGATTTATCTTTGAATCCGATAAACATTCCACTCCCTTAGGACGACCCGTAAACACCCTATACTACGATCCTTATACTTGGGGTGTTTCGGTTTATAAATTATAAAACTAGTTTTTACCGAACACCCGCTAAGCGAGGCTAATTCATGGAATCCACGCCATCCTCAAGCCAATGTGGCTGGATTATTACCGAACCGTGGCCACAGATAGTGGTGCAACAAATCACATCACTTCCGACTTACAAAATCTCTCATTTCACTCTCCTTATCCGGTGGTGATGATATGATAATTGGTGATGGCTCATCTCTTCCCGTCACACACCTTTGGTTCGACTTCCTTACCAATCTCCTCCTCAAGTAATATTAATCTTAATAATGTGTTATGTGTTCCCCAAATGGCTCGTAATTTAGTCTCCATTTCTCAATTATGTTATGATCATAATTTATCTGTTGAATTCTTACCCGATAAATTCATTGTGAAGGATCTTCTGACCCAAACACCCCTGATGCATGGACCGGTTAAGGACGGATTATATGAGTGGCCCAATCGTCCATTACTTGCTTTTTCCACCAACCGTGCTTCTCAACATACATGGCATCATCGGCTTGGTCACCCATCTAGTCGTATTTTTCATTCTTTACTTTCCAATAAACATTTAGACACTATGTCATCGTCTTTTACTCATTGCTCTGCTTGTCTTGAAAACAAAAGTCATAAACTAAGCTTTGGTGTATCTACATTACAATCATCCCGCCCCCTTGAAATAATTTTTTCTGACGTTTGGACGTCTCCAGTTTTATCTTTGGATGATTTTAAGTATTATGTT